>BMAW01039207.1:518105-880731 GCA_019974015.1 Nephila pilipes | reverse complement strand
GCCAATAGCCCTCGTGTTGCTTCTAGTGCGACGTTAATTAAAAAAACTAAACTTCTCTTGGTTGACAAATCCGTACCTGATCTACATTCACCGTTATCGATTTGCCCCCTTTCCAAATAACCACATTGTTGTACTCAACCTTCATCACCTCATATGGGCCTTCAAATTTAGGTTTAAGCTTACTCACTCCTCTTGCTCGCCGATCTAGTAGGATGTGTTTGCACCAACACTAAATCCTTTACCTTAACATCAACATCCCGTCTTCTCTTGTATTTTACCCATCTATCCTGCTGAATCTTAGTATTTCGCCTAGTCTCTTCTTACAATTTCTCAATATTACCACACACTAAGTCTTCTCCTAGGTTCACTCGGATCCCTCGACCATATTGATTAGACTACTTTTTATTATAACTGGTGCTCGCACCCCTTCTAACACAATGACTAAAGTTACTCCTAGAATTACTACTAGAGGCAAAAGGACAACTGTGATTAATATAATGATCATTTACTAAGCCTTGGATCTGCTTCTGTAATCTCTCGGACCTCCTTATCACAGTTTGTAGCAGACTTTGATATTCTTTAACACTTTCAAATTCTTTCTCAAGTTGTCTGCAAGTCTATGCTGATTTTACAGATAATGTATTTAAAATTATTTTAGAGCGATCAAAACTTTGCTTGCGTTTAACATCACGGTTGGAGATATTCTGATATTGTATATAACTAGTTAGAGTAAGGCGAAGTGGATAAAGAGCCATATCGCGCTTATGGCGATGTCTATACGAACCGAAATTTTGAACATTCCTCCGGACCAATCATTACTCGATCCTCTATCTGCAAAATCATTGCTACTCCTACTATCGACTCCCTGATCACCTCGATCATTCCGAATTCTGTTCTCGAAACCCCGATTTCCTGCACTTCCGCGATATCTAAAATTATTCGAATCCATATTCGTCTCCCACGCGTCATTCTGTCTATAATTAATCCTATTTCGCCAGTTTCCTTCGAAACTACTGTCGGGCAACCTTCTACTCGAATCTCATTCCTTTCTTCAACATTATTGCTTGTGTTGGTCTTGTGTTTTTAATGCCATTAATTTCTAATCGATTTTAACAAATGTTTTGGCGCAGCATAGCCTACTTTTGCTCTTGCGCCATAAGACCTCACACTCACTCCTCCATTATTGCTTGAACCCTTAGTTTCCTTATACCCATGTCGTTCCTCATGCTTTTCTACTAATTGCAACAATTCCGCCTTTGTTTTGGGGTTTCGAACTTCTACGTGGTCCATTTGTGGGGATAATCTCATAATGATGTGATTTACCAGGTTTACCTCCTTCATTTCAAAATTAAGGACTTTCCGTATCTTCAATAATCTATAAACAAAATCTGACGGTGCCTGACTTCTAACTTGAAGCGACGAGTAAAATTCAGCCTCTAATTCCGACCCATTTCTGACCACCGGAAAACTAGTTGTTAATGCCTGCTTTAATTGTGCGAAGTCCGTTGCTGTTCCAGTCACGTACGAAGAACCTATAACATCATACCCGTCCTTGGCTTTTCCAATAAGATGACCCTTTAAGTAAGCACAAGCTAAATTTGCGGGAATCTCAAAATACTGCAACTTATTCTCTATACTATCCAAAATTCCGACACGTTTTCCTTTCCGGAAAAAAAATATTTCAGGCAATACTCCAAAACTCGAACAGATTCCTATCTCGGGGTTTGGGTAAGTTGGGCGCCAATGTGAGAATAACTGGTCAGAAGGGTTGGAATGAAAGGTCTACATTTCTAAGACAATTTACTTTATTGATCAATCAAGCTACAAGTCTACAGAACAATTCAACTAGAGATCACCCTCCCTTCTGCCCGCTACGCTTCTCCGCCGCGCTTACACTATATACACATTCCAGTCTTATTTGCATGTTTACGTTTTCTTCTTCGGAGGAAACCCTCTGATACAAATAACTGTTGAGGAGTGCAAATTAACCAAGAGGACTATTAGTGACAAGGTCGTGGATAGACCCGTCACGTGTTGGTACAATGGGGAATCTAATTCAAGAGATCATTTCTGTGGAAGGAATAGCTTATGTAAGTTAATAAAATGCGTTTCGGATCATTAATCCTATTACAGGAAGAGAGCAAACTGCATTATCCTGCAAACTGAATCACCCCTGGTATTTTAAATAAATTATTTTGTTCAAAGATCGAATTCCTAGAATCTCCTGTTGTCCAACTAGAAATAATATCAATGGTCGGGATGTTGCCCAACATTTCAAAGTATTTCCTGCAGTAAAATTTTCAATTTGACCCGTGTGGTGACCGGGGATGACAGAATAGTCTCGCTGTAGCTCATGCATGTCGTAAAAGGCGACTAAAATGGGTACCCAGCGTCTGGGGGTATAGCCGGGCACCCTACCTCTGGGTATTATATCAGGGGACCTCAGGGACTTGCCTTCTTCAGGTAAGTACGGGCATCATGACCCCGAGGCACCTTAGTGATCTTTTTATTTCCCATGGGGTTTACCGTCTTTGGTAAACACGGTTGACTCACTCCCGGAATACCCTAGCGATCCTTCTCTATTTTCGACCCTCCTTGTCAATCACTTATCTTTTTTTCAATATCCCGTCTAGACCACAGTTAAATCTTGTTTGCCACAGCATAGCCATATCTGGCTCTTGCGCCAATAAACTTTACATTCACTCACTCCAGCAGTCGGAAACAATAGCGGACCTCGGTAAAACCCATTCCTTAATGACGGCCAGTAGCTCTTCTTTAGTCCTGGAGTCCACGACTTTAAAAAACAATCATTCGTCCCTCTCGCAACACCACCAAACACCCATGTGCCCTTCACAGGCTTACCCTTTCCATACTTCATTTTACAAAACTTTGATTATCTATTTCTACAACGACACCCTCACCACCGAGTTTCACACTTTCATCCATCACATTCATCAAACACGCTTCCCGACAAAAACTGTACGAATCGCTCACAATGTTCCTATTGATTTGTAGTTCATCCGCAGTCGCCTTATTCATCGCCTTACAGAACCACATTCGCGTCACAAGCCAAATCTCGGTCATACTTAAATGGCTACTTTCAAACCAACTTGCATTCGCTTATCTATGTAAGGCTCAAGGGTTTGCGGGTCTTGTTAAAATTAATTCTAAGCTTTTGAGACGGATCCAAAGACTATACTACTTCGAGCTATTTCTGGATATCGAACTTTAAGTTATGAAGCTGTGCTTATAATTTCTAGTTTTTCACCAATTGACGTTGTTATTTAAAATAACATTGCTCTCGGAGAAGAGCTCGCATCCTCTTCCTCTTCAGGTTATGATAGTTTTTCTTCCCTCTGATCTACCCCACCCTTCAGAGAGAAATGCCTTGCAATTGAATTTAGTTCAAACTCTGAGGTAGAATTCCCTATCACGGTTTTTACTGATGGTAGGGTGGGTTTTGTCTTTCAGAAAGGTATCCAAGCTCGGTACTTACAATACAGAATAGGACGAGTGCACCGTTTATGTGGTTGAACTTTTGTGCTTAAATTTCTCTCGAGTGGATTGTTCAACAAAATTGTGTTGCCTCGAAATATTTGATTTGTTCCGATTCACTCTCATCCTTGGAAATATTAAAAACATTTCCTCCTCAAATGATGTTGTTGAAATTCAAAAGCATCTCAAAGATCAGAACATTACTGTTTGTTTTTCTTTTATACGTGGACGTTCTGGTAATTATGGCAACGAAAGGGATGATTTTCTGGCAAAGACTACCCCGAAGCGGGAAATTGATCTTAAAGTTAATATTCCTCAATCGTACTTTAAAAAGATTATGAGGGAAAATTCATCCTGAAATCATGGAACGAAATGTATTTTAAATCAAATTCAGCAAGCATCACGAAAAGATTTTTCCCAGACGTCAATATAAGAATGTCTTGCCATCACTTCTTCACTAGCTTTAAAATTACGCAATTTCTAACGGGTTACGGTAACTTTAAAAAAATACCTAAATAGATTCAATTTAAGTTCGAATACAATTTGTAACAGTGGTCACGGTAGCCTAGTGGTCATGGTTTCGGATTCGTAACCGGCGGTTTTCTTTCAGTCGCGGGTTCGATCCTTGGCCGCCAAAGATCCGCCGTGTAACCGGGGCAGATGCACGTTAATCTGTCGGTGCACAAAGTACTCCCGTTGGTATGGTGGGGATGTTAGGAGAGGGGGTGCCTGCTCGGGTGTCATCCTCGTCACTTGACCGATGTTCAAAATTACGAGGTCCGTCGCCAATAGCCCTCGTGTTGCTTCTAGTGCGACGTTAATAAAAAAAAACTTGTTTGTACATTGTTTAGTCACATGTTTTTGTCTACTGTAATATACTATTTTATATTTACTTCTGTGAGCCCTGTGTGATACTTAGTGGTACACAGGGACGTTGTTATTCAATAAAAAAATATTAAATTCCAGTTTCATAAATCATTCCATTTGCCTCGCAGTAAATTTTAGTCATTTCTAGATCTTAAACATATGCTTCTGCCTACTATAATATCGGTTCTTGATCCATCGAATCAAGATACCGCTTTCGAAAACCAATTAATTTCTGACTTGGAGTGAATGTTTGGTTTAGTTTTTAACGTCGCACTAGAAGCAATATGAGGGCTGTTGGCGCCGGACTTCGTAATTTTGAACCTCGAACTAGGACGACACCCAAGCTGGCACCCTTCTCCTTATTTCCAAACCACGCCATAGGGAGACTTTAGATCCGAATTGCTTTGGTTAGAAACTTCCGGCTCCTCTTTAGTTAATTTAAAATTTTTGGTTACTTCCGTGGCTGGTTTTTCTATTTCTATTCTTGAGGCAAGTACGCGCATCATGATCCCGAGGCACACTAGTGATCTTTCTTTCCCATGAGGCTTACTGTCTTTGGTAAACGGGTGACGGGCCCCGGATTACCTTAGCGATCCTTCTCTATTTTCGACCCTCCTTGTCAACCAATTTGTCATTTAATTTCTTGTCGTCTAGACCAAGTTAAATATTGTTTGGTGCAGCATAGCCATATCTAGCTCCTGAGCCAATAAACTTTACTTTCTCACTTGATCCTTCTTGTCGATCACTTTTTCATTGTTTACCGTCTAGATCAGATTTACTTTGTTTGACGACACGTGTGGTGACCGAGGATGACAGAATAGTCCCACTGTAGCTCATGCATATCGTAAAAGGTGACTGAAATGGGTACCCAGCGTCTGGGTTCCCATCGGGTTTACTGTCTTTGGTAAACACGGGTGACGCACTCCCGGGATACCCTAGCGATTCTTCTCTATTTTCGACTCTCCTTGTCAACCATTTTTACTTTTTTCAACTTCACGTCTAGACCACAGTTTAATCTTGTTTGGCGCAGCATAGCCACCCGGCTATACCCAGCAGCCGGGTATAGCCGGGCACCCTGCCCCTAGGGATTAGATCAGGGGACCTCAGGGACGGGCATCATGACCCCGAGGCACCTTAGTGATCTTTTTCTTTCCCATGGGGTTTAATGCCTTTGGTAAACACGGGTGACGCACCCCCGGGTTACTTTGGCGATCCTTCTCCATTTTCGACCCTTCTTGTCAGCCAATTTGTCTTTTCTTCTAGTCTAGACCAGTTATTTGGCGCAGCATAGCCATATCTGGATGTTGCGGCAATAAACTTTACTTCCTCACTTGACCCTTCTTGTCGATCTTTTTAATTGTTTTACCGTCTAAATCAGATTTACCTTGTTTGACGCATTATGTCCATTTCGGGCTCTTGTGCCAATGAAACTTCACTATCATTTTCTATTTCTACATCAGATTCGATGTCTTCGCAACCATCTAATATCAAATTTCTCTTTAAATTTTCTTCCCTACCACTTAAATTATTCATTTTTTTCTACTTATTGAAACCATAACTTTATTCTTTCCGGAATTAACACTCGCTATCCTCTTGTACAAAGAGCCATACCCTACTAATATTCCTTTTTCAGCACGCATATCTAGCTTTCTGCGCTGTTTTGGAATTCCAACGAAAACTGTTGATCCGAAAGTTAAATGGTGTATGGTTGGTACGCTTCTACCATACAATTCAAATGGGGTTTTTCGGAATGTTTATGAGTTACGCGATTCCAAACTTATGTGAAGCTTAGCACTGCCTCGCCCCAATTTTCCTCTCCTAATTTCGAATCCCTAAGCATAGTTCGTACAGCATCAATTGCTGTTAAATTAAAACGTTCAGCAACTCTATTCGGGAGTATACAAGTTTGTCCTTTCATGTTCGATACCTTTACTTTCTAAACCTTTCAAACTCTCCTAGACAGAATTCCATGCCGTTATCCGTATGAATGTTAATAATTTTGTTACCGGTAAACCTTTCTGCTCTATTTTTAAATCTTATAAAACTACTAAACTTCAGATTTTTCCTTCAATATATAGATGCATATCTTTCTAGAAAAATCATCCGACCATTAAAAAATATCTATTGCCGCCTCTCGATGTTTGGTTCGGACCCGCCACATCCAGATCTAAAAGTTCCAAAGCTTTCCGTGATTTAATCTTATTAGTTTATACCTTTCTGCTCTTCGAACTAAACACGGCTCTCAATTTCATTCTTCGTTTTTTGAAGGAGTCTATCCTCTAACATTCTTTAGTCTTCAAAATATAATCCTTATTAATACGACAACGTTTATGCCATAATTAAAGACTGTACTCCGATTTATTTCTTCCTGCTTATAATAACGCCTATTGCCCAGCTTTGGATAATCAGGAAACTTATTTCGTTTGGCCGAAAACTCCTTCTTTCCCTCTTTTAGAAAAATAAATTCGCCCATTCTTCCCTACGAAATAGGATCCACTCGCCTCGATGCGGTGGACCGCCATCAAATTATGTCTAAGCCTAGGTGAATATAAAACATCGGTAAGAGTAACTGTTAGAGTCCTTCCTTGATTTTTACACTCAAAAGTGAAGTTCTCGGCAAAGGGAATATAGCATGTCATCCCGTTAATAGCAGCTTTCATTTCTACCCCAGAAGTCTGTTGAAATGTAGTAAACGGATCACGATTACAACAGAAATGAGAACTAGCAGCAATATCAAATACCCACGCAGTATCGTCTGTAATTGTCCCCAAACTGGCTTCTGCCAAAAATAACATTAGGGTTACCTTTCCCTTAGCCTGATTTCTATACTTTATCCTACGGTTTCTAGCAAAATGATCGCACTCCCGGGATACCCTAGCGATTTTTCTCTATTTTCTACCCTCCTTGTCAACCACTTTTTAACTTTTTTCAACTTCACGTCTAGACCACAGTTTAATCTTGTTTGCGCAGCATAGCCATATTTGGCTCTTGTGCCAATAAACTTTACATTCAATCACTCACTCTAGCAAAATGAACTATTTTTCCACGATTAAAACTCTTTACATTTCGTTTACTAGATTTTCTGGCTGATTATTTAAATTCCCACTTTTGCTGATGTTACTTATCTTTACTTTTAACAAAATTGGATTTTACACAAATGCCTTCCATTGCATATTTATTACTTTATCTTGTTTACAAAATAACTTACGACGAGCTTCCTTCGACACAACAGTTCATTTGAAACATTATCAGAAGTGAATTGGGAGTCCTCTAAACGACGATATCTGTATAAACCTCGGGTAGGCGTCTGATCAATTGAAACGGTTGAAGCCACTCTGATTGGTCAACAGGCATCGGACAGCTGTTGTATGATAGTCCTTAATCTTGCACCATACAAGTCGATTTCCTCTCCGTGCTTGAGGTGGTAACTAAAGAACGCATCGGTCAGTTTCACAACTCCGATTCTTGAATTTGGTTGAAAATAACTCTCCAGTTTTGTCCATGCAATCATCGGTTCCTCAATTCCTCCGAGTAAGGACCGGAGCTCTATTACCCTGAGGCACCTTAGTGATCTTTTTTCTTTCCCGGTCTTTGGTAAACACGGGTGACACTCCCGGGATACCCTAACGATCCTTCTCTATTTTCGACCCTCCTTATCAACCATTTTTCTTCAATTTCTTCACGTCTAGACCAGTTAAATCTTGTTTGGCGCAACATAGCCATATCTGGTTCTTGTGCCAATAAACTTTACATTCACTCACTCCTTAACCTCTTTCTTAGGGGAGGGGGGGGCATCGGCATCACTTGACTTCTGCTGGACGATCTGAATAAATTGTTATAGGTCCTTCATCAACACTTTAATATCCTCTCCAGTTGGCATAATTGGATGCATTTAAAGCAGATTTGGTGAGTCAACATCGCCATTATAAGTGGATACGATCGTGCTAAGGGTTTCATTCCCGGGAAATCATAAGATTTCTGTACTTTTTCTATTCCTGGGAATCGCACGGAGCTTCAATTTACGAGGTAGCTATTTTTGACTTGTCCGAGGTTGAAATCTACAGTCATCGTTAGCTGACCCTACTGTGACAATTTGAGATTGTTCACCCCGAACTTCCTGGATGAAGGAATGTTCGTTACCCCAACTGTGGGTCAGAGTGTAATGAGAAAGATTAACGCTTACCCTGGATTGGTGAGAATTTTTCCAGCTAGCAGTGGGAAGGAGTATCTGTCCAGATAAATTCCTGTCTATTTGTGTATCGAACTTTGCTTTAAAAACCAGATACTTGTTAACAATCTCATTTCGTAGCCAACCAGCAAAATCTGATCGAAGTTTCGAGATCTTGATTTATGAGGATAGCGTAAGTATTAATACTTAAAACTATTATTTATTTAATCTTTTTAAAAATTGTTTTCGGATACTTGTGTTTATTAAGAGCTATTTAATTGAATCAGCAATTTGAAATTTTAATGAACCCTCAAATTGTTTGGGGAGTATATTTTTATAAAGTATCTCGCAATACTTCTTATTTATTATTTTTCTAAACCTAACTTTCGTGTGAGATTCTTATATTATTATTTATTTATATTTATGTAACAATAATATTCGTGCTTAAGGGGACTTAGTACATTTCGAAATCAAAAGCAGGACATTTTGACGCACTTTTTCGATTCATCATATTTCAACCATTTTTGCTCATTTTAATATGAAACTTTGCCAGTTTGTGTAATAAGGTGTATAGTTTGAAGTATTTGATCCAGTTTTACGATTAAATTAATATTTTCTTAAACAACTTGAAATACGAGTACAAAATTTAAAAAATAAATTAACTTTCTTTCCGTTACCCACAAGATAACATTTGAAAGATGTACAGTAGAACCATAATTCTTGTACCAAATAAACGCTAAATAACTATCTCATTCAGCAGACCTCTAATTTTAAATTTCTCATTTAAAAAAAAAACTGAAATTAAAAAAAAAAATCTTATAAATTTTGTAACTAGTAACTTTTCATGTATCATGCTATTAAAATCTAATCATCCCATTAACAAAATTGAGGTTCACAGAACAAAGACCTACAAGTGCAACACTCCTGTAAAATTTTAAAACTCTGCAAGCAAAATATTTCTTTAATCCTGTGGGAAAGTTTGAAACAATGAAACTGAGAAAGCGATTTGTTTACATTGCATTTAATGGGGAAAGTCTCTTTTAACAATTACCTTTTTTTGCACAGGGCGTAATAGCTGTCGGATTTTGACGCGGTTTACTTTAAAATGCTCCTAATATTCCACACTTTTTCGAAAATTTGAAAAATCGAATTTTCGAAGGTGCAAAGGTACCAAGTCCCTTAAGATCGGAATTTACTCGGCATATTGTGGCTTTATTTTAAAAAGAACTCTAACGCAGTCAGACGAATTATGGGCTAATAACCTTGTTGACGGGCTTGAGATGGCCCTTGATGATGGTTAGTGCCACAAGCAAAGAGAGACGGACACTGATATCTTAAGATGATTTATATATTTACAGGACTCTAATCAATATCATCACTGTATCAGCCAAAGGCTACAGTATCACAGCGATGGTCTTGTCACATAACTTCGTTCATCTTTTTATATATATATCCAGAATCTTCATTCGACACAGTCAAGTTGATAGTTAAGAATCAGTATTCAATGAAAAAAATTAACTTCATTTGACCTATCGGAAAATACTGTCTAATGCAAATTCCCGATTCCTCATTGCCAGATGCGTAGGATGACGTCATATCGGCGACACGTATTTCAAAAACATTACCAATTGAGATCCGCTCGCGGGTCCCAGCTCGGGTGTCGTCCTCGTCACTTGACCTTGGTTCAAAATTACGAGGTTCCCTTGCCAATAGCCCTCGAGTTCTTTCTAGTGCGACATTAATAAAAACTAAATTCAAAAGAACTATATTTGTAGTCCATTGAGGGGAAAACCCAGAGAAATTCCAAGAGCTTTGGTTTGATTAATAGAGCTTTTAATTGATTTCAAATTTATGATGTGGCAAGTGTAGGAAAAGGAACTACAGGTGCTATTGATTAATTTAATATTAGCTCGCAGAGCATGTTTGTATGCCATACTTTTGAGGGAATTGATCTTCTTAGAGCTTTATTTTTAATTTGATTAATGATAGTGGTATTGTTTCCATTTGGAGAGATAAAACTCTAAATATTTGGAGCATTGCCTTGGGAGAAGGTAACCAGCTAACAATATTTTGGGAATGTTCGAATCCTTTTGCTTAAAAGTTCTGCAATTATACTTTTGTCATGGCTTAAATTTAATTTCTAGTGCTTGAACCACTGATCAATTCTTTCCAAAGTAATTTGTAACTTACAACATGTATCCATTAATGGGAACAAATGAAACTATCAACTTAAATCGGTGGCCGCGGTAGCCTAGTGATCATGGTTTCGGATTCGTGGCCGGCGGTTTTCGATCCTTGGCCACCAAAGACCCGCCGTGTAGCCGGGGCTGATGCACGTTAAATCTGTCGGGGCCCAAAGTCCTCCCATTGGCGTGGTGTGGATGTTAGGGGAGGGGTGCCAGCTCGGGTGTCGTCCTCGTCACTTAAAAGTGGTTCAAAATTACGAAGTCCGTTGACCAATAGCCCTCGTGTTGATTTTTTAGTTTAGTTTTTATTAACCTCGCTCTAAAAGCAACATAAATAGAGCATTTCGCTCCAGATTCCAATGTTTCTAAAATTCATTCATGTAGGTGATAACCTGGGGATAAAACACTGTGCCGTGTGGAAGTCCCTTAAATTTTTTTTTCCTGTTGAGAGAACGTTCCATCGAATTTGTTCTCCATGGTCTCAAATCGCACTACTGTAATTTACCGTAATCTTTTAACTCCTGGTTCGAAGTTAAACTTTGCGTAAGACTAATAAAATCCAATCGCTGTTAATGATGTATATTTAAACATTTTGAAATCGTTGCAATCAAAGGAAAATAAAAGCTGTTAATCCAACCAGCTAGCACAAGAGAACCCAAAAATAGAGGAGAGAACCAAGTAGCCTGAACGTTGATTCATCTCTCTCACTGTATGTTTCTGGTGCTACCTTGCATTCCCGGGATACCCTAGCGATCCTTCTCTATTTTCGACCCTCCTTGTCAACCAATTTGTCTTCTCTTCACGTCTAGATCACAGTTAAATCTTGTTTGGAGCAGCATAGCCACAATTGGCTCTTGCACCAATATCCTTCACATTCGCTCACACTAACCAGAGGTCATATCCTCATAGTGGTAGAATAGCAATAGGCTGGTGAACCGCATTTGCCTCAAGATCTATACAAAAGAAATCGCGAATCCAAACGGCTATTTTTTCTACAATAACCATTTGTAGATTTTTGTAAAGGAAGCCATCTATACACACAGAATCGTAAACTTTCTTTACATTTAGGCTAATTCCTCCGAAACATTTCTGTTTCAACTTTGCATTCGCTATCGCTTTAGACCCGTGTGGTGACCGGGGATGACAGAATAGTCCCACTGTAGCTCATGTATGTCGTAAAAGGCGACTAAAATGGGTACCCAGCGTCAGGGGGTATAGCCAGGCACCCTACCTCTAGGGATTATATCAGGGGACCTCAGGGACTTGCCTTCTTCAGGTAAGTATGGGCTTCACGAACCCGAGGTACCCTAGTGATATTTCTTTCCCATGGGGTTTACTGTCTTTGGTAAACACGGGTGACGCACTCCCGGGATACCCTAGGGATCCTTCTCTATTTTCGACCCTCCTTGTTAACCACTTTTTTTCTATTTAAACTTTACGTCTAGACCACAGTTGAATCTTTGGCGCAGCATAGCCATATCTGGCTCTTGCGCCAATAAACTTTACACTCACTCACTCGCTATCGCTTTATGAATGTGATAAGTTGTACCTCTGCTATCCATAAAAGGAACAAATCCATAGTGATGAGGATGAAGTTTTTGTTCAATTATCAGAAAGTTATGCGACTGGCTAAAGTTCTTTAGAACGTTTCGATAAAACACAAGTTAAAGCTATGGGTCTATAAGATTATGTTAAATTTTCGTTTCATCTTTGCATGGTTTTAGAATTCAAAGAATGATGGCTTGTTCGCATGATTATAAGACTATTAAGTTATCAAATAGTTGTTGAAAATATTTCGGGGAAACTGTTTCAGATTTAATCTTTTTAGGACAGTAGCTATATCTGGTCTTCGCCTGAATTACGAGGTCCGTCGCCAATAGCCCTCGTGTTGCTTCTAGTGCGTCGTTAATATTAAACTAAACTGGTCTTCGCCCTGGTTTGTATTTCTGGAAGTTTTTATAGCTCTACTTAATTCAGAGATGTGGTGAACGGTTTATAAAGAAGATTGTTATCTTTAGCGAGAAACTAAAGGAATTGGTTCATAGAGAATATTATTGGATTGAAAAAGTCTGCAAAAAGGTTGGATTGGATTTGCGGACGAGTGACTCATCACTTGTAAACTACAAAAATATTCATAATTGATCCAGGATTCATTTGAGTTTATGAATTCTTCAGTATTTTAAAGATTCTTGGATTAATAACATTAAATTTTATCCCAGTATATTTTCTTGGCTCTTTTATATGAAGTCTGAATCTGCTTGAATATTTCTTGTACTGAATCCGTAGTTGAAGAGATTATGCACGATCTTCTGAAATACTTCTCGAGTTTGCACAAATTATTGCATGCACATTTCCACCAAGACGTGAAATATTTATTTGGAAAGTTTAATACCTCTAGCATTTGAAGTCATGCCAGAGAGCAACAGTATATCCGATAGATTTACATAGTTTTCTTTGTTGCATAATGTAGATTCTATTGGCTTAATCACTGATTGTTAATTCACTCTTTACATTTCTCTGAGGGCTATGGAGATTAAATTATATGATAATAGGACAATGATCACTTTCGAAGGAGGTGTCCAAGACGCAAGTATTGTGCATCTAAACTTTGACGGAGCAAATAAAATCAAAGAGGGCAGCAACACCTACAGTACTTTGTGTTGGAGCTGTGATGTTAAGAATAAAGGTGTTAACCATTCCACAAAATCGTTACTGTATTGCGAAATGCGATTAAAATCGCCAAAAATGAAGTTTGGATCAGGCAAAGATTCTTTAAATAAAACCTATAAAGTTCTCGAGATGCATATAAATTTATAAGAAACTTAATGATATTGACATAAAATGTCAATGCTTGGCGATTGTGGTAATGGAATTGGTATATAACAAGCAGCGATTCATGGATACTACTATAAGTGGTCTGTGTATGCCAGGAAAGATATTCAGACAAGAGTCAATCTAATGTCTGGTTTTAGACTCTTGGGAAAATCCAAATATCTGTCCAAGAAAAGGGAGGAATGTGGAACCTAATGGACTTGTTTTTTATGCCTCTACAATTCCATTCTAGAAAAAAATGTGAGGAAAAGTTTATTTCAAAAACACTACCCCCCCCCCCTTCCTGAAGATGGGGAAAAAATTACTTTACAAGAAATTGTTATTCCCCGCCCCCATTTTTAAAGCTAGACTATTTATTAGCTATGCCACTTCTGTTATTCAATGCATCTTCATCTATGAAAAAAGCCGGATAAGTGATACAAAACTCGTATGCTTCCGTTCCTGGTTGGATCCCTTCAAAATGGAGATGCTGACCCTCTTTGTATTTCCAAAATGCCGCATACCTATGAAAATATTATTTCAATAATTTTTGGATTGTTTCTAATAAAGCAAGTTTCTCGAGGGCTGTCTGAAAGTTAGTCACCATATTTTCGAATTTTTCTAGATCTTGTATCTTGGTGTTTGTTGCTGTAGTTTTCAATACTGATGATTTGCAGAATGGATTTTGCGGAAAATTCGCATCGCCGAACCCATAGGTAAATGGCAAGTATATTTGAATTCCAGGATCTCTCCTTTTCTTTGATGTAAAAAGGTAAATTGGCCGAGTCATCCAGTTTATAGTTAATGCAGTTTAAAGCATTGGTACATTGCACTGGATGAGATAATCGACAATAAATTAAAATTGAGGGTTTGTGGCAAAATCTGGAGGGATGGAAAAATTTTAGTATTCATTACACTGACGGAGATTGTCTATGAAGTTTTCAGTGTGCTGATTGATAAACCGAAGTCTAATACAGTCTTGTAGACATGTCCCAAGAGTAGTAAGACCCGTGCGGTGACCGGGGAAGACAGAATAGTCGCTTTTACGACATGCATGAGCTACAGTGAGACTAAAACGGGTACCCTGCCCCTAGGGATTATATCGGGGGACCTCGGGGACTTGCCTTCTTCAGGTAAGTACGGGCATCATGACCCCGAGGCACCTTAGTGATATTTTTCTTTCCCATGGGGTTTACTGCCTTTGGTAAACACGGGTTACCCTAGCGATCCTTCTCTATTTTCGACCCTCCTTGTCAACCATTTTTACCTTTTTCAACTTCACGTCTAGACTAGTTTAATCTTGTTTGGCGCAACATAGCCATATCTGGCTTTTGCGCCAATAAACTTTACATTCACTCACTCAAGTGTAGTAACCAAAATGGACTAAACTTCTTGATGACTGCTTGGTGAATTTAAACTATTTTGATGCCCTTGGGAGCTTGGGTTTTAGATGGTTACGGGCTTCATGAACTTGAGTGATCTTTCCATGGGGCTTACTGTTTTTAGTAACACGATTGGCGCTCTCGGAGGATGCCCTAGCGATCCTTTTCAAATTGGCACCAGGCTTTAAATTTTTCCTCTCTTGCACTCATCTTCGGGTGAGTACGGGGGCCGCGGTAGCCTAGTGGTCAAGGTCGTGGACTGGCGGTTTTCGTTCAGTCGCGGGTTCGATCCTTAGCCACCAAAGACCCGCCGTGTAGCCGGGGCTGATGCACGTTAAATCTGTTCGGGGCCCAAAGTCCTCCCGTTGGCGTGGTGTGGATGTTAGGAGAGGGGGGGTGCCAGCTCAGGTGTCGTCCTCGTCACTTGACCGTGGTTCAAAATTACGAGGTCCGTCGCCAATAGCCCTCGTGTTGCTTCTAGTGCGACGTTAATAAAAACTAAATTCGGGTGAGTACGAGAAAAAGCATGCCTCGGAGATACCAGAGTAAAAATACGATGAAAAACTCTAATTTGTTTGGCTTAAGTTAGATTGCTATTGGTTATTTTCTGTATGGAATTGATTTTTGGTTATGGGTTCGGTTCCTTTTTGTTTGGTTTTATATTTGCTTTTATTATTTAGATTAGGATTTTAAATTTTATTTGTGCCTATTAACGTCAGTTCACGTTTCACCTGCCCATATGTTTGCCGTGTGCGGCGACTCGTGCCGGGGGAAGTGAAGTCTGGGATCTTGTTGAGTTCTTTTTGGTCCGTTTTTCTCTGTAGGTGGGTGGCAGGAATGAGTTCGCTCCTGTCAATCGGCTGGTGATCGCTTCCGACTGGTTCTTTTCTTATCCCAAAGACATTGTTTAGTACTAATGTTGCAGTTAGAGGTACCTCGGGAGACCCTGAAGCTCCAGTGCCATTTTTAGTGTAAGTGCTCATCGTTGGACTTTTTTCATTCATCAGTTTTAAACCTATCTGACTTGGTGGGGGAAACACCCCACCATAATTTATTTGCTTTTTTACGATATGGTCTTTTACGCCACATTTGAATTTTAACTTTTTATCTTTTGTGTTTGTCTAGTGTTTTTAAGGCCATTACTTTCTAATTGGATTTTTACAAGTGTTTGGTGCAGCATTGCCTATTTGGGCTCTTGCGCCACTAAACCCTACAGCCAATCACTCACTTTAGGGTAAATGCTGGGTTCGACAATTGCCAAATGATTGGAGGGGTCCCTTCTTTTGGGCTCCTAGGTAGATGAAGGAGCACTGGAGAGAATATAATCAGGGCATGAAGTAGTTTATGGATCAATTTGGTTTTTGAGTCCTAAATCCATCAATATCTACGTTCATAGATGTAACCTCAAAACTAACAACGACTACAGTTAGTAGCATTCCATTTACTTTCTGCTTTTTTTGTTGGAAAATGAGGATTCTCTTCAGACTATATCACCCTCTTTGATATAAAAAGGCATACAAAGTATGGTGGGAACTGTTAAGGATATAGAAAAACTACGTTTCGGTGACCTCCTGTTAGAAATTAACAAGCTTTGATTGTTTTGAATTGCTATGAGTATAAAGACTTCATGAATTTGCTACGTAAAGTATGTTCACAGGATAATATACTCTCGCGTCATTTCCTCTGCTGATTTAGCAACTGTGTTGGATGATGAGGTCTTAAAGAATTTGCTGGACCAACAAAACAAATTTTATTTGTTCCTATTAACGTCAGTTTTCCACGTAATCCACGTGTTTGCGTTTGCGACGACTCGTGCCTGTTGAAGTGGAGTCTGGGGAACCTGTTTCCTTTGGACAGTACTTATTTGTAGATGGGTGGCAGGAGTGAGCCCGGGTGATAACTATGGTTATCACCATATGTTGCAATATCCGGGTTATAACGATTAGGAGAGATGGTAAGGTACTTGACACTAAGCATCTCTTCTTGACGTATTCAACTTTTCCAAAGCCACGACCTGTTGAGGTGGCGTCCCTCTCCATCCGACCTACATTAATGTCCAAAACAGACAATTTAATCACCGTAAAAGATCAGTAAAGAATTAATATAGTTGAAAATTGAGTTGCGCTCGCTGTACAGCAACGGGACACGAAAGTGCTTCCTGTACCGCTGCAGAAGAGTGCGTCAATTGTGAGGAAAACCACTCTCGCTCTTGCCCTAAATGGGCTGAGGAAAAGGCAATTACAATTCTAAAATGTCTCGTAACCAGAGACTCCCGGTATGATCCCTTCTCGTACCCCTTCAGAAGGCTCATTTTCAGATGAGTACGGACATCACGACCCCGAGGTACCTAGGTAATCTTTTTCCCCGCCTCCCCCTTTTTTCCTTTGCCATGTGTTCTGTGGCATTTCTGCTTGATATTTTTGATATCAAGCAGAAAATAGTTTATACGAACATGGTTTTCTTTTATCTTTGTGTCTGACTAACATTTGCGTTACAAAAATAAATATAAAAATGAAAATTATAAAATATTTAAAAATAAAAATAATAACTTTGGTGTCTCTAACACACTAAAAGGGCCGAAGACTCATTAATACCGACCTCCTGCGTGCCTAGCTCTAGGATTACGGGCCCCAGTACCTCTCAAACAGAGATACCTTGTGGGAAACCACTTGGGCATGTTTGGATAAGGCGCTGGTTGGGTTAGGGTCTGCGGGAGAAGAGTTGCGTGCGCTGTCGGTAAAGGTTTGGGAACATTTTAAGGATGACGTTCCGAGAGGCGGATGGTGTGACCTCTCCGTTTCGAGAAACCCTTCTTGGCTCCGGCATTGGACTGTGCCTCTGCTCTGGCAAGAAATGAAGTTCACGTTGTCCAACTTTGAAGAATTCTCCGGTGGTTACCCATTTCCCCGTAAGAAGCGACTAAAATGGGTACCCAGCGTCTGGGAGTATAGCCTTCACTTTACCCCTGGGGATTATATCGGGGACCTCAGGGCCTTGCCTTTAGGTAGTTACGGGTATCACTCCCCCGAGGCACCCTAGTGATCTTTTTCTTGATGAGGTTTACTGTCTTTGGTACAAACGGGGGACGTACCCCGGGATACCCTAGCGATCCTTCTCTATTTTAACACATGGATCAATAAGTTCCGAGACTAACCCAGAGATGGCGCTCGTAGTAAACCAGTAACCAGGTCATTCTAGAGTACTAACCTTTGCTTGAAACGTGTCAAAATTTTAAGTCGATCGGACCAGAAACAGCTGAGTTATCGAGGTTGGAGTAAAGTCGTTTTGTAGTTTGTTTCAAAAATGGAAAAAACCGAGTTTCGTGTTCTGATAAAACATTGTTTTTTAATGGGTAAAAACACCGTGCAAGCGAAACAATGGATTGAAAAATGTTACCCGGACTCTTGTCCATCAAAAGCAACGATTTGTCGGTGGTTTGCCGAGTTTAAACGGGGTCGTACCGACACAAATGACGCGGAACGCTAGGGTAGACCTGTGGAAGCCGTTACACCGGAAAATGTGAGTGAAGTGACAAAAATTATAATGAAAGATCGTAAAGTGAAGCTCCGTGAGATTGCTGAGATGACACAGATATCATATGGAAGTGTATTTACTATCCTTCATGAAAAATTGAGCATGAAAAAGGTTTTTTCCAAGTGGGTGCCGCGATTGCTTTCGATGGAGCAACGAGTCGATGATTCAGAAAGCTGTTTATCGCTATTTACTCGCAACAAAAAAGATTTCTTGCGTCGTTACGTGACCATGGACGAAACATGGATACATCACTACACTCCAGAGTCGAAGCGGCAGTCATGTGAGTGGCGCACAGCTGGCGAAAGCCGTCCGAAGCGTCCGAAAACGCAGCAGTCAGCTGGCAAATTCATGGCGTCAGTTTTTTGGGATACGCATGGCGTGATTTTCATTGACTACCTCGAAAAAGGTAAATCGATCAACAGTGATTATTATATTGACTTGCTGGTGCGTTTGAAGGAGGAAATCGCAAAAAAACGACCGCACAGTCTCGGGACTTATTGATCCATGTGTTAGAACATCCTTGTCAACCAATTTGTCTTTTCTTCAATTTCTTATCCAGACCATAGTTAAATCTTGTTTGACACGTTATTGCCATATCTGGCTCTTGCGCCAATAAAATTTACATTCAGCCACTCACTACCAATTTCCCCGTTAAGAATTGGTGGTAAAACGGTGTTTGGTGGGGGGCCACGATCGGACTGGAAGCTAATCAGTGTTTTTCTTAAGGCACTACGGCTGCAACTAAAGGTGAATCGTTTTTGGCTCTCGAAGCTGTTAAAATCTATTACATCAAATAGTGAAACATAGGCTAACCATGTTGAACATCATGCTGAAAATGAAAATTTAGATGCCTCAAAATTAGCAATTTTGGTACATATGTTTTCTTCCTTATAGTTGAAACTATCGGTGTCTTTTTATAACTCTTTTTAATTCAAAAGGAAATTCAGGGTATGATAGGAACTATTCAGGATACCATGAAACTACGTTCTGGCGACTCTTAATCGAAGTCTGCAATTCTAAACAAGCGCAACTAGTTAAGGTCTTCAGATTTCTGTTAGGTAGAGTAATATCCTGAGACAAGTATGAACTATTCCAGTGGCGACGTATCCTCAATTTAATTAGTGAATGTGCCGAAAGAGAACTAGCAGGACCAGCAAGTTTGAGGTATCCGGAGGATAACTATTAGAGATGGTAAGGTGCTTAATACCCAGCACCTCATCTTGACCTTTTCGACTCCTACCCTGCCACAGACTGTTCAGGCCGCATATCTCCGACTCTTTGTCCGACCATACATTCCGAACCCTATGAGATGTTTGATTTGCCAATATGGACATTCTGAGAACGCGTGCAGGAGACTATTCACTTGCGCTCGCTGTACAGCAAAAGGGCACGATAGAAAAATAACGCTGCAAAAAACGCTGTAACGCTGCAAAAAAGTGTATCAATGGTAAGGGAAACCACCATTCTCGCTCTTGAACTAAATGGGGCTGAGGAAAAAAATCACTACGGAGAAGACGTTCCATAATCTATCGTATGCGAGGCTCGCCGTGTAGTCGCTCTCCGTACCCTTTTGGTACGTGTCGTGACGAACCGTGTGGTGACCGGGAATGACGGAATAGTCCCACTGTAGCTCATGCATGTCACAAGAGGCGACTAAAATGTGTGCCCAGCGTCTGGGGGTATAGCCAGGCACCCTACCTCTGGGGATTATATCAGGGGACCTCAGGGACTTACCTGAAGAAGGCAAGTATGGGCTTCACGAACCCGAGGTACCCTAGTGATCTTTCTTTCCCATAGGGTTTACTGTCTTTGGTAAACACGGGTGACGCACTCCCGGGATACCCTAGGGATCCTTCTCTATTTTCGACCCTCCTTGTTAACCACTTTTTCTCTATTTAAACTTTACGTCTAGACCACAGTTGAATCTTTGGCGCAGCATAGCCATATCTGGCTCTTGCGCCAATAAACTTTACATTCACTCACTCCCGTTTCGCGACCTAGAATGACAGAATGGTCCCACTGTAGCTCGTGTATGTCGTAAGAGGTGACAAAAAATGGGTTCCCAGCGTCTAAAAGTTATAATCGGGCACCTTTAACCTGGTGTTGTCCAACACCTCTTGGGGAGCGGATCGAACTTCCTTACTCCGAGTGTATCAGTCGGTGATTCTGTCTCGGATCGACTACGGATGTATCGTTTACGGATCTGCTTGCAAAACTACCTTGCGGAAACTTGACCCAGTCCACCATAATGCTCTGAGAATCTGCTGTGGTGCGTTCCGAACGTCACCTGTGCAGAGTCTCTGTCCTTTGTAACCAGTTACCTTTGGCTTTGCGGGGTAAGAAATTATCTCTCAATTATTTTTATCGCATGTCATTTCAATTTCATCCACTTAATTCGATACACCTCAGTGAATCTTGACGAAGATTGTACGATGCTCGATTATCTTATATTCGTCCTTTCTCGGAGAATAAAGGATAAAATTGGGAACTCTACTTTCATGGCTTTAGTGTCCAACAGAGGAAGTTTCTCACTTTTCATCCTTGGAATATGCCAAGATTCATTTATCATAACCCCTTTGCCTCATACAGCAAATGCACCACATATCTAATGGTTTTCCAGAGAATCTTTACCTTCCATCGCAGTCAGTATTCTGATTTTATTCCAATTTATATGGACGGATCGAGAGGAACTGAATATGTCGGTTGTGGTGTTTCAAATGACACACATTTATTGACTTGGCGACTGCTTCGGTAGTGTAGAGACTACAGGAAACGTCATCTACTGTGCCCACAGATTAGTTGAGAAGTCTAGTTCCCGAAAATTCGTCCTATATACTGACAGCATGAGCGTCCTGGAAACACTGGTACATCTTGACGATTAGTCATCCGATTGTGGTTGACATTGCTGATTTAATACCATCTATATAGCAGGGGTTATGTTATACAATTCTACTGGATACTTGTTCATTGCCTAAAATAGCTGCTTGACTTGACCATCTCGGCTGCACGATCGGCGATGAATGCTTTGTAGTTTGCAGTCCCCATTAGATGACATAAAAATCATATTTTAGAGATTATTCATCAGACATGTAGAGAATTATAGTCTGGAGTCTCATAACATGCTGCACTTTTGTAAAGCCGATCATTGGAAAGTGGCCTGTTGTTCCGATGCGAAGAGCAGATGTCAGATTGACACGCATTCGCATTGGACATTTGGCGCAGCATAGTCTACCTTGGTTCTTGCGCCATAAAACCTCAGTCACTCACTCGCATTGGACAATCTGGATTTACTGACAAACATCTTTTATTTGGAAAAGATGCTCCCGAGTGTCCTTCCTCTATTCATATTTTAATTGACTGTACGATGTTTTCATTTATCAGTTTTAATCCTATTCCACATGGTGGGTGAAATCCTTCATAACTTATTTGCTTTTTTACGGCGCATTGGTAAAACTTCCAATGTGGTGTAAAAGGCCTTTTTTACCTCTTTCATTATCTTGTATTAAAATTCCCGATCAATTTTTACATTGTATTTAGAAAACCAATATCTGGCGCAGCATTATCTAATTTGGCTCATGAATTGAGTTTTATGGCTTACTTTTTCGATATTATTGAGTTGTAATTCAGATTCCAAATCTGTCGGATATCTGTCGGTATTTAATGCAGAAGAAATTGGGATACGAATCCTTCCCATATAATACTGGTTGTAACTGATGCATTCAAAGTTTCAATTCTAAGAATTTGTAAGATTTTTAATGGTTACAGTAAAACTCTGCGTGAACTAATTATTCGATTGTATTGAAAATATTGCTCGTCATTATGTGGAAGAACATGTTTTTCTGTACAATTACGTTACGTCTAAATCTTTAAAGGAAATTTCTCTAGTTTTCTTCAAAGTTTCCATTAAGACCTTTTTAAAAGGGTTAAGTTTTCATCAACTGGAAGTATCAAGGAGTAAACACTGATTTCAAAAGTTGATGTTAGTGTTCAAGTATGAATTTACCTGGGGTTTGTCCCAAGGAAATTGTTAACACCGGGAAAACCTATGACCCCGGAATTTCTGGAATGGATCAGTAGCGTGAAGGAATTGCGCAGCAGAAGTAAAAATACTTTACTGTACAAATGTATGAGCTACTGAAGTTAAGCTACTTTTGTTTGTGACATTGTGCGAAGAGTAACAAGGCGAAAACACCTAAACAAAATATCACAAATAGGAATATATCCCCATGTATCTACTCCCTAATAGATGGAATTCACCTAAATCGCAAGAACAGGATACCGCATTCGCTCAACTCTTTGCGGGATCGCCTTCTTTCACCCTCCGTCTGGGTCCCTCACGTTGCTTTCCACCCTATCTTTTAAATCCCCAGGTAGGGCTGACTCGTGCTACCACACCTTCAGATTATCTCAATCTAAAATGAAAATAAATCGAACTTTGGACAACCAGTTTCTGTCCCCCAACACCATTCGCTCTTATCGGCCAATATCCAGTTGAACGCACGCGTTTGCAGATGTCGGACGTCAAATGGCTAAGCCCTAAATCCCCATATATATTTCTGTCGGGGGTCCCAATACCTCGCAAAGAATCAACCCAGCCACGCCTATATAATAGAGTCGAGTGTTAAAGAAAGTAGCTGACCAAAGCCGATGACCCCAGATTTGGCTCATGTATTGCCTTGTAGTAGTAAACTTTTATCACTCCTTTGAATGAGAAGTTGGGAAACAAAAATGATAGCTTCCGTCAGAAACACTTGCATTGAACTATCTATAGCCTACATCACAATACGGAAATTAGTCGGGGCATCAGGCTGTGACACAACTTGAAATTTTACCCGTATCGCATACAGACCGTGCAGGAATTGTGTCCAAGGGGAAAACGGCTGCATTTTGTTCGGTTTCACCGATTTATTAGCAACAACATTCAAAGGCTGAATGATGCTTGCTTCTCGAATAAATCTTGGTTCCACCCCAATGGCTATGTAAATAGCCAAAATTTCCGCCCATGGAGTAGAGTCTCCCTAAGCTAAGAGAATCCTCTTTAGATACGCAAAAGATTGTGTGGTGTGCGCACTTTTACCCAAAGTAATAATTCTAAAGTGTACCTGGACATGATTTAAACTTTTATCGCTTCTCTGGCATGATCCTCAGGAACCGTGGTGATCTTTTTCTTTACCATGGAGTTTACTGTCTGGTAACTACGGGTGACGCACCCCCTGTTAGCCTAGCGATCCTTATCTATTTTGACTCGTTGTCGACCAAATTTTTCTTTTTTAAATATTTTACATTTAAACCACAGTTAAATTTTGTTTGCCACAGCATAGCCACATCAGACTCTTGCGCAAATGACCTTCACATTTATTACTTTACTGGAGATACAGGACTATTACTGCTGGTTCCAGCATGACGGAGCTACTCCACTCTTGTTAATTCTAACAATGGAAGTGCTTAAGGAGTTATTTGACCGTTTAATTTCAATCGGCCTCCCGGCCACCAAGGTCACCACACCACACCCTGTTAAATTTGGTTTTTGGTGTTATCTGAAAAATGGGGTTTTCCAGAGATGTCTTGCAAACATTGATAAATGAAAACAAATTGTATCTGAGGAAATCTCGTCAATAACCCCAGCAGCCTTTCGAAGTGTGGCAAAAATGTTGGTTCGACGTGTTCCTGTTTACAATGAAAATGGTGGAAAAGTTTCAAAATTTGCTCTAAGGAATCATAATGTAAAAAATTAGAATTTTATTTTCGAAAAACAAAATTTATCGCAGAATTAAGCAACATTGTGCGTCTCCATTTCTGTTTTCTGTATGACTACTTTCTGTGTGTTACCTGTTTTAAATATTATATATTTTTATTTATTTTATCAAATGTGTGGGGCAGCATAGCCTACCTAGGCTCTTGCGCCATAAAACCTCAGTCACTCCATTTCTGTTTTACCTCACGAATAAAGTTGCAATAGTCCAATTGGTTTGGAAATTGTCTCCCCCACTTGATCAAGGTTCAAACAAATATACTTTAGTGTTATAATGGCTCCTCATCCGTAAAGTATAATTGTCTGAACCTTGTTTAAGATTAAGAAAAACCAATGGGTACTCTTTTACATTGATCATCCTGTAGAATCCAACCATCTTTCCATCAATCTGATGCTTAGTCTCCTTATCCTGTTCCATTGAAACAAATTACCCTTCAGTCAATGACTTACCAGTCTCTAATGCAGTCAATCTCTGCAGTCAATTCCTGTAACTGACGTAGCTCTCCATCGAAAAAGAAGGCAAAGAGAAGGGCAATATTTCACTCCACTGCTTATTGTACATTTGATATGCTATTTTAAATCTTGCTTCGATTTTCATAACTCTTGTTACAAAACAATTACTTTTATTAAAATTCATTCAATTAACGATTTATTTGTCACAGTGCGACACAAAAGTGATCTGGAGAATTTTTTCCTGTTCTCGCCTCTTTTAGCTTAACATGGTTACACCTGGCTCTGGCGCCATTAAGCACGCAATTACTCTCCACTTAAGATAGCTACGTCCCCCACTATAACTCTACTTTTTTTATAAAAAGTCCTTTTAAGCCATGTTTGACGTTTTAACCTTTTACTTTTTATCACTTTGTATTTGTTTCATATTTTTAAGCTAATATAGTTGTAAGTGATTTTAACAAATGTTTGGCACAGCATCGCCTGCTTTGGCTCTTGCTCTATTTGAGGTACTCTAGGCATAGGATGTTTTAAAAGTATCGTCTTCTCGATTACTTGTCTACTTTGGCTCTTGCTGCATTAAACCCTAGTCACTCACTCTCTATTGCTTGTACCTTGGCTCTTGCGCCATAAACCCTCAACGCCACTCACTTGCTCTCAATTGTTTGTTTTGCAGCTCACAAATATTGCTTCGGTATTCTCTTATTTCTGTTCAGATATTTGAGCATTGGACAGATTTCATTTTTTTTTTTCTCGTGTCCTAAAAATCGCACCAATAACCGAAGTATGCCAGCAACCTTTGCGAGAAATATATGGTGAAAGACACAATCTTAAACTTACTTAATAGAGTAAAGTGGTGATTGCATTCTAGACAATAGTCTCTTTGATGTGTTTGCTACAATGAAGAAAATTATCCATAGGATTCTTCAGATTTAACATCGAGGAGAATAGAGTTCCGAGTGTCGCATACTCAATGAAACACAATGATTACATAATGATACAGTTCATAAAATATTAATAAACATCGAGAAATGATGAACAGCCCAAAACTGATAAAAAAATTACATTAAGACTGTTTTTTTTATTTAAATTAAACAGTTAAAATATACTAAAATTGGAAATGGCTCTACCCTGGAGTCCTTGCGGGCAAAAGATTAATTTTACAATGCTTCAGGGTACACAACATTCTTTGTTTATCCCTTTTCAATGTAGATTTATAGATTGTCTGGTTTGCCTACTCTGGAACATGCAACATATATTTGTCCATGAGAGAAGCAATCTGCCTCTAAATCTAAGCCACACAATTCTAAAGATTGCCCCTGAGCTTTATTGATAGTGATTGGCATTTGCAATCTCTTAAACTGAAATGACATATCTGTTGGTATTATAGGAATGAGGACATCTTCACCGTTGAAAGGTCCTGTCAAAATACTTGCCTCTATGACGTTGCTCATTAATTTTTTACTGCAAGCCGCGTACCATTACAGTTTTGGCTAGTTGATATTTCGCAACATAATTGGCACACCAACTTTCAACTGCAGCATGTGGGATGGCATTCTTTCAGAACATTTAAAGATTCAATGCGACAATGAAATGCATTGGCAAATCACAAATATACAAGAAATAATAATAAACCAAAATAAATGTATAACACAAAAATATATAAGAAATAATCATAAGTAAAAATTACATAAATGCAAATCAGAAAAATAATCATAATAGTAAATACATATGTATATAAATAGGTTCACGTAGTTCATAAAATAGAAAAAAACATAGAAATGATAAACAGCCTAAAACTGATAAAAAAATTAATTTAAATAAAAAAAATAGTCTTAATGTAAACAGTTAAAATATACACATATTGGAAATGGCTCTACCCTGGAGTCCTTGGTGGCAAAAGGTTAATTTTACAATGCTTCAGTGTACACAACATTCTTTGTTTTTCCATTTTCAGTGTAGATTTATAGATTACCCACACTAGAACATGCAACATATAATTGTCCATGAGAGAAGCAATCTGCCTCTAAATCTCAGCCGCACAATTCTAAAGATTGCCCCTGAGCTTTATTGATAGTGAATGCAAATGCCAATCTCTTAAACTGAAATGGCATATCTGTTGGTATTAAAGGAATGCGAGGAATGAGGACATCTTCACCATTGAAAGGTCCTTTCAAAATTGTTGCCTCTATGACGTTGCTCATTATTTTTTTTTAATTGCAAACCGCATACCATTACACAGCTTTGGCTGGTTGATACTTCGAAACATGATAATTGGCACACCAACTTTCAACTGCAGTACGCGGGGCGGCAATTCTGGCTGATCAAGTCAATTCAAAAATTCTGTAGGGTAAATCATTGCTTCACCTACTTCCACAACAGTGTCAACAGACTTATAGGTGGCTGTCTCATTTTGAATGCGAGACTGAATGATGTTGTTAAGCTAGTAGACGTCTTTGTTCCCACAGCAAAGAATAGCATGCCCACTGCACTGGGATTCTTAAAATTGGTTTGAACGTCAGGAAATACTCTTTTCAACCAATTCCTTTGGATGTCACCAAATTGCAAGAAGTTATCAGGCAGCACTCTTTCCCTGCGGTAAAAATCTCCTGCACCTTCCAGCCCAATATCCAACAATTGATTTATGAAAATTTTCAGCTGATCAGATCCCTTTTATGACTGACACGCATATTTGTAGCCGAATTTCGTCTTCACAAGTTCGCAATAAAGCAGAGCAGCCAAAGAAGCTATTTATTTCATCTGCTGGTGCTGATCAAGGAAATCATATGTTTGCCTGAAATCTCCTGCAAAGTATTGCTAACGATTCCAAATGGTCTAGTGTTTCCACGCAGATCTTGTAACGATCGATCAAGAGCTTCAAGCCTTTTCTGGGGCCATAGTGATTCATCCTAAACAATGAGTTTGCATTTCTGTAATACTTTTCCCAGCGCCTGATGCCTCCAAAATATAGAATGTTCAATGGCAGTTTTAAAGCGGAATGAGCAGCTCCCTCCTAGTAACAATGTTGCAGCTATACCTGATGCATTGGCCAAGAGCCAAGGCTATGTCATTTCACCGTACTGCTGCCAGAATCAATTTGATTAGGAATGTTTTTACCAGTTCCTCCAGGTGATCTAAGATTTTTTCCATTCCCACTATTGATAGTTTGTATGATTTGATCATAAATGCGTTCTCAACGGCTTACCTACTTTTAGGTGGTACGGGCTTCACGATCCCGAGGAACCTGAGTACCTTTTCTCTATGAAATTTAATACCATTAAATACGGGTGATTCATTCCCTCGATACCCTAACGATCATTCTCTCTATTCGACTATCCTGTTTGTCAATTTTTCCTTTCATTTTCTTTTTTTCTTCGTCTAGATCATAGATTATTAAGCTTTTCCATATCATTTACCAGATGCATTTGTTCACATTTACTTTGTTATTTTCTTTGTCTCAATCTTTGTTGGTTTCCATTTTATTTTTTTTTTCTGTTGGCTTGCCAACCTGCAGCTGTTTGCCGTGCGGCGTCCTGTAAGGGAGGAAAGTGGGATCCCCTGGGGCTACCTTGCGTTCTACTACCTATGCATCGCTTAGACGGTGTGGCAGGAGTGAGCTCCGCTTCTGTCAATCGAAGTTGGTGGTCTTGTGGATGAATCCACAAAGAGAAGGGCTAGCGCTGCAGTAGATGGGGTACATCGAGTTTTCTTGGTGGATCCTCTCCTTCGATGCTACAGTGCTATATCCTGATGACCTTCTTCAGGTAAGTGTTGCCTAACCGCCAGTTGTCCGGTAATCACTCTCCCTCAATTGACCTGTGGTGGAGGTACCTCCAGGATGAATATTTTATCTTTCTATGGATCTTTCGTGCCTGGGTAAGGCCCCGGTTTTACCCACACAAATGTAAACATCGATGAGATAGCTAAACATTCCCTGATTTTTGATCTTTCACACACAATAAAAGTGACAATTTCCTTTCGCTATCCAAAGCTTTGCTAGGTATCGTGTGGTGAACCGAAATCGGTGAAAACTAAACTGGTGATCTGTTAATAGAAACAAACTGCTTACAATCCAAATCTCGTTTCTTGTCTGCAAAAAAACTTTTCAGATTCTCCGTTAAATCTCTCCACAAATCTCAACTGCTGCCGAGGTGTAATTTCTTGAACTCCGACCTTGTTGTGTGCATCCGAAGCGGAAATCCTCGATGGATTTTCCGATCATAATACCAGGTCAGAAGGATCATAATTAAAAAAGACGGTTCCACTTTCCCTACTACGCCTATATTGGCCTTTACACCACATTTGAATTTTAACTTTTTATCTTGTGTGTGTTATTTGTGTTTGTTCTATGTTTTAAGGCTGTTACTTTTGAATAGTTTTAACAAGTGTTTGGCGCAGCATAGTCTAGTTTGGCTCTGCGCTAAAACTATACTATCACTCACTCACCCACTTTCCCTACAAAACATTGCACTATAACATTCAATAGTCCCAAATTACCATCACCAATCAAAAGCAGGTTATTTAAACTGCAATATCCGCCTTATATTCCGAATCCTCTGCGCTGTTTCCAGTGTCAGAGGTTCGACATTCAAAAAAACTGCCGGCAGGGGGGGACAATTAACATACGCGTTCAGGTGTGCGTCCGTTGGATTCTTCCACGGATTGCCAACTGAACCTAAGTGTTAGTTGTTCTGAACCTACACTTCCAACTCTACAATATGCTCAAACTGGAAATTGAAAAACAGATCCAGGAAATAAAATACGCGTAATATTTCATATATAGAAGCCCGAAAATTACAGTTCCGCACACCTTCTAACTCAAGCACATGCTGCTAAATCTTTTATTACCACGTTCACCTAAACCGATCCTAATTTGCATAAAGTTGTATACCCACCCTTAAATGTCTTAAGCCATTGAATTCTCCATCCAAATTAAGCCACCATCATCATCTTCACCACTGCCATAAAGTTACATCATCTTCTCAAGCGGATATTTTAATTCTTCAATAGTTCTCTTTAAAAAACGCTACATCTAGAATTCTAATATTCTAAATACAGTCATCACCTCTCGAAATCTCCTTCCTTATTCCTTGGTTTTAAAACAAAAATTAAAAGCAAAATAAGATAAATCGCCCATTCCGAAATTTTCATCTCTCATCCTGGAACAAATAGTAAACCTAAAGTTGATATAAAACCAAATGCCTACAGACCAAAAAAAAGTGCTCTACCTCCTAAACTCGGAGATGATACCGTATTTTATACGATGTGGATGATACCCTGGATCAAATCATGGATCAAATCTAATCTACAAACCTTTGAAGAAGAAAATTGATCTGACCTTACTTATTCTATTTTACTTTTATCTGATTTTAATCTGATCTGATTACGTTTTGTTTTTAAACTGGGGTTATTTTTCATATATATTAAACAATGTTTTTTTAATTTTGTAACATTTGTCTCACTAGAATTTTAAATTTTACTTTTAGCGCAATGTTTTAATTCTTATGTATTACTGAGTTTGGCGCAGCATGGCCATATCTGGCTCTTGTGCCATAAAAATTTCAAAATCACTCACTCCTTCGTACACAATTATATCCTTGCACTCAGTTAGCGCATTACCTTGAGAAACTGAAGAGCAACGCACGCCGGTTGTTACATGGATATTATGAATTTGAGAGCCCTCAAGTGGAGATAGTGATGGCAGTTCCGAGAAACAAAGACTGCTATTAAGAAGTCCTCCGGAAGATGAGAAACCGTTTTCAGGGTCGTAAGTAGTAGTCTTCAAGGGAGGGTGAGATCCATAACGCGACCTCACATGACAAGTGAGAAACTATTCTTCGCAGCAGTTTTATTTCAATCCTCTGCATAAGTTTGACTTGGCCACTGGCCTCTGTCTCTGAGCCATTGCAGAAGGAGATTATATTTGGGGGGAGGAGGGGTTATATGTGTTTCTTACGTTGTTACGTGGTTTTGTTTCGATGACTGGATGATTGACTCTAATACTTTGAGTAGGCATCGGTGAATACTATCCTCGTTCAGTGGAATGGATAAATTCTTGAAGAAATCATTATTTCTATCCAGTATATTTTTTGCTTTTGTGTGAAAGCCTCTCTATTATCCAGAGCTTCATCTTTTATTCTGATTATCCAATACCTTGTGATAACTGCAAATTCTCTTAGATGGCATTGGTTTTTTGATGAAAAACTTATACATTATACTTTCTCTGTCCCTTTCTCTGGACACACTATTTCAGAGAATGCCTTTTAGCAAAGCTTCAAACGTCTACAACATCAATTTTCTGACTTCCACGCGAATCCAAATGTTCATTTCCTTTTTAAGCTATATATCTGTCATATTGTCCCTCTCAGGGGGGCTCATCTACCTGAGATGAGTACGGCTTCACAACCCCGAGGTACCTCAGTGATCTTTTGTTTTCCTCTTCTTTCTCCCCTCTTTTTTTTTCATGTCATGTGTTTGTTTTGGGGTTTTCTCTGCTTGATATTTTGATATCAAGTTGAAAACAGTTAACACAAACATTAATAAGAAAAAATTATAGTTAGTGTTAACCTGTGTTGAAAAAAAATAAAATAAAAAAAATGAATAAAAAATATTTAAAAATAAAAAAATATTTTGTGGTGTCCCTACTAAAACATGTTCAAAAGGCTGACGGCGTATCAATGCCGATTTCCTGCATGCCTAGCTCTTCAGTAACATGGGGCCCCAGTACCCCCCATGCGGAGGTACCTAGTGGGAGAATCGCATGGGCGCGATTGAAAAGGCCCTGGTTAGAGAAGGGTGTGTGCGAGGAGAGGAGTTGCGTGGTGCCGTCGAGCCACAGTTTGGAACAATGTCCTTAAATGTTCCCAGAGGGAGAGCCTTATTGCGTGTGGATGGTGTGACCTCTTCCCATTGCGAGAAATCCTCCGGCTTCGGTCTGACCTGTGCCTGCCTGGGCACGTAATGGGGCAGTTCACATTGTCCGGCTAAAACGAATCTCCTCGTCGGTTACCGTTTCGCGTTAGAAAGGGAGATGGGTCTGGCGGGGGAATCCACTGAACTAGAAGTCTTCCAAATTTTTTTTTTTTCCCTAAGGCAATATGGTGACAAATAAAGATAATCGGATTTTGGCTCCCAAAGCAATTAAAACTAAATAAATCTAATAATGAATCTTACCGTAGAATATCAGAAAGAAATTAAAGGAACAACGGACAGTGTAAATTATAACTTCAGATTCTTTGTCATTAAAAGAGAACTGAAACTTTTCTTACCATATCTCCCTTTTGATTCAAAAGGAATATCAGTAAGTGGGAACGTAAAGGAATTTAGAAACTACGTTCTGGGGAATCTTATTAATCGAGATACATGACTCCAAAACCAAGGCAGCTTATGTAGTGAGTAGAAGACTTAGACCTCTATCTGTAATGACTGACCCATAAAATCTGACTTACTCTCGTGGCGTAGGTGCCCTAAGGGATTTGAACGTGTCGAGGAAGAGATTTTGGAGTACTGCAGGACCAGCTGGTTTGTGTGTCGGAGGATACGATTAGAGAGATGGTAGGAGCTAACACCAGCACATCTTAACAGCTTTCGACTCCTACCCTACCACAGAACAGTTCAGGCCCGCACTCCGGACTCTCGGTCCGACCATATTTCCAAACCCACACTGATGATTTTCAATTGACTGATTATGGCATTCAAGAACGTTTGTGGATCAGTTGACGTGCGTCTGTACAGCAACAGGACACGATGAGTTTCCTGCTGAACAGAAAGTGCGTCAACTGTCAGGGCAACCACCCTGCATCTCTCGTTTAGCCCCGAAATGGGCAGAGAAAGAATTTCTACGGTGAAGACGCTAGCGAATTTGTCAATCGCTCGAGCGTGTACGTTCCATAGCTCCCAGTACCCAGCGGGAAAGCTACGCTACGAGCAACCAAATGTTGAAAATATCAAAGTACCAATGTTCCTGACCTGTTCCTACCTTACAGAAACGCACAACAAACAGACACTTCACTACCCATAACTACTGAGTTCTGCAAACCAAAAAATAATAATTTTAAACCACCTTCCTCTGCAAAGGCTCAATCTGCTAGGCCATTAGCTGTGTCAAAGCTTCTACAGAGGCAAAAATAAATTCTATGCGACAGAGCAGTGTTCCTCCAAAAACAGAGTCATTGACGGATGCGGTGGTGTTTTACACCCATGCCTGAAGATTATGACTCATGGGGTCCGTGGAACGGCCATCTTCAGAGTGCGCCTTAATTAATGGCTTTTGTTTCCTGGAACGCCGTGGTTTACGACCAGACTAAGGATCTCAACCATACTATCTACCACAACCTGTCTGTGTTGCTCTTCAGGAAACTTTCTTGACTGAGTAATATGACAACCATAGATCGTGGATATCACAATTATGTAGACACGGATATTGATGTCTGGCATCACCTCTTCTGGAGGTTTTGTACTGGCATCCCAGATGTCCTCATAACGTCGTTACCTGACCACATCGTTGCAGGCTGTGCCGTGGTCATACTCGCACATTAATACAGTTCTGCTGCATTTATCTGCCTCCAGCCATGTTGTGTCACAAATGGATTTAGACCAAGCAGTCGATCAGTTACCAGCCCCTTCCTTCTGTAGGTGATGCCTTGGACACGCCCTCAGTGGGGGGTACTGATGGTACAAATTCCCCGTGGTCGGCAGATCGAGCGATTGATCTTGATCACAGTCTCTGTCTGCTGAAACACCGACGAGAGAGCGTATTTCATGTTCCCACTAGGACTTTCTATTCCCTTGATTCTGCCATTTTGTTCACCGACACCTACGTCGCTGGATTTGAGGTTCAAAATGATTCTATAATAGTGATCATTTCCCTCCTGACTCCCAGGTTCATTGGTAGTGGGGTGCTTATACGTCCCCCACTCAACCGGGCGATTGGGATTTGTGCAGTTAGCGGTTATTACCGGTACAATGGTTCAAAGATCAGATGCAATGTGACTGTCCACACATCACTCTATCTGGACGCTGCTGATGCAGCGATACCGAAGAGAATTGAACATCACAGGGAAGATGAGAAACCATGGTGGAATAAGACATAATCCTCCACAGGAAAAAAGCATTGTGGGGTATCTTCAGCGTGTATCCACAACTGAAAATCTCATGGCCTAAAGGGCAGCGGCGATGTCGCAGAGTAAGGCGACATAGTCAGAGGGAATCCTCTGGATCAGGTATGTCTCCTTCCATCACATCGTCTACCACAAGTCAACAGTTATGAAGGTAAAGCCAGAAACTCCTGCTCGGGAGATTTTCAATCCGCGATAGCTGGAAACTCTCAAATGCTGTGTCATTCTTCACCTGTCGAGTGTGGCCACCATGAATCGCCACTTTTGCTAGTCTGTCAGCTCCATCATTACGCTACATTTTAGCGATCAAGAATCGTTGCAGACACCTATCAACTTCAGGTGTCGGCAACCACTCCCTTACAACTGTGACTTTGACATGTGGGAATTGAGAAAGGCTCTGTCCTTGGCTAAAAATACCAGTCCAGGCTCAGATGGTATAACATACGATATGCTTCGCCACTTGAGCGAGGATTCACTTGTCAGTCTCCTTTACCTATTCAACCGAATATGGAGGGAGCATGTGTTTCCTAGCCAGTGGCAGGAAGCAATCGTTATTCCTATTCTGAAGCCTGGTAAGGATCCAAAGAACCCTCTACACTATAGGCCTATCGCTCTGACGAGTTGTCTGTGTAAGACGCTAGAACGTATGGTCAATGCCCGTCTCGTATATCAATTGGAAAAGAATCAATGCATTCCTCCGTTTCAGAGTGGCTTCCGTAAAGGAAGATCCACAGTAGATAACATCCTTCTACTCGAAAGTCAGATTCGTTCTGCTTTCGTACGGAGGAATCATTTGGTTTCTATTTTCTTTGATATCGAAAAGGCATACGACCGTACGTGGCGCTATGGGATTCTGCGCACTCTTTTCGATTATGGTCTGAGAGGCAATTTACCTCTATTTATTAAAATGTTTTTAAATTTCAGATCATTTAAAGTACGGGTTGATAATGTTTTATCTTCATCTTTTATTCAATATGAAGGAGTTCCTCAGGGGAGCATTTTGAGCCCCACTCTTTTTATTTGTCATCTGTCACCTATACTTTCTCATCTGCAACCATCAGTTCATGGCTCATTATACGTGGACGATCTGCAGATTTCCTGCGAAGGATCGTCAATGCGTATCATTGAGCGACGACTTCAGACCGCAGTCAATATCCTGGTTACATGGTGTGATGCTAATGGGCATAGTATTTCTGCCAGCAAGAGTAGTTGCGTGCATTTTTGCAGGAAACGGGGTCTCCATCCCGATCCTGACATTCGCATCCGTAATACGTCAATTCCTGTCGTCCCTGACGTCCGCTTCCTCGGAGTAATTTTCGACCGCAAACTCACTTTCCTTCCGCACATTTTACATCTGCGGAGGAAGTGTGAGAAATCCCTCAACATCTTGAAGGTGTTATCCAACACCTCTTGGGGAGCGGATCGAACTTCATTACTCCGAGTGTATCAGTCGGTGATTCTGTCTCGGATCGACTACGGATGTGTCGTCTACGGATCTGCTTGCAAAACTACCTTGCGGAAACTTGACCCAGTCCACCATAATGCTCTGAGAATCTGCTGTGGTGCGTTCCGAACGTCACCTGTGCAGAGTCTCTATGTCATTTGTAACCAGCTGCCTTTGGCTTTGCGGCGCCTGAAACTGTCGCTCTACTATCATTTCAAAATGTCATCTCTGCCATCTCATCCATCACAAAACATTAATACCAGCCCGTCTTTAAGGAGACTGTACAGTGCTCGTCCTTCCTTCATCCGGCCTTTTTCTGAGAGGGTGAAGGTATTCATCGAGGAACTCGGCCTACATGACTTGGATGTTCAGCAACGAAATTTTTTTAAATTTCCACCATGGAATATTCCAAGGTTTACTTTCCATAACCCTTTTGCTTTATTCAACAAATCCAACACATGTCCCATTGTTCTCCAGAGAATCTTTGCCTTCCATCATTGTCAGTATGAGGATTATATTCCTATATACACGGATGGATCGAAAGGAACTGGATACGTCGGCTGTGGTGTCGTTTCGAACGACATCAGGCACAGTTACCGGCTCGACTCTTCCTGCAGTGTCTACACTGCCGAAGCAGTCGCCATTTACTGTGCCCTTAGATTAGTCGAGACATCCAGTTCTCGAAAGTTCGTTGTATATACTGACAGCAAGAGCGTCCTGGAAACATTGGTACATCTGGACGACAAAAGTCACCCTATCGTGGTTCAAATTGCCGGCATTATTTGTCAGCTTTATAGCAAGGGTTATGACATAAAATTCTGCTGGATACCTAGTCATGTAGGTATTTTAGGAAATGAACAAGCGGACTCGGCTGCACGTTCGGCAACGAATCCTCTGCAGTTTGCAGTCCCATTTGAGGACTTATGACGTCACATTTTAAATCTTATTCATAAGACATGGCAGGAATCGTGGAATTTACAGATTAATAATAAATTACACTCGGTGAAGCCGATCATCGGAGAATGGCCTGTATTTCCAGTGCGAAGAGCTGATGTCAGATTGACTCGCCTTCGCATTGGACATACTCGTTCTACTCACAGACATCTTTTGTTTGGAGAAGATGCTCCCGAGTGTCCTTCCTGCCATGTCACTTATTCTATTCATCATATTTTAATTGACTGTCCGGTGTTTGATCATAATCGCCGGACTTTTTTTCATTCTTCTGTTTTAAAACTGTGTGACATGGTGGGGGAAACCCCCCACCATAACTTATTTGCTTTTTTAAAACACATTGGTTTTTTACACCACATTTGATTTTTTAACTTTTTATCTTTTGTGTTATTTGTGTTTGTCTTGCGTTTTTAAGGCTGTTACTTTTTAAATAGATTTTAACAATTGTTTGGCGCAGTATAGCCTACTTTGGCTCTTGCGCCATTAAACCCTACAGTCACTCACTCGCGGCGCCTGAAACTGTCGCTCTACTATCATTTCAAAATGTCATCTCTGCCATCTCATCCATCACAAAACATTAATACCAGCCCGTCTTTAAGGAGACTGTACAGTGCTCGTCCTTCCTTCATCCGGCCTTTTACTGAAAGGGTGAAAAACATCATCGAGGAACTCAACCTACATGACTTGGGTATTCAACAAACAAATTTTATTAAATTTCCACCTTGGAATGTGCCAAGGTTTCATTACCATAACCCCTTTGCTTTATTCAGCAAATCTAACACATGTCCCATTGTTCTCCAGAGAATCTTTGCCTTCCATCGCTGTCAGTATGAGGATTATATTCCTGTATACACGGATGGATCGAAAGGAACTGGATACGTCGGCTGTGGTATCGTTTCGAACGACATCAGGCACAGTTACCGGCTCGACTCTTCCTGCAGTATCTACACTGCCGAAGCAGTCGCCATCTACTGTGCCCTGAAATTAGTCGAGACATCCAGTTCTCGAAAGTTCGTTGTATATACTGACAGCAGGAGCGTCCTGGAAACATTGGTACATCTGGACGATAGAAGTCATCCTATCGTGGTTGAAATTGCCGGCATTATTTGTCAGCTTTATAGCAAGGGTTATGACATAAAATTCTGCTGGATACCTAGTCATGTAGGTATTTTAGGAAATGAACAAGCGGACTCGGCTGCACGTTCAGCAACGAATCCTCTGCAGCTCGCAGTCCCATTTGAGGACATTCGACGTCATATTTTAATGCTCATTCATCAGACATGGCAGGAATCGTGGAGTCTTCAAATTAATAACAAATTACACTCGGTGAAGCCGATCATTGGAGAATGGCCTGTATTTCCAGTGCGAAGAGCCGATGTCAGATTGACTCGCCTTCGCATTGGACATACTCGTTTTACACACAAACATCTTTTGTTTGGAGAAGATGCTCCCGAGTGTCCTTCCTGCCACGTCCCTTACTCTATTCAACATATTTTAATTGACTGTCCGGTGTTTGATCACCATCGCCGGACTTTTTTTTTTCATTCATCTGTTTTAAATCTATCTGACTTGTTGGGGGAACCCCCACCATAATTTATTTGCCTTTTTACGACATATTGGTATTTTACACCACATTTAAATTTTAACTTTTTCATCTTTTGTATGTCTTTTTGTGTTAATCTTTTGTTTAATGCCATTACTGTCTAATCAATTTTAACTAGTGTTTGGCGCAGCATAGCTACTTTGGCTCTTGCGCCATTAAAACCTACTGTCACTCACTCAAATGACATCAGGCACAGTTACCGGCTCGACTCTTCCTGCAGTGTCTACACTGCCGAAGCAGTTTCCATCTACTGTGCCCTGAAATTAGTCGAGAAATCTAGTTCTCGAAAGTTCGTTGTATATACTGACAGCAGAAGCGTCCTGGAAACATTGGTCAATCTGAACGATCGCTGTCACCCTATTGTGATGGAGATTGCAGACATTGTTTGTTGTCTTTATAACAAGAGTTATACTATTAAATTCTGTTGGGTACCTAGTCATGTAGGTATTTTAGGAAATGAACAAGCGGACTCGGCTGCACGTTCGGCGACGATTCCTCTGCAGCTTGCAGTCCCATTTTTGGACATTCGACGTCATATTTTTAATGCTTATTCATCAGTCATGGAAGGAATCGTGGAATCTACAAATTAACAACAAATTACACCGGTGAAGCCGATAATTGGAGAATGGCCTGTTTTTCCAATGCGAAGAGCCGATGTCAGATTGACTCGCCTTCGCATTGGACATACTCGATTTACTCACAAACATCTTTTATTTGGAAAAGATGCTCCCGAGTGTCCTTCCAGCCATGTCCCTTACTCTATTCATCACATTTTAATTGACTTTCCGGTGTTTGATCATCATCGCAGGACTTTTTTTCATTCATCAGTTTTAAAACTGTCCGACTTGGTGGGGAACCCCCCTCCATAACTTATTTGTTTTTTTTAAAACGCATTGGCCTTTTGCATCAAATTTGAATTTAATGTTTTAACCTGTATAACTACCGTTTTTTTTGTTTCGTATTTTAGAAATTATTTATTTTAATTTTAACAAATGTTTGGGGCAGCTTAGCCTATTTATGGCTCTTGTGCCATTAAAACCTACAGTCACTCGCCTTGATCCTAACTTTGATAGCGAATTCTAATTATGAAAATTTTACTTAAGTATGATTTTATTTCTTTTATAAATTATGATGAGAGGGTAAATTTAAATTTTTAATTGGGAACCTCGTAATTTTAGCCGTTACCGTATCAGGTATCAAATCCACGAAGTAGCCAATGGCTCTCGAGTTGCTTCGAGTGCGATGTTAATGAAACCAAACTAAACTTTCAAATCTACAAAGTTTTCTTCGTGTGGTGTATTTGACCACTCTTAATCTTCTAAATTAATTTCCTGTTTTTGCTTAGAAACTTTTTTTGAAACGGCGAAGCATTTTTTCCACGAAACAGAAACCATTGGAATAACAAAATCGGTATTTTTCAGTTTTGGCAATAGTCATAAATAGTATCATATCTCAGGAAATCGTAAATACCGGTTTGTCAAATACGCCGGATAAAAGTAAACATATGATGAACAAAGGAAGATTATAATCAGTTTCCTCATTCGATTTAGTGCATTGTGGTTGATTATTACTATTCGATTCTCCGAGTTAATTTTGCTGCATCATCATGGCTTCTCGCGAGTTTGATATAATAATATTCGGTGCCACGGGTTATACTGGCCGATATGTTATTGAAGAATTAACGCATTCAGCTGAATCAACAAATTTAAAATGGGCTATTGCTGGGCGGAATGTCGAAAAATTAAAGGAATCATTGGTTATTGTACAAGAATATCTTGGGGATGGTAAGAATATGTTGTGATCTTCAGCATTTTATTTACTTATATTTAATCAAATTGAACCATACAAAGATTTAATAACTTTTTGGGTTGATCACTAACTAACCTAAGTTAATTCTTTGTAAGTATTGTAATTTCCGTTAAACATTTTTTTTTTTTTTTTTTTTTTGTTCCTGAATTTGTTTGTTTGAAGTCAAGTTTTATGAATTACGTGAAAAAAAAGATTTTATATTGACATTTTATCTTCTATTTTATAGTCCTAAATCTGAAATATGAAAAAGTAGATTTTGTGGTTCATTTTTTGTGAAATCTGTTTTTCCTATTTATTTGAATAATATATCTGTAATTAAATGAATACATAATGACATTGTCAATATTTTATCCCTGTTAGAAATATCAGTTTTGTATGGGCAAATGTTTTAGAATATTCTTAATTGAATTAAGTATTTGAACATTTTATTTTAGAAAAACATGTATCTTAGTGGTAGATATTTATATGGTGGAGAGAAAATTATTAGAAACATAAAATTAAAAAAAAATTCTACATTAATTTTCTAATATATTTAAAAGGATATATTAGAGTAATATCCACTGTAAGATATAATTTACCTTGTTAAAGGACTTAAAATGTATTTTTATAATATGTCAAATCATCTTTCAATCTATTCTGGGTTTTTAGATCATTCTTCATAATTATATGTACTCTATTATATGTTGAATCATCTTTCGGGAATAATTTGGCTCTTTTTAGATCATAATTATTTTTATGATATAAATTGAACATTTTAAAAAACAAAAATATTGTAAATGACTATGAAAATACTTTCGAAAAAGGACTTGTAGAGTTTTCAAATGATATTAAAATGTTTTTTCTAATGTTTAATTATAACTCTAAAATAAAGGAGGAAAAACTTCAAAACCAGAATAATTCACAAGGCAAACAAAATAAATTTGTAAATAATTCAAGTTTTTCACTTCAAAAGTGATATCAAATAATTATCTTGATACTCAAGTGTTAGCTGTGGGTGTGGCTGCTACATGCCTAAAGGCAGTTCTAGTATAATTAAGAATGTAGAGAAAATAAAAATACTTATCTACAAAATGTATTGCAAAATATAGTTTAATTGTTTGATTTCATGTACTTAAATAAAAATAACATAATTTAGTATAAAATATACAGTACTGTCTAGAATTTTTTAAAAATCATTCAAAATGTAAATTTTTTTTGTAAATTGTATTTGAAATTTCTTATTTGTCTAAGATTTTTTACAAGTGTTATACTTGTTTTGAATAATTTATATTCAATATTTTTTAAAGTAAATTTTTTAAACTTATTTAGAATCCTAGTTAAGTAAAGAAGTAGGTACTAATTATAATTCATCATTATTTTTAAAGTGTTTGAGTAATACACAGTAAATTTAATTTTAATACTGGATACTTTAAAATACTGATTTTCCACACTAGTATTTTAAATATAGGTTTCCTATTTTATTATGTCGATTTAAAAAAAAATACATCACATTTATAAAATTATGATCATTATCAGTCATACTTCCAAATTGAAATTGATAATCTATAGAAAAATATGTTTCCTCATTTCTCCATGTGATATATTTTCAAATAAATTTCTTTACTAACTAATTTTCTTAAGAAAGCAATTTTAATTTTTTTCTCGTGTTCAATTTGTTGCATAATTTCAATAATTATATATTAATCATCATTGCTTCTAGTAATTTATTTTTTACAGTTTTTGAATTGAAAAAAGTTTTATCCTTTATTTATTGTGAACTATAATTTCAGCCTTTTTTTAAACACTGAAGGACATTGGTTTGCGATTTAAAAATAGAAAGAAACCCATTTTTGCTTGCAAATTAGTATATCCTGATGTCTATAATACATAAATATGATTTTGTGTGGCAAATCAAAGAAGTTTAGAAATGATATTTTTTCCATCTAATTAAATAAAATATTATACATTAAAAATTTAATTATTTCATACTATTAATTTCTGTATAAATTAAAATAAGTTTTTAAAGTTACTAAAAATTGAATAATCATATATTAATAAAAACTATTCCAATTTAAATAATTCTTAAAGTAAATTCCTATGTCTTTGCATTTGTGAATATAGGCAGAACAGAATTTAAAACTAAATATCCATATTTTTTTGTTTTGTCGACTTATTACATATACTTTTGAATAATTTAAACAACATTTGCTGAAAAAAATAATCATTATTTTCAGTCTTTTTAATAATTAATAACTTTTTTCAGTTGCTGATATCAGTAAGACTACAATTATCCAAGCTAATGTCAAAGATGCTGCATCAATATCTGATATGTGCAAAAGAGCACGTCTTATCCTGAATTGTGTTGGACCCGTAATGTTCTGTTTTTATATTCTGTTGTTAAAAATATATAGTAGAAAAATTAGAGGACTGTGTAATTTAAAATGAATCTTATTTTAAATGTTAACATTTATTTTTCTAGTAGTGATTTCAAACTTTTTTAAATAATTTTTTTAAAAAATTATGGGATTTTTTACAACATCCTATGAAATTATTTTTGTTAATATTTAACTTTTGCATATTTAATTTTTATTTACATAATTAATGTATTTCATTGAAAATATATTGTAAAATTCAATGCAGAATTAACTTACAATATTGATAAAATTAACAGTATCTTATTTAATTTTTTTGTGTATATATGTTTTAGTATAAATTCTATGGTGAAGTTGTTGTAGCTGCTTGTGTTGAAAATGGGACACATCATGTAGACCTCAGTGGAGAAATGAAAGTAATTTTTTTCCCCATATTTATCAATTTTTCCCCATATGTCGAGAGCTATGTTTATAAGGAAAATGTTTTCTTATAAGGAAAGTAAATTAAATAAGGAAAATTTTTTGTACATAGCAGGAAAATGTTTTTTTTTTTCTCTTGTTAAGAATAATTTTTATAATAATAAATGTTCTTGAATTTAGTATGTTTTATTTACTGATTGGCAATTTATGAAAACATCATTTTTACAAGCATAAAAATTAACTTGAGTTGTAAAAGTTCAGAAATGTGGATCATTAATTTATGAAAAAAAGTGGAAAAAAAATTAAGACTGGTTGTCTTACTCTCAAACAAATAATCAACAAATTTAAATGTAATATTATTGAAACACTACTACTACTACTATCTTTACTAGTACTATCTTTAAATAACATTAGATTGGCACATTGCACAATGAAAGAAATAAAAGATTTCTTATCAATGAAATCTATAAGATGATATTTCTAATTTTTAAATCTTCTCTTCTGTTTCTGTATGTTAATATTAAGATCTATATTTATTTATTTATTTTTATTGTTGTGTCCTTGCAATTGTCTAATTTTTTTCTTTGATTTATTATGAAGTTTGATGGTTCAACATTAATTTGTTTCAAAGAGCAAAAGTAAAATGTTAGTCTTTTTTTTTTTTTTAATTCATTTATTATCACAATGCAAAATTCAAATGGGAGTAACATTTCCTTCCTCATTAGTATGAATAAATATAAAAATCAGTATCCATCTCATGTTTTTTAATTACTTTTTCCCAGAAAAAATTGCAGCTAAAAGTATTTTATTATATGTTATTTAAATTACAAAATATTACTCAGTCAATTCATTCTTAAGTTTCAAATACTGTTCTTTGTTGAATTTCAAATATTTTCATCCTATTAGGTGATTCTCAAAACAAAATGTTATTCCATCATCTTTATATAATAATATGCTATAAAAGGCGATTCATTTGGGCTAGTTACATTCCTAAATTTATGCTATGTTTTTTTTTTTTTATTTATTTATTATTAACAATCATTTATTCACTACATGAAGAATATTAAATTATTGTTGAGGGAATGTAGTTGAAATTTTTTGAAATACTTAATTTAAAGTTTTCATATATTAATTTTAGAAGAAATTATTTATAAATATATGCTTATTTACAGCTACATTTTATTTTAATTTCTGTGTAATTAATTGTGTGAAGAATCTCGACAAATTATTGATCTATCAACTGTGCATATTTAAAATTATAGGAGATAATTATATCTTTAAAATTTTTAAACAAATCATTTCAATATTCATATTTGGAAATAATGCAAATTTCGAATCTCAGTTTAAGTGTGAAATTTATTTAAATAGCTAAAAACTATTGATATAAATTTAGTAGATCGATATTAATGATGACTTATTTAATAACAAGTTTATATTTTTGAATTGTATATAATACAAAAGTAGTGAGATTGGGAAAAATTAAACAGTTTAAAAGATATTTTTGATATTTTTTTCAATATGCAGTATAAATTTTAAAATTGTTTGTTATTCTTTTTTTATTCTGCATTGTACGTTTTAAAAGTTATCATTATAAAAAAAATTTATTTGAAAAATGATTTACGCTTTTGATGACCTATAGCATAATATAGATATTTTTATTGTTTACATAAATTTTGCCTTGTAATTGGAAAAGTAAAATGAAGTTAAAAACATTAAATTATACTTGAAGTATTATTTAGAAAAAGTAACATGTTATTATTTTTCTTTGTATTATACTTGAATGTAAAAATGTATTATGATTTTTGTTAATGAAATTGTAAAATTATCTTGAATTAAAACTAATTTAATGGTACTTACTTTTTTTTCAATGAAAAATTGCATATAGGTCAAATAAGATTATTTGAAATTAGCATTATGTAGACAAATTCATTCTATTTATTTAAAAAAAAAAAATCTAGTAATTGTCATGAGTCTTCAAATTCTTGCTAAGTCTTCAATACTATCTGAAAATACTTAGCTGATATTATTTATCTACTAAGAGTTATGGAAGAAAATCAAAATTGTAAAACTATTTAACAGTTTAAAGTTACATTTAAACAACAAAAAAGGCCTTGTATGTATGTTGTGTAGCAGTCTTGTATATATGTAGTGTTAAATATTTATTGCCTCAATGTAAAGCAAATTTTCAATAAAATGTTTTAAAGTTTGTTAATGTAAAATATTAATGTAATTTGACTTTTTTTTTTTTTTTTTTTAACTTTTCTTTCTTCATTGATTTGTAACTTGATTGTTATTAACTAAAAAAAATGATGTATCAATTTATTTTGACTGGGAGGTTTTTTTTATTTTATTTCTTCCTCTTTTTTTGTAGTATTTAGAAACGATGCAGGCAAAATATTTCAAAGTAGCTAGAGAAAAAGGTGTATATATTGTGGAAGCCTGTGGATTTGATAGTATTCCAGCAGATTATGGTATATCTGCATTGAAGAAAAAATTTCCAGGTAAACTTATTCATTACTTTTTTATTTTTCATATATTATACATTATAATAATTCAAAGTTACAATACCTCCTCCATTTAATTTGTTAGTTATAGGCTGTTATGATTTTTACATTATTTTAATTTGATTTTCTTAAAAAAATATAGTTAAGTCAAGTTTCTTTATAGGCAGTTTTTTTGGGATAGGAAATTTATCTGTGTATTGAATATAAAGTTAATGCTTTAGGTACCTTTTATATTTTTAGCACATTAATATATCCTGAATGATTAAAAAAAATTGTGGCATTTTATGATTCAAAATATTTCAGTTGCACTATTCCTTTTTAAAGCTTTGTTGAACAAAATGTGTTTTTTTATGAAAATATTATTTTGAATTTTCTTTTAAGAATTCCTTAAAGTCCATCAACCTAAACTCAAATTAAGTTTAATGTTTTGCAAAATTTTTTATGTTAGCTTTGCATAAAGGAGGAAGGGGTTGTTTCATGTATGTAAGGAAAAGAGGTTAGAAGATTCAGAATTTTTTAAAAATAATGATACCAAAGTTGAATATTCTGAATTTATGTATTTATTATATATTCGTTGACATGTCTGTTTCATCTTCTTAATGTATTCCCTGAAATAATGTAATTATATTTTTATTAATTTGTAGGTGATTTAAATTCTGTTGAATATTTTGTGGAAATAGGAACAGGTCCTAGTGTAAGTATTCTTTGTTTCATTAATTAGTTTCAAAAGCTGTAAAATATATATATTTGACTGCAGTTGTGATCATTAAGTATTAAATTGTAAAAACAAATGATTTATCTTCATTAACCTTTTGAAGACGGTGGGTTTTGTGAGGAAAAGGCCCTTAAAGACGGCGCCTTAGGCGATGTTTACTTCCCCCTTTTTTATCGCTCATGGATGGCACCATACATAGGCATACAAAAGAAGCAAGATAATTGCTGCTGTCCACAGTCAATGGGGATGTTCGCGGCTTAGAAAGTCCCTAAATACAAAGAGTCTCCCTTTCTTAGGGAAACATATTTTCTTGGAAATCTCAATTACGATTTCAGTACAAGAAAATTTGAGAAATATATTTATTTTATTTTTTTAAAAAAGAAATTATTTCCTAACAATTTAAGCTGCTTTTCACCTAGATTTCCTTTTTCAATATTATTAAGAGCATTGAGAGAAATAGCACAAAACAATGATGATAATATAAAACATTGCAAAAAAAAATGAAACGCTTATTTCATTGTAGACAAAGGTACACACAATAAACTAACCAAATTTAATTGATATTATTCAAGTAAAATTTATTTATATTTTGATTTTCAGTAAATTTTTTTAAAATAGATATAAAATATTTTAAATTTATTTTTAATTCTTTTAAATGCAGGAATTTGATACACACCTGGTGTTAAAACTTAAAATAATCAAATTAGAAATAAGAAGAAAATAATATGATACTTCATAAATTGCACGTAATTATAATCTGTAATACAAAATAAAATAAAAAGCAAAATTGCTGATCCTGTCTCTTGATGTTATAATGTAAAATTCAGACTTTCTCAAATCGATAATGAAGTAAGTTTAAAAGCTCTTATAAGTATTCACAGCATTTGTATAACAATAGACATATCATCATAAATAAACTATGCTCTTTTGGAAACTTCATTATTACTTAATTTATAATTGTTTTTCTCTTTTAGAACATGCCAGAGAAATCTTAAAAATTTAAACACTCTTAAGAATTTTCTTATATATCTTCCATGAAGGAATGATACATTTGATGTATAATTGTCATTTTTTATTGTTCCATAATCCATTATACTGTGATACATTAATATTTATAATATTGAATGAATCCTAAGATTAAGTCTAAATTTTATTAACAAGCGTTTTTCAAAAATGAAAACTTTATTTTTCTTTGATTTAATTCTTCCTATATATGCTGAAAATTATGATAAAATATTCACTATGGCAAATAAATGAGATGAATAAAAAGCAAAACCATTAAAAAAAAGGTGTTTCGCATTATGCTCTAAAATGTGAGTATCCTAAGGCTATAAATGTTGGCCTTTGTTAAATAGTGCCACATTGTAGTTTCCACATGTTTTGACGGTTAGGTCAAACAAAAGGTGACGATTAGGTGTTCCAACATGTAGCAGAGCTGATACGCATTAAATCAAAATCCTTACGTTGCCGCGGTGTGGAAATTAGAAGTGGACGCTCTAGCTCGGCTATCGTTCTCGTTACTTGTTTAAATTACGAGGACCGTCTTATTACTTTGTCCCTTATGTTACTTGTAAATGAAATATTAATAATTTATCAGTTTACCTACGTGTTCCTAAAAATAAATTCTTTAAATGCACATAAGAAATTTAAAATTATTTTTTTCCCAATAGTAATAAATGTTTCAATTAGTAAAAAAGAGGAAATGCTTTGAATTTTTAGAATACTTCTAGTAAAACGCAAACAATAAGCTGATATCGAAGACAAAATATTATGACTGCAAACATTTTTAAGTTGCCGAGGAGCCTCATGTATCTCGGTAATCTTGTTTATATAAAAGGAATATATGATTCTTATTTGTACTTAATTGTTTTGCAAGTAATGACAACATACTGGAGCTTCTTACCTTTTTTTCACTTTTCGTACAAAAAGTTATATTCTTAACCTTTAGATAATCCTTACTTTTTATTTAAAATTTCAAAAGAATTGCATAATATTGTTTTAATTCTAAGATTACTGCTCTGATTTTTGTGCGATAATAAACTGATTTTTGTGTGTGATTTTGTGCATATGATAGAGCCAAAGCCAATACATTCCTACGAAGACAACTCTTTCGATCAACATTCAAAATAATTACAAAAACCTTTCCTTCTCAACGCACAGACTCCTCAATCGGTTTAGAAAAAACTGACAACAATTTTTCTTTACTTCCTTCAAAACGAAGGAAAACTTTAGCTTCAAATATCGTTTTTTCCCTCCCCCCCACTTCGTCTGGACAGTCCCCTAAGTGACTGGGTCCTTTTTACATTATCTCTCAAAATCTAACACAATATCAGTTCACTGAACGGTTATTTTCATTTTCCCGATAACGTTCGCAAAGTAGAAGGCCTTCTTTTAAGTTCGTCGGCATAGTTTCTATTTATCCTATGTCCGACAATGTAACAGAAAAGGAAATCACTTTCTAAAGCTTTATTACGGCAATAAGAGGAAGAACCACGGAAGAATAGTTTTCCGGCTACATGAAAGCAACCTTGAAGATTTACAAGAAGGCAGATGTGCATTTCTAAGTTTTATTACACCAAAAAGGCATATGATAATCAATAATGACCAAAACCTGAAAGAATCAACAATAATCAAGAGGGAGAAGCATTCTTTGTCGATATGAAAGCTTTTACAACTTGTTTTTCATGCTCATTTACAAGATCTATTTGATTCTCTATTCAGAGTTTCAAACGTTCGGGTGCCTTAGAACGCACCCGAACATTCCTTTCTTTGAACTATCGTACATAAAAAGTGTGACTCATGAATAAATAGGCGAGAAAAAAAAAAGAAAACGAACAATTTTTTTTTTTATTTCAATGTAACTATCTGTTAGTTCTGATTACATTTATTTTTCAAATATATTTTAGAGTATTTTGCAAATTTTATCGTAATTATTATTATTAAAGAAACTTATTATATTTTTTTAAAAAAAAAAAAAAACTTCTTTTAAGTTTCGAAAAATCAGGAAATCCAACACTGTAGAACTTTTAAAGTATAATATATAACAAAAGCAAAAATTTTATTCTTGCTTCTAAGGTTTTTGTATAAATCGGGGAATTTTTCTTGTGCTAAAGAATTTGTAATATTAGTCTCCTACAAATTTGAAAGAAAAAATATCGGAATTAATAGTTTTTGTTTCGAAGACTCAACTTTTATACATCAATTGTCATAATAAAAAAATGTCGGAAATAGTTTCTTGCTTTTATAAATTCGAAAGACTACAATGTACAGTTTTAAGAATCTATAACAAATATTTTTGTAATTTTTTTTTGTTGCAAATATTTTTTTCTTTTTTTGTTGTTTATACACGATTAAAAAAAAGTGTTTTTTTTTTTTGATGTTTCGATATAAAATTCTTAAAAACTGTTTTCAATAATCATAACTTAAGATAACAGTAAAAATATGCTTCTGTACAGCAATACATTGTGTAATTATGCACAAATTTTCATCAAAAACAGAATGCAAAAATTGCTTCAAATTCTCCACAAATATATTTTAAGTAGTTTTACAGGTATAAAAGTTAATAAAAATGTAGAACTGAGGTATTTTTAAATCTGCAAAATGCATAGCAATACGTGTATTAGTAAAAAAACATTCATTATGAAAATATGTAATTATATTCTTTAGAATGAAAAAAATAAAATAAAAATCATAAAAAAAAAATCACCACTTAAAGTTATAACACTTTTTTGAATAAACTTTGGAAATAAAATTTTTGTGTAACATATATTTCTTAGTAATATTTATATATATTATTATTTGAATAATAAAGTAAAGTGGAACCTTTTAATAATAAAGTGGAACTAGAAATTAAAAATTTATTTCCAAATATTTAAATATTGTTTAAGTTCAACATATTAATCCAATAATTTCATTACAGCGGCTCCTTTTATCACATTATTTCCTGTAAAAGGTAAAATTGTCGCTTTATGGGTTATTTGTGGGTCGTTCCAAATTTTTTTTATTTTGTTCTTCGGAGACAACCTCATCTTCAATCTCTCGACTCAAATTTAAAGATTGATCTAAATCATCTTCCTCATTTTGTAACTCACAATCAGAATCAGAATCATCAAAAATTTCGTCTCTAAATCAGCTAAAATATTCTGAATCTCTTCCGTGGTAAGTTCTCTTTTACGTTTAGGCATTTTTTTTAAAAAAAATCAAATTAATTTAAAATGAAATGATTAAGTAATCGAGATGACAAAATTACTTACAAAAATAACTATGCACTCACCGCTAGTGAGAATTTGAGTATGAAGGAAAAAAGAGGGATTTTTATGTAAGGGTGAAAGAGGAAACTCCACCCCCCCTTCCTTCTGAATACAAAAGAAACCGGTCAAGCAGATGATGTTCCGGGGCTATAATAGGCTTCATGCTGATTCGAAAGCTGTTTACAGGGGAAAGCACGGCTTGGCCGCTACATCGGTCTGCGCCGGCTTTTAAGGGTATATTCCTTTTGGCCTGTAGATCGGCCAGCCGTACTCAAAAGGTTAATGTAAATATATCCCAGAGTTTTGAATATGTGTCTGTAGTATACTCGGAAATAAAAATGTTTAAGATTTAAATGTTGCTAAATTTTCTAAATACAGTCTGTATTGTTACAACTAAAGGATGTACAGATACAGCTCTGATTTTGTTTGTATAAGACATTATTAGTTAGAATCTTTTCCAATGTAAATTTTTAAAATGTAGCTTTTTTTTTTTTTTTTTTTTTTCCTTATTTTCAAAAGTAACTATTTTTTATTAGAATTCTAAAAAAATAATTACATGTCCTTGTGTGTCTTTTTTTAATGATTGGTTAATTGTTAGTAAAGAGTAATAAATGTTTTGAGAATGCAAATAAGGACAATTCACCCACAACCAGCTGCATGACCGTAGAAAAGAAATATTGAAAATATGATGACAGTTATGTAGAATATGGTTTTATATCAACAGAAATTAGTGGTGATGAGAGAAATTTTAATACACAGTTCAAATAATGTGTACTGTGTATTACAGTTTTAGCCCCATACTGTTAAGGGAAATGTCACTCAAAAAATATATCACTACATGATTGGTACACTTTGTGATTTGCCTGGAAGCTGAAAGACCTGAAACAAGAAAAAAGGAACCTTTCACAGGAATGTATCAATTCCAAACAATACTTAGCTATCATCTTGCAATGTGGCTTATAAAACTGCAAAATGCAAGGAGCCCTAAGCCATCGGAGAACTTGTCTTACCAATTGCTATAGATATGGTGAACATTTTAATTTTGTTAGACTTGTGGAAAATAGTTTTCAAAATTGCTTGTATACAACGTTATAATTAGTCTCGGATTGCTGCGTATGGCAGAGGACTTCAATGATTAATTAATAAAATCAAAGGAAAATATTTGAAGCTTGTTGAGACTACAGATAATAAGAATGTTCATTTGATGTGCTATAATACAGTTCATAGATTATCACATTGGAGAGATTTTCTCTTGCATAAAAGTATCACATTGCTGATGTGAAGTCTCAGGATTTGTTTGAGATCCTTGATATTTTTTCTGAAGCTAATTTGTATTGTATCTAACTGTAACTGTTATGCAAGCTTACAGGCATTTATTTAAAGTAAATCCTCTGATCTACTATGGACCTATTGTATTATTCGCTAGGAAATACATGTGCTAAAATATTTGAATTTTGTACTGAAAAAGGCCATAGAATGTGTAGTGAGTGTAGTCAATTTTATAAAATTCTCTTATTAAAAGGAAGCTTTTTTTTTTTTTTTGAAGAAATGTAAAATAAAATAGATGAACTCTCATCAATGTTTCAGTACATCATTGTAGGTAATTGCTCTCTTGTAGTTATGTTCCATCACATGCATTCAAACTGTAATTAGAAGTTAATATTTTCATTGGAGAAAAATGCAAAGAAGCCATGGATTTTTTTTAATGAAACTAGTATATACTTTAGTGAAAATTTTGAAAAGCAGAATTCCTTCAATTTGTCTTCAGGAGGAAAAAACATGCATTTTGAAATCAATTTTTTTTTTTTTTTTTTTTTTTTTTCCTATCTTTTATAAAAATAACTTGAACTATATGTAGGAGAAAATTGATAAAGGTGCTTGCAAGAATTGTTTCAGCATATTGCTTTAGATTTTGACTACAAAATTGAATTGATTTCTTTCAAAATATTAAGTTAATTTTTAGAAGACAAGTATCATATCTTATCACTTGGTGTGAAAAATACTTTTAAAATGATAATATTGATAAGTTTGCGGGGATTCCTGATTCATTCAATATTAGTGCTTTGTCTGAATTTAAATCTACTGTAGAATATACTCGTATGTTATTGAGTTATGTTGCAGCAATAGTTTGAAACTGAAATTTGGCAGCATAGGGGCATTTGTCAAGTTTTGGATTTCGATAAAATAGTAATATCCTTTTCTAATGATTCAGTACTTTTTAATTTCAATTTCTTATTTGTGCAAAACTAGACTTTTGGCAGTAGCTGTGATAAAGAATAAGTATCAAGCAAAATGATCATGGGAAAAGAATTGAGAGTAGCTGTGTCCAGTTTAGTTTTAAAATTTAAGAACATTGATGAACAGATTCATTAATCCAATTAATTTAATGTTCAGGAATGAAAGTAATATTTTAATAAAATGTGTGTTATCATTTTTTATGTGGTGTTATAAGTATTTTTTTAATCTTGTATGTGATTAGTTATGTTTGATTTAGACTAGGACACATGGGGGAAAACCTTAGTTAAAAAAAGGCAATAGAAAAAAGTCCAGGAACCTTTGGCTTATGGAATGAAATAATGCTTATGATATAAATGAAAAATATTTGCAAGTAATTTTAAAATCATATTATGAAACTGCACAGAAATTTGGTGAAAAAAATGTGTTATGATGAACAGTGATAAAAGTTTTTTCGAATAATAATTTTCTAATAAAAGCTATAAATCTGTCTATATGAAACAGATTTGAAAGGTCAGTTTAAAATTGAGAATGGTACTGATATAATTTCTGAGAGTTATGTATTATGTCATTTTATTTCCTTAACAATTGTGCAATTCTTGAACCTTTTGCGACCCGTGTGGTGACCGGGGATGACAGAATAGTCTCACTGTAGCTCATGCATGTCGTAAAAGGCGACTAAAATGGGTACCCAGCGTCTGGGGGTATAGCCGGGCACCCTGCCCCTGGGGATTATATCAGGGGACCTCAGGGACTTCCCTTCTTCAGGTAAGTACGGGCATCATGACCCCGAGGCACCTTAGTGATCTTTTTCTTTCCCATGGGGTTTACTGTCTTTGGTAAACACGGGTGTCGCACTCCCGGGATACCCTAGCGATCCTTCTCTATTGTCGACCCTCCTTCTTGTCAACCATTTTTACCTTTTTTTTCAACTTCACGTCTAGACCACAGTTTAATCTTGTTTGGCGCAGCATAGCCATATCTGGCTCTTGCGCCAATAAAATTTACATTCACTCACTCACTCTTGAACCTTTTGCAGCATAAATTAAGTATGAATTTTTAAGAGGGAAAGTTTTTATTTACTACTTGATTTTAGGGGAAGGGAAATAATGCTTAGATCTGTTGTTGTTCTCCTTTATGATAGGTAGTTTTTTTTTTTCATTATTTATTTATTTATATTGCATTATTTTTGTGCATTTACTTATAAATTTAATAAAAGGTTCATTTTTTTATCCTACTGCAAAGTACGTTTACCTTATTCATCATTATAAATAAAAAAAAAAAAAAAACTCAAATCAGGGAAATATTAAATAAAATGTAATTTTAGTTATACATTCTTTAAAAAATGATTGAATCTGTTTGCAGTGATAAGTAAAAATGTTTTGCATGAACTTTAATTTAGACTTCTTATTCAACATATAATCAGATTTTCTTGTGTTTTTTTTATTTGCCAAACTTATGAATCTCAATCTCTTTGATTTTAGGGTAGAAAAACAAATATTGGAACCTTCCTATCAGCTGTTAATTCTGTTACAGATTTTCTTAATATCAAAGAATATGAGAAGGAGCTTAAAAAAGATGTTTTTAAAAAGGACCTAGTGCAAAGCAATTATAAACTACCTTGGAGGTTTAATTCTTTACTTTTTCTTGTTTTTGCAATATTTTTAGGATTTTTTTTGTAATATCAAACTTTTGCAATGCAGATATATCATGCTAAAAAAATTTATTCATAGCTTATTTCGATATTTAAATATGAATTGTTGATGATAATTGGTTCATACCTATTCTTTTTATCAGTGAAAAATGTTATTAGTATGAAAGAAGATTTGCATTATTGAAAAAAATTAACCCATTTTAGAGGATTAAAAAAAGACCTTAACTTTAGGTCTGTGTAAGTTCAATGTAGCTGTTTTAATTAGAATTAGAATTAGGATTTAATTTTGGAAATACAATGATTATCTTATTCAATTTTTATGCAAACTCTTGGTAAATGAAAATTGTGTTGCTTCACAATATGAATATTTATATTATTCATGTCAAAGAATATTATTAATCTTTCTTATTAATATTGTTATTAGCAATGAACATGCACAACGTTTAATCTTAGTGTCTGAAAATCCAGTACATGTGTTTTGATTAGATAGTGATGTATATGTATATAACTACTGAATGGTGATGTCTACGAGTGTGAGTATTCCTATTAAAATATCAGAAGAACTAGGTCACCATGGGGGGGAAAATTTGAATTTCACAGCTTTAGTTTTTTTAATATAAATGTGTGTGTTGGTATGTGTGTGTATATATATACTGGGTGGTTATAAAATAATTATCTCTATTTGGAGCTGTCTGTAGCTTGAAGGAATATTCCGAATGAAAAAAAAAATGCCAACAGATGGCGTTGTCAGTGCAAACGCTGTTGATACCATCAACAAAAGGAATCATTTCTGCCAATAACATGGTACAAAGGCCTCTTAGTTTGCCTTATCGATTTGTTTTGAATTTAAAACTATTCGACAAAAAATTCGAGGAGACTTGATTGTATACTGTAAAATGTGGAAAGGGGAGGAAACCAGTACTTCTTGCCATACAAGAAGAAATTGCCACTGCTATTATGGAGTCATCAGGGACTCCAGAAGCTGGTCCTACTGCAAAGGAAGTTGCTCAAGAATTGGATATTCATATGCTACTGTTTGAAAAATCCTGAGAAAGGCAATCCAAGTTTATCCATGTAAAATTAGTTGTATGTTATCTGGTAACAATTGTCAATGACAACAGAGATTGGATTTTGTTCCAATGCTTTTAGCATAAATGAATGGGGATGATGCTTTCTCATGAAAGATTTTATGGGGAAGTGAAGCCCACTTTCATTTGAATAGGCAGAACTATATAATATAGACTTCAGAGACACCAAGTGTTATTCAAGAAAGACCCTTCCACTCTCCAAAATTCATGGTGTGGTGTGGCTTTACTGAGAGTTTCATTCTTGGTCCTTATTATTTTTAAGGAGTTATACCCATCAGGACCTGTAATATGTTTGGTTGCTGCACAATGATACCTGCTCATGTTCATAGTACTGCAACTGCAGCAAAGACAGTGTCTTTCTGAAATGCTTTTTGTGCAAGATTGAGTCTCGCCCCACACTGGGTGAGAAATACAAACTTCTTACAAAAAAAATTCGCATTTGATAGAGTAATAAGCTGATTTTTTTTTTTTTTTTTTTTTGACACAGCCTCCTCAATTCCATGATCTGAAGCTATGTAATTTTGGCATCAGGGTACTTGAAATCTAATATGCATTATGGAAATGCTGCAAACCTCAATGACCTTAAAAGATTGCATAACACAAACATACAAAATATCACTCGCATCACCATTACATTCTGCAGTCAAGCTGATTGTGCACCGCCTGAATTGTGTCCTTCAGCACAGTGTTCATGTGGAATGTCAACTAATCACCACTGCAATGCTCAAACGTAATCGCGTTATTTGTAACATTTTCTGATAAATTTGGTTTGCCATTCGGTTTTATGCTTTAATTCTTTGTTCTTGTATTGCACCTTATACATTCAAAAGTGCCATCTATCGGCAATTTTTGCGACTATTTTATTATTATAATTATTCGATTATTCTCCCTCCTCAACGTGGGGCCACGGTAGCCTAGTGGTCAAGGTCGTGGATAGTGGCTGGTGGTTTTCGTTCAGTCGCGGGTTCGATCCTTGGCCACCAAAGACCCGCCGTGTAGCCGGGGCTGATGCATGTTAAATCTGTTCGGGGCCCAAAGTCCTCCCGTTGGCGTGGTGTGGATGTTAGGAGAGGGGGGTGCCAGCTCAGGTGTCGTCCTCGTCACTTGACCGTGGTTCAAAATTACGAGGTCCGTCGCCAATAGCCCTCGTGTTGCTTCTAGTGCGACGTTAATAAAAAAAAACTAAAAAACTAAACTCTCCCTCCTCAACTAATCTTTCATCATCATCACATTTTCTTTAATTCATCTGTTTATACCTGTCTGACTTGGTGAGGAAAATCCCCACCGTAACTTATTTGCTTTTAAAAAAAAATTGGCCTTTTACACCATATTTTAAGTTTTAACCTTTCACCTTTTTTTATCTCCTTGTGTTTCATATTTTTAAAATAATATACTTATTATTGATTTTAACAAATGTTTGGCACCACATAGTCTGCTTTGGCTCTTGTGCCATAAAACTTCATTGTCACTCACTCCCCATTCTCAAATTGTAAATGTATGGATTTTAGTTGCATTCAGATTATTCTTTCTAGCTACAGATAGCTTAAAATACAGATACTTATTTTTAACCACCTTGTACATGTATACATATAATAAATTTGAATTGCTTCTTAAGGCACTGACTTTTTTTAAAAAAAATGTTCAGATTGTGTATTTTATTTTTGCGTTGATTTTTTTATTATCGTATGTGAAATTTAAATTTTCCAGGTTAATAAAACTAATAGGAGTAACAAATCATAGAATATATATTATACCTAATATATTTAAGTAAAACTGCATCCTTCATGCTATAATTTTCTGTTACAATATATATATTCTTAATCTCACTTATACAGGAAGAACTTGACATTCCAGTCCGTATTTTTCAAAAAAAGTTTTGTATTGTTTTGGGGATCATTAAGTATAAAAAGGGCTCCTCTTTAAATGTAGCATGATGCTCAAGAATATCAAAGTTCGACAAATTTTTACTTGTAATTTTTTTTTATTCCTATTCAGTGTCATTAATTTATGCATTATATAAGAATGTTTGGAACATGCTTTTTTGTTTCCTTATTACCTGTTATGGTACTTATATGTTTTGAAATATTGTTATGTAACTGATTTCAAATTTGTTTAGTTTGCTGTTGAATTTAAAAAAATTTGTTTTTAAAAAATCAGGTATTGAAAAGCTGTAAATATACAATAATAAATTACTAGATTCTACTTTCATTTTCTTAAAAGATGAGGAGCTTAATTCAAAATTGTTTTCAATGTATTATTTTAATAAATTCTCTTCCAACATTGTTGATATAATCATTTTATTATTGAAAATTGTTTTTCACTATTTATTTAGATGTTATAATTTTGTTTTTCAAGGATTTCCCAACCCCCCCCCCTCTTTTTTTTCATTGTAAGATTGAATAATGCTTCTTAATTATTCGATCATGCTGTTGCATTTATTTATTCATCAAGCTTTATTTAGTTTTGTATCTTCCCTCCCCCTTCTTCCAGACTTCCACCTTTATTCTATAGCGGTGAAGTAAAAGGATGGTGTTTGTGGTTTATTGGACCGGATGAGAGAGTCTTACATAGGAGTCAAATGTTCCGCAATGAATACTTGAATGACAGGCCTGTATGTGTTAATTTTTAATCCTGTTTTTTAATATTACTAATCTGCACTGATTTTTTTTCCAGAATTAATTGAAATTACAAAAAAAGGCATAAATTCATTGTGATTCGTGTTTTAACTTATTATAATGCAATTTACTTATAATTTAGAATCGGATGTTTTAAATATATGTACGTTTGTGAGATGTTTTTGCTCCTTATGGAGAAATTTTAAAGTTTACAATGACAGTGAAAATATTCATTTATTTTATTTCAGGTTCAATCACATGGATATGTTAGAGTGCATTCATTCTTAATTGCTTTGTTCTATTTATTTTTTGTTGGTCTGTTTGGATTCCTCTCATTGTTTTCTTTTGGAAGATATTTACTTGCTAAGGTAATATTCATAACTTATTATTTACTGAGGTATTTTAGTTCAAGAATAATCTGTTATTGTAATTAATAATTCTTTAAATTATGTTTTTCAAATGTAAAATTCTCTTATGATGAGATAATCAAGAAAATTTAATTACAGAGTCGGAATAATATAGGATTATAAAAATAATCTATAAGTGTTCAAATATAAGTAATCCTATTACTTAAAAAATGGTAAAAATTTAGCATTTGATGTATTTTCATTACTTTTTTTTTTTTACAAATATTTTGTTTAAATTTCAGTATCCATCATTTTTTACTGGTGGAGCATTCTCAACTGAAGGACCAACTAGACAACAGGTATGAAATAGGATCTAGCTTAATATTAAAATTCATGAATTATTTATTTCTATTCAAAATGTCATTTACTTCTGATATTAATGCACCTCTCTCAATTCTTTTTGTTTCTGATAATTTTCTGAATTGTCTAATTCAGTGTACCTTCATTTATAAATTTTTTGTTTTATCCCACTTCCCTTTTGGTAGAAACAGGAAACTAATTCAAAAGACTAAAATATTTTAAATAAACTTTAATGGTTTGTTGCTATGAAGAGAGTGAAAAGCTTCCTTGTAAAAAAAAAAATTAACTTTTGCAATTACAGATGTAGAAAAAAATATATCATTGTTCTTCAACATGATAATTATGTATTGTTATAAATATTTCATTTGTCATTAATAAAGTTTTATGTTGCAAGTATTAAGGCCTTTTTCCTTAAGCACTTCAACTAATATTTATTTTGGAAGTTTTATTTATTCTTTTGAAGATGTTTTATGTAACATACTTAAAACGACGCAGTTAGTAAACTCCTTAATAATGACTGGAATAAATGCTCTTTGTATAATGTATTCCATTATGAATGTCATGTCTAAATAAATGGATGTTATTATAAGGAAACTTAATCTCTACGTTTCAAAATAAATTTAATCTAAAATATAAAAGATTAGTGAAGTTATTAATATGTAAATTTTAGTTGCATCCTATATAAAACTTTTCTGTTTTGACTTAGTTTTGTTAACCTCATCTGAAAATTGACTGCATTAATTGCTTGTATAGCACTCATACTGTTTTTCACAATATTGATTGTATATTAACTTTCTTAGGTAATGGAAGGTACTACTACTGTTACTCTATTAGGCAAGGGATGGAAAAACAAATTGTCAGAACCAACAGATCAGCACACATCCGAGCCTGATACTCAAATGAAATTGATCATTAAGGGGCCAGGTTTGTATGAAAGCATTGTCTTTAATTTATTTAAATATATTCTGAACTATATATTTAATTATCTAAAAGATTGTGTTGTAGTATTATAATTTTTGTTATTTGGTACATTTTGTTATGTTTAAAAATAAGTACAATCTATTTTATTGCAAAGAAACATTGAAAATTATTTAGATGCTACTTTTATATTAAATTATTTTATAAATGTATACAAGACATTCTTATGTAACTGGTGAAAGCTATATTATCATGAAATTTAAGTTTTGCAAATGAGTATGTAATTGAGATGTCCCCTCCCCCCGGATATATTACTTACAAAATACAAAAAAAAAAAAACTTTTAATCTGTAAACAGTTCTAGAACAAATTTTTCAAAATTGTAAGCTGGAGTCCTTTCTTTTATTGATTGTATTGTTTATTTTAGCTTGTATTCAACCTATAATTTTAACTTCTGTAATTTATTTTAAATATTTTAATTTGACTGTTAATATAAAGAAAAATGTAACTCTTGCATCTCCATTTTACATTTAGTTTTACAAGTAACATCTATGAGTTATGCCTTTATACACTATAACACAAAAAAAAAACGACGCACCAAGAAGGAGTTGTCCAATGGAGACAAAAATTGGTGGATAGAAAAATTATGTGCAGATTAGAAAAAAGATTAAAATTTCAGAAAGATTGAATGATTTATTTTAGAGTTACATAGTTATAAAGTAACAAGCTCAGTTAGGTGTTGACCCACCTCTAGCCTGGTTGCAAGCTGCCACACGATGTGGCATAGAGTGATAAAGATCCCTGATGATCTCCTGCTGTATTTCTTGCCAAATTTGCTCCAATTGTCGGGCTAGGTCATCAACATTTCTTGGTAGATGCAGTTACCATCCCATCATATCCCAGACCTGCTCATCTGGAGAGAGATCTGTCTTTTCAAGGAAGTGTTTGACAAGTTGTAAGACAGTTCATAGCAACACGTGCCGTATGTGGTCTGGCATTATCTTGCTGAAAAATAAGGCCTGGGTACTGCAAAGGAATGGTAGCAAAACAGGTCTCGGAATGTTGTTGGCTTACTGCTGTGCTGTAAGTGTTCCTCCAATGATGACCAAGGGACCTAGCTCTCAAGAGAAATTGCACCCCAGACCATAACTCCTGGTTGAGGGCCTGGGTGCAATGCAGTGATGAAAGCAAGATTGGCATTCTGCCCTGGGCATCTCCAGACATGTTTTCGATGATTGTCAGGACACAGTTGAAAGCGGAATTCGTGGCTAAATACATATGTCCCCAGTCAGCATCATTCTAATCTGATAGAGCCAAGCACCTCTGTAATCTGGCTCAACAATGTGCAGGCGTGAGTAGCAGGTGGCATAGCTGTCGGTACGAGCATAGATTTCGCTTCATCAGCTGTCCCTGAATGGTCATGGTGGACACTCTTATGCTGGTCACACATCTGATGATTGATAGCAATGAATCAGGTGCTGTGACAGCTGATCTGTCAATCACTCTGTCCTCCCAATCTGCTGTGGCCCTATGTCAACTACTATCATCATGATGCTGAAATCTGCCATTGTCCACCCATTCCTGCCAGCATCTTCTGATGCAGAATCACTTCGACCCATATGGCAAGCGATTCTCCGATTTGCGCAACTTGCCTCTTTCAATCCAATGATAAGACCTCTTTCAAACTCTGACACTTGCTCATAATGAGCTCGAATCATGCGACGAGGCATTTTTTCAGTCATTGAAAGGTATCCTAAATTGCAATGCTACAGAAAATTTGACTGTAAAATTGAGAATTGCTTCTTATATACACGTGCTGAGTGTGCAGTTCTGATGCTCTGTAGCTCCTGCTATTCATTCATTGAACACCAAATTTTAATCATTTGCATGTTCGGTTCAAATGTCTTTGCATACGTTATTTCGATACAATCAGGCAACTCCTTGGTGTCTTTATATATATATAGAGAGAGAGAGAGAGAGTATATTTTGAAATAAATAAGTTTTGGGTTTTTATTTTGTGTTGCATATATTCTTAAATTTTAACATTTTTTGAGTTTTACCTTTATAAGATTACAATATTATGATTTCTAAATTACTGCTATTTGAGTGATTATTATGGGACACTTAATAATTTTTAATAACTTTTATTATTTTTGACTATTGTTTACTAAAACACATATTTTCAATTATATTTTTTTTTTGTTTTGTTTTGTTTTATGCAACTAAATAATAATTTCAGATTTATTTTTTGAAATTGATTTAATGATTTTGAATTTTCTTCTTTTTATGTTATTAAATCATTAATATCAAATTGCATGTTTTTATAACTTATGGGGGGGGGGATGTGTAAACTTTTGTCTTTTAACTGGCTCTGATGTTATTTACTTCAAATTTAAACTTAAAGAATATGTTTTGAGTGTAAAGAATATGTATTATGTTATCTTCTCAATTAATTTTGATAACATTAATGCTTTCATTGCAGAGCCTGCGTATTCGTTGACCGCAATATGCATGGTTCAAGCTGGCCTCACCATTATTCAAGATACTGATAATCTACCTTTGGAGTAAGTCAACATATTTAGCTATGAAGATTTTTTCCCATAATCATTGCTTAAAATATCAAATGAAAAATCATTGTGAAAGAAAATTATTTGAAAATGCAGCTGTTGTCATTTTAAACATCTAGTGAAGTATCAGTTGATTAAAAAATTATGAAATTTTATATGTAAATGTGAAATAATTTATGAAGTTAAGTTACTATGTAATTGAAAATGTATTTTGTATATACTGGAAATATTTCAGAACTTTATATGTGAAGTCACGTATGTAAATATATTCACATTCCTAATATAAAAATTGTATATACACTTTGAATAATTGTAATTCAAACTTTCTTTTGTTTCCCCCCCCCCTTCTAATTACCAAATAGTCATGAATTTGTATTATATGATTATTTTTCAACTTTTTTTTTCGAGCATTTAGAGGAAAATAAAATACTAGAGTTGTTCAATAAGTCAGTAGAAAAAAGTGGAAAAACATTGTTTTAGATAGTTTTTTGTTTTTTTAATTTATTTTTCAGCATAATTTCCTGTTAATACTTTTTTCCAAGCATTTGTCCTACTTTTTTAAGCCATCTAAAAAGAGAGATTATGGAAGGTCCTCAAAATAGCCATCTGTTTGGGTGTTGACCTCTCCATTCGCTGTGAACCATTGTCCGCCTAGCCATTTTTTTTAAGTTTGGAAGTAAAAGGTCACTAGGGGCAAAATACAGTAGATGTTTGTAATAATTCAAACTTTATTCCCATGATTTTAGCTATAAAAATTGCACAGGTGTGCCCCTGTGCATTGTCTTGATGGAAGATCTTTTTTAAATGGCAATATTTTTTCTTGATTTTTTTTACTCAATTAGAAGAGGCTACTAAAATGGATACCCAGCGTCTGGGGGTATAGCCGTGCACCCTGCCCCTGGGAATTATATCAGGGGACCTCAGGGACTTGCCTTCTTTAGGTAAGTACAGGCATCATGTCCCTGAGGCACCCTAGTGATCTTTTTTTTTCCCATAAATATTTACTGTCTTTGGAAAACACAGGTGACATGCCCCTGGGTTACCCTAGCGATCTTTCTCTATTTTTGACCCTCCTTCTTGTCAACCAATTTGTGTCTTTTTTTTTTCAATTTCTTCTGGTCTAGACCAGAATTAAATCTTGTTTGGCACTGCATAGCTATGCCTGGCTCTTGCTGCAATAAACTTTACTTTCTCACTTGACCCTTCTTGTCGATCACTTTTTTTCATTGTTTTAACGCCTAGATCACAGATTTACCTTGTTTGGCGCAGTATGGCCAAATAAAGCCTACTAATTTGACTATTCTTTTGTCTCTGGAGTGTAATAGTGTATCCAGGATTGGTCAACGGTTACATATCTAACACAGAAACTCATAAGGGCTGCAATGAAAAAAAGCCTAGACTTTGATTTGACCTACAATTGCATTTATTTTGTATTGAGAGTAAACAGTGCACCCATCTCGCGAAAAAAAAATTTCACACTTGAATTGTCTTGCAAAATTGAAAACACTACCTTGCGATATGCCAGTCATGCTAACTATTTCATACACTTTAACAATGTTCATCTTTTGTAGATGTGTGAAAAAACATTATGAAACTCATTTAGCTATTTATAAACAATTGCAAACACAGGAACAGATGTGCCATGAACTTCATCCAACTCAGCTTTAATCTCTTTCAGTGTTAAGCCTTTTAAATATTTGTGTTTAATTCACCACTTGAAACTCTCTTCTTTCCATTTTTTTTTCTAAATAATCACAGGTTTCTTGCTTCAGTCAATAAAAAGGAAACCACGTGAGGGAAATAACTAAGGCTTAGGCAGCTGTCTTTTGAATCATGATACATATTAAAACAAACCATTTTTGATACTTTGAGAGCCATTATTTGGATTTTCTTCCCTCGTACATACTGAATCAAAACAGTTATATTATCATATTCTTAATTGGAAAAAAGGTTGAAAGAAATATTTTGAAAATATTGTGTGATTTTATAACAATAATAGTGACTTTCATATATTCTATTTGTGTTAATCATTAACTGCTATTCTAGATAATTTAAAAAATTATTAGATGTTTAATCATTGTTTTCTTTTTATAATTTTGGTAATTCTTTAAATTATATAAATTGTGATTTTAGACAGAAATTAGCTTCTACTTTTTTCATTAAATAAATCTGAAATAATTTTATTTCATTGATTTTGAAAAAATAATGAAATTGGTTAATAATTTACTTTCTAGAGAAATACTTTATGGGAAAGATTGTTGAATTTAGCCAACTACTTAAAAGCTTTTTTTAAATCAAAAGTTATATTCAAATTTCTTTAAGTTTTATCAAGAGACAGAGCAATTTTTGTTATATGACTCGCTTACCATTATCTTAGGTTTTTGATTTGTTGTGCTTTATAATTGTATTTCAATGTGCTCACATAATTTTTTTGCATTTAATATTAATCATGTATGTTTCAAAGTAGTCATTGTTTAATTTTGGATTTCAGAGGTGGAGTTATTACTCCTGGAGTTGCTTTTGAAAATACTGATTTGCTTCAAAGATTGGAAAAACGTGGCATGACTTTTACATTCGAAAACATGAATTAAACTATAAGCTTGTGTTATTTATAACATATTTTGTTTTATATTGTTATTAACCATACTGACTTAATCTTATTTAATAGCATAATGTAACTTGTTTATTTTATTTTTATATATGAGCTTTTGTCTTTGATACTATTTTTGTGTTCTTTACTTCTATTATATCTAATCTATCTATCTAATGGTCATTTCCCTTATAAAATAATAATTGGCAACTTTTTATTAGTAATTATGTGAAATTTTTAATAGTGTAAAAATTTTGAAAATATTCGCTTAATTTATGCATCTATATGTTTTAATTCAAAAATCTTACTGATTTCAAACTGAGATATTTGTCTTTTTTTTCTGTACTAGATTTAATTTAGCTTTTTTTAAACTTAAAGATGATGTTTGTGAGACAAATTTAAAAATAATTTGCATAGTTTTAAATGGGAGATGTGTTATAGATGATGATTTGGTATTGTTGAAATATATTAACAAATGTTTATCTCCCTGTTGTCTTCAGAAGATATATTCAAACTGTCGTGATAACTAAACCTTAAGAAAAAGTGTTATAAATTTTTTATTTAAAAATCATATTTTCTAAAGAATTGTAAAATGCATAAAAATATGATGTGACATTAGCAAAAATTAACTGCCATATGTATTTTATTAAAAGAAAATATCTTATTTTACTTATATAAATAAATATTCTGTAAATACATCAAGTGAAACAGTTAATGGAGCTTATTAAAATTTTGATATATTTTCCTTTTATTATGAACTATTTTATGGTAAACGAACAATTTTTGTGTTATAATTGAATGTAAAAGATGTCCACACTCTTAGATTATTGCTTTTATACATTCTGGGGCCTGTGATAACATATATTTGTTGTGTATAATTATGTATATGGTTTGTGTATTGTTAATTCATATCTATCTATATTAAATCCATGGACATTTTTTAAAAAAATATATACTTTAATTTTAATATTTAACAATGGGGAGAATTTTCAGAGCTGGGATCTTAATTATTAATGTTTTTTTCCCCAAATTTTTATGAAATATGTATGTAATGCGCTTATTACTTGTTGAATAAAATGAATGCAAATATACTTTTCCGGGGTATAGTCTTATTATAAATAAATTCTTGTAGCTAGGGATTTCATAGCTTTTCAGAAAAGTGGCATAAAATTATGGGTGTTTTTAAAAGTAATGTTATTAGATTAATGATAAAATCACTCTTTAACCTTTACAACTTGGCTGTACATATGCTGTACCAAGCTATTTAGAGACAATTCTTCCCCCACTTCCTTTTTCAGCAGAGCCTTTTATGACTTTCCCTGGCCCTTTTTATGACTTTGCTTCTATTGCCCATTATTGGGTGGGAATATTTTTCGCCAACGTTATCAGTTGTGTGCAAATTCCTTATCATTGGCGACCTTTAGGAACAACCAGTTTCAAAAAAATACTCCTCTATTCGATGACTTTACTTTGTCTATGAACGACACATTTTTCTTTCCTCTTGCTTTTTCTTCCATTTTTTAGAATGCCTCAAAAATTTCTCACAGAAATAGAGATTGAGAATTTAGATGAAGAAAATTTTGATGATAGGGATCAGGAGATGAATTAGAAAATAGCATTTTCAAAGATAATGAGGTTGATTTAGATGAATCAATTAATTTTGATGAGATAGTAGATAGCTCATTTTCATTGAAAGAAGTAGAAGGCTAGGAAACGATAAGTGCATTGCCATTCTTAGTTAAAGTTGGATTGAAAGTTGATGCCAGGAATTACAAAAATGAAAATGATTTTTTTAAACTGTTGTTCTTAGTTGAAATTTAATCATTTCTGGTTGAAGAAACTAATAAGTATGCATTTGATATATTTAATCTTCATGAAGAAACATCTGACGAAAGAAAACATGCACCTTCATAGAAACCAACTGATAAAAATGAAATTTTAAAATTTCTTGGTTTAATTTTACTGATGGGACATGTCGAAAAAGATAGCATACAGGATTATTGGACTACTAATTATCTGATAGAAACTCCATTTCTCAGAAGTTATGCCCTGTGATCGTTTCCAAATAATTTAAAAAATTTTACACTTTTCTGATAATAGTTTAAAAGATGGAAGAGATTCTCCTACTTACGACTAAGAAAATAAGAATTTTTGATTGTTTTAAAAGAACATTTAAAGAAGTGTATGATCCCATAGAAAATTTATCTTTCGGTGAAGTTATCATTAAATTTAAAGGAAGAGTATTATTCGAACAATGTATTTCAAATAAACACAAGCAGTGGGGGTTGAAAATGTACCAAATTGCAGAGGCCACTGGTTACACTTATGATATGAGAATATATCCAGATAAAGGTAAAAAAGAAAGCCTTTCAACATCTGTATCCTATAATGTTGTATATACAATGACAGAGTGTATAAAGATAAAGTCCATAAAATCTTTATGGATGATTTCTTTTCCTCGCCAGAACTTTTTCATGAGCTTTTAAACGAAAAAAGATTTTATTCCTGTGGAACTGTATGATCTAACAGAAAACATTTTCTAAAAGATCCGACTCCTTCTAAAATGAAACATGACAATCTTGCCATGAAATTTTGCTATGGAATGACAGCCTTGTGCTGGAAACATTAGAGACAAGTGTATATGCTGATCAATATGCACAGCCCCTAAAATGAATTTATTAATGAAGAACAAAAAAGATATAAAAAGAAATTTGAAGATGACGTTGCTGAATGTGAAAAGAAAAATTAACCTCTACCAAGCCAAAAATTGTGGAAGATTACAATTAGCATGTGGAATATGTTGATTTAGGAGACTCATGGCATCCACCTACACTTTTGCTAGACGAACTAAGAAATGGACAAAAAAAATTATTCTTCAGCATTATCAATATTGCTGTTTTGAATGCATTTCTGGTATTTAAGTAAAGTCAAACTTTGTCAAAATTTAGTTTAAAAGAATTTAAGAGTGAATTTAATTACATCTCTTATAGGAAAAATAAATCTTAAAAATGCAGAACCTTCAGTAATTAAAAAAAAAGGATGATAAATTTTCTCATTGGCCAATTGACGAAAAGAAAAGAAGGTGCTCATATTGTGCGAAAAAAGAATATAAGAAAAATAGAACAACTATTATCTGTAAGACATGCAATGTGACTCTTTGTATTGACCAGAACTGTTTTGATGAATATCACGTGATTTATTTAAAAATCTCCTAACACATAAACCGATAAAAAACAATAGACCTGAATAAAAAGAAATGAAACTGATACATTTTTACTAAAAAGGAAAGGAAAAAATAAACAGATAAGAGGCTAAAATTCTAAAAAGTAGAACTCATTTTATTTACATTTTTAATATAAATTTTTCAAAAGTATTGCTTACAAGAACTTTTTCAATTTAAGATATGTTTCTTTTAGAAACAAAAAAAAAACCAAATTAATGCATTATTTTTCCTTTAAGATTCAAGATACATAGAAAGATTTGATATAAAAAAAAAGTGTTACATATTATTTTCATTGCAATACATTAATTAATTGATAGTTTTGCCTTAACTTGCTGTACTTAAGATTTACTCAGTAGCTTTGAAACATGTTCAATTATGTAGAAAATTATTTTTAAATCTCGCTTCATAACATTTAATCACAAAAGGGCTGCTGTAGCCAAGTAGTGATTTCGCAAACTCGTACCTGGGGTTGAGTTGAGACTTTGAGTCCTGTTCAATTGAAAACCGGCTGTTTATCTGTCAAGGTTCTAAGTCATTTTGTTGATGTGGTGTGGGTGTTGTCCCCATTGCTTGACCGAGGTTCAAATTTATGAAGTCTGTCACCATTAGCCAGTGTGATCAAACCAAATTGATCACAAAATATTTGGAATACATTGAATTTTTTTTGTGTGAGCATTAAAAGGACATTAATTTGAAAAGTAAAATGTTTTGTGATATTGTTCTTAAATTTTTTCCTTCTTTTACATATTTCGTCGTACAATTTTGAAAACATGAGGTATTATTGCAACTTACATATTTAAATGCAACATTGAAACCATGTAATAAAAAATGAGACCATAGATAATGTCTGCACACTAAATCATTCAACCTCACACCTATATGTGTATTGTGTATATATGTATATATTAGCAAATACCGAAATAATTATTACGAGTTTATGATTGAACTATCTTGCTCTCAGAGAGTGTAGTCATGAGATAACAGAAGCTATTAATTTAACATTGTTTGAACGTACTTGCTTCTAGAAAACATTTTAGTAATATGGTATAGCTGTGGCTTTCTTTTTTTTATTTGTTTTGTTTGAAAATGTTAATTTATGCAATACACAACTCTATGATAATTTTTTTAATATTTAAAACTAAAAGATTATTTCTTAAGGAACATGACAACTTTTCACAAAAATAATAAATTTTTAAAAATTCTAACACTATTTTACAGACAATTATAGTATAATGCCTTATTAATATTTTCGTAATATTTTTCTCATACATAAGCAATAGATATGCAGTTACTCTCTTCTACAACAACGTTTGAAATTAAAAGGCCTTACTCAACCAGCCTGATGAGATCTTTTCAGCTTGTTTGGTAGGACCGTCAAATTCGGACCCGCTTGTCCAGGGTTCGAAACAATGCTGCCGCATCAAGGTCATCAACTCTCTCCTCCTACTCGGGTAGGAGAAACACTTGACGGAAGTTACAATAAAATCTTGTTTCAGAATAAGTTAGTTAGGGGCTGTTTTTGAAGAATTTTTTTCATGCTTTGGTACCATTCTGTTCTATTTTTTACTTGTCTGTATATGTATTCATTTTTCCAGGATCTAAAAATTTTTTTAATATGATGGCAATCCCAGAATGCTTCTTTGTATTGTTTGCCATGTGCCACTACCCATATGTGAGGAAAGTGGGACACTATAAAAGGGACATATGGTAGCCTTCCTAATAGAAGTTGCATTCTCTTTTACTAGTGTTTTTTCAATAGACGGATCAAAGGAGTGATCCTGCTCCTGTCAATTAACCAATGATTTTGTGGTATAGTTAGTACTTATTCAATCTCCAATTCACCCAACGATCCTCGTATTAAAGTTGCAATGCTATACTTCACTGCTATCAGCTGAGGTAAGAACCGAGATTGATGAAAGTGAAAATCGGGGAAAGGCACACCACCTTGGAGTATCTGTAATGGGTGAAGGGACACTGAAATGAACAAAATTCATCCTTCCCTCTTCAGGGATCCATTGACTTTGTCTCTCAACAGAGGCTTTAATTTGGTTGATTATGTTAAGTTTTTTATTTCCATGTGCGTTTGTAGTTAAATGCAGATTTCTTTTGTTGTAAGAAAAATAGAAGTTGCCTTGTAAAAATGTTTCAGCCATTCTCACTCACAAATAAAGACCTGCTGTGTAGTTGGGGCTGATGCTCGTTAAATTTGTAGGGGCCCAAAGTCCTCCCATTGGCATGGTGTGGAAGTTAGGAGAGGGATGTGCCAGCTCAGGTGTCATCCTCGTCACTTGACCAAGGTTCAAAATTACGATGTCCATCGCCAATAGCCCTTGTATTGCTTCTAGTGCAACGTTAATAATACAACCAAACCAAATCTCACTCACAAAATTATCCTTTGGAGGGTTGGAGAAGTTAAAGCCTTTGAAAAACGTAATATAATTCATATCTTCATGGAAGTTTGGATTTAAAATCAAACGAAACAACAAAAAAAAAATAAAGTTAAAAACAAATAGCAATGTAGTTTATATTCTACATAAATCTTTTAACCATTTCAGTTGGTATGTTACAGACATTCTATATAATTATTAAAAATGGCATTTTGCAGTATAAGATCTTAAAGTTTGTACAGTCCAACTCTAAACATTTCACGACTGTGAAATGCTACCAACAAAACATATTCTGACATTTAATAGTCCGGCATTCCTGAATAAAAATGTGTACTTGAATTGTCCCATTCGCTGTTATGCCTAAACATTTTATGATGCCGAAATTCTGAAGGTTTGGATATTAGTGTTTGCAAATTTATCAACTTTTTCTTTTACTGGTAATTTAGTAAAATTTTCAGACAACACCATTGTATTTGGAAATCTTTAAACCGTAAATATAATATAAAATTTTGTAATACATTTTTACTTGATTTTTGTATACTATGACTAAAGTATTTGAAAATAAATTGTATTATGAGCAGTAATAATAATTAAAAAAAGATTCAGCAATTCTATAATTCATTATAAATAAAACTAATTCAGGAATAAATTTTGCACAGTAAAATTATATAAATAAAATGTGATCTATCAACATGTTTTAAAAAATAACCATGACAGGTACAAATAAACATTTTGATCTCTTAATTGTGATCTAATTTTTGTGCAATATAATCCTGCCATTGAGAAAAAACTTTTTGAGATTCCGCAATATTTATTAAAAAATTATACATATATTATTTGAATACATTTCCCCCAAATATTTTCTGGTGAAAATGCTCCTGTGTTTTTAAAAAGAATTATTACATTTTTTTTTTTTTTTTTTTTTTTTTTTTGTGCATCAGAGCTGAATTATGTTGTATTTTCAACAAAATAACTTTCTTTTTCGTGGATAACGCAATTTGGGTGTCAAAGGAGTTGTGCATACTGAATTTTTGCAATCAGCAACATTTATTATTTGTTTCAATCTGGCTGACTGCAGTATGCATATACTTTTTATTTAGTATGGCTATATGTGTGCAGTCCGTTGAATTTACTTTTGATTGTTGTTTTATTAAAATTTCCATAATCCTCATCTCACTTATTAAGATCAGGATCGAAAAAATGTTGCAAAAATTTGAATAAACAATTTATCAATGTTTTGTACGACTACAGTAGCCGAGGGCGCACAATCGCAAGCTCACGGTTGGCTTATATTTGTCGAGTCATGGGTTCGAGTCCTGATGCCAATAAAGACTTCCCTTGTAGAAGGACAGAGGCACGTTAATTTTTTGGAAACTTCAGGCGTGTTGGAGAAGCTAGAGAAATGAGTACCAGCTCATACCCAGGTGTCGTCCTCATAATTTGGCCGAGGTTCAAAATTACGATGTCCGTCGCCAGCGGAACTCGTATTACTTCTAAGTGCGATATTAGTAAAATTATCTTTCATTAGATATTTCAATGCCTTCAAAAGTTCATCACGGGGGACGCGCCCCCGGGATACCCTAGCGATCCTTCTCTATTTTCGACCCTCCATCTTGTCAACCAATTTGTCTTTTTCTTAATTTCTTCTCGTCTAGACCACAGTTAATTCTTATTTGGCGCAGCATAGCCATATTTGGCTCATGCGCCAATAAACTTTACTTTCTTACATGACCTTTTTGTCTATCGATCTTTTTTCAATGTTTTAATGTCTAGATCACAGATTTAACTTGTTTGGCGCAGTATGGTCACATCTGGCTCTTGCGCCAATAAAACTTCACTATCATCATTAATAAAAATAAGTACAAAAAAGTGTATTATAATACATAGTTTACTGAATTACCGGTTAAAACAATACAGAAATACATAACAATTTGTGGCTGAAATATGCAATTTACCGATAAACCAGCGGGTTTTTTGGTATTGTAATCCTTATTTGATATTGATCTGCTATCATAAAACAACCTGAGCTTGATGCTATTTCATTATATCAAAAACTACAATATTTCTATCTCCTCTACATTAATTGTTAGGGAAATAAACCTGCTTATCTTTCTTAATTCAAAGAAAATGGATGGCGCAGCATAGCCATATCTGGCTCTTGCGCCAATAAACTTTACATTCACTCACTCACTCAAAGAAAATTGAATCGGATTCATTAAAGAAGAAACAAAAGATTTCATTAACAAAAGGGTGCCAAAAAATAATCTATGGTCCAACACTTGAATGTTGCATTTAATTGCTTTGAAAACAATTACAAAAACATAGCTAATCAAAAAAAAATGTTTCTAAGCTCTAAACAATGGAATGGAAATTAAATTACTTGCCTTCTTCCTGTGCAATTTTCACCAAATCACGTATTACACAAATACTACATCTGTCCACTAACTTAGTTTCACCTTCAAATTCCAGAGAAGCACAATCGACTAACAATTGCCACCTGTTTCATCATTTCTAAATTTTTTCGGGCTGAATCATATTTTTATAATGTGTTAATTTTCAAAGCTGAACCATGCTAATTTAAACCCTCAAAACTTCACTATATCCAGAAGATTTAGCTGTAAATTACAAATTTTGGATACTTTTTAACCACTCTCACAGCTATCGTTGAAGACATGTTCAAAAACCATAATATTCATGCTCAAAAATCATAATCATCGAACATAACCATGAATAGCTCAATATTTCTAAATATCATTTTACTTCTAATTATGTTTTTTTATGCTAGCATTCAGAATTAAGCAAATTTGTGTATTTATTTTTATTTTTCAAAAAGTACTGAACGAAAAATTAAACTAAACTTTTTGACAAAGATGTGTTTTTTTAGTGATGTAATTTTGTAAACGTACACATGCGTGTGGGCTGTTCATTTTAAGGAAAAGGCGCTGCAAGTGCATGTGCAACTTTCGCGCTTCATTTGTTTGCATACCTTTTCAACTTCCGTGGTGTTTTTTGTAAGGTTTGGTGAAATTCAGAAGATTGTTTACTTTCGAATCTTTGAATAATGGAATGAAGAGGCGAATCGTCGGGATACCGGAACCAGAGAAATTTCAAGTACGGTTTGCTAGCGACTTTAATGTAACGCCCAGTGTTATGCTTGACTTGTAAAGAAACCGGATCTGCTATTTTTCTGAAAGTTTTTCATTGTGAATACTTCATCATTAAGATTTGAAGTGAGAGACAACATAAAGAAACTTCTACTCCAATTCTCGAACAGGAAGTTGATATCTTCCATAGCTGTAGTCAGAGGATTTCGTAATACTCTCCTTGTGAAGTAGTTTTAGCTTTTATCTTTGGCTTCGCTGTCGCCTACATTGGTGTGAATTTCCAATATTGAGTCTTGATATATGATATTTAGTCTTCATAATTTCCAAAAATTGTGCGATTTTTCTGGAAGTTCTTCAATGTGAATACTTCATCATAAAATTTTGAAGTGAGAGATAACTTAAAGAAACCGGATATGTAGCGTAACAGCTCTTGGGTCATATCTTAATAAAATAAATCAAGCAACAATGATTGCATTCCAATCGAAAACCCGTAAGAACAAACTAAAACGCTTTATTAGTTATTACTGTAGAATAGCTAACGTCACTCTCTCTCGAATCCCCAACTTAATTCAACAATCCTTGTTCATGATTCAAATATGAAAATTAAAGTTACTAATTCACTCCTTCAGCAGTTGATAATTCTCACTAACAGTAACTTTGTTACTTATAATTTAACTAGAATTCTATTCATTCCACCAAACTAATCAAGTTACTTCTACCCAAATTATAAATCTTTATTAGCAGGTCGTCGTCTTCTACATTCCATCATTTTTCTTCCAATTTATTTCATTTATGTATCATTATGTCTAATTCACTTCTATCTAATTTACCTAATCACGTTTCATTTAGTTTGGGAAGAAACTGTAGTTTTATACAATTCAAATGATCATTAAGTCCGAGGTTAGAGAAAAGAAAATCGCAATTAGCCCAACATCACAATAAAGAGATAATCGTCCAAGGACCATGACTACCAATGAAGATGGAAGTTTGCCCATTACAGCAAGGTGTAGCAGGAGTGCAACAACAATCTCGAGAACTTTATGCAACCACTGGAGCCCAAGTCTCATGGGTTACAGTTTTCGAAAAGCGGTATATTCGCAAGAACTGCTATTTGCACCCCCTTGCTTCTGCGCAACGAACGACTCATTCGGTATGTGTAAAGGACACATTTATATTATGAAGCAAGTATCAATGGAAACTGTTCTATGCACTGATTCTAGATTCCACTTTCATCTGGAGGGAAACAATGAGTTTGATGGTATCGGCAGGCATCATGTTGGATAGTCATAAAGACCTTTATGTCTTTCACAGAGGCTCTGCGGTTACTGTGAAGTAAGGAATAAAATCTTGGAGCCCTATGTTGACCTTTTCAGGTGTGTAGTTGGCCCTGATTTCATTTTTATAGATGACAATGTGCGTAGGACTTATCTTCGGATAATTTTTTAATATGATGATGTTCGAAGGAGGGTTAGGTCTTGGCCGGAACTTTTACTCCAGCTCTCAAACCAAAAGTTGACATCTTCTATTGCTGTGGTCAGTGGAGTTCGTGATATTTTTTTTGCCGTAGTTTTAGCTTGTCCTCGGCTTCGCTGTTACCTACATTGGTGTGAATTTCCAACATTGAGTCTTAATATGTGAGATTTTATTCTTCACAATTTCCAACACGATTGCGATTTTTCTGTGAGTTCTTCCTTGTGAATACTTCATCATTAATATTTGAATTTAAACATTCTGCGATCAAGAAATTGTATCTTACACTGTATTTATGAACTATCACATCATCTCCGAAAAGTACTTTTATGTATCAACAATTATCTCTAGTCTACTAAAGAAATTGTGTTTTTCTTTACTTGCCATTTTTCATTAACTTTCATTAGAACGTTTATTTCAAATATAATATCCCCTTCAGGGATTTACTTTGTATATTATATTTTTAACTACGTTCTAATCTAAATATCTACGTAGAAATGTTTCCTGTCTCTCCACTTTTCTCCCTGTTGACAGTTTTTCAAAAATTTAAAGAGATATTTACTCTATAGGGGTAGACTTCGAAAACAATGTAGCAGTAATCATTATAAGAGTAATAGTGGAAAAGAACTCCTTACTTATTATTTATCTTCAAAGCCTTTAAAGAAATTTTTTGAAACATCGAGAAGTGTATGTGGGTGGGTGGGTGTGTTTAATAAGGATTAAAATGTTGCTTTACCTAACTCTCAAATCTAGGTAAGCTTTCTTTATCAGTTGTTAAAGATAGCCATTAATGTTGAAACATGTAACAGCACATTTTTATTGCACCAATGAACTATAAAAATTCTAAGTTGTATAAAAATTTACATTTGCTTTTTTTAATGAACAGGTTTTTGATATTATCAGAATATCATAACTCAAAACATTAATAAATATTTATTGATACATTGAGTGGTTTTCAATCTTTACAAATGCATCATTTTAACTACATGCTTGAAGGATATTTTACACTTTCCCAAAGCAACATGGCACTGCTCAGTTTTGATTGTTTTTGCTTTTAATAAATTCTATTCGTTGAAAGTTGATCCTAAGGCCTCCAAGGCTGATTTATTGGCGGTAGATGGGAGACGTGACTGGCATGCTGAGGATTCCTGTGATCCTGAAATAAAAAAATATAATTATTATAATTTTTTCATGAAGTAGATTAAATTCATTATTTTGAACTGATGAACTCCTTGATATTATGTTGTATTTGTAAAAAAATCATGCGGGAATTTCACTGAAAACTTCGAAGCAATTCATTAATTATCAAGCAAATTAATTTTAATTCTTATTTTAAATTATAAAGTCTACTGCGACTTTGATCCGTGTGATGACAGGGAATGACAGAATAGTTCCACTGTAGCTCATGCATGTCGTAAGAGGCGACAAAAAAGGGTACTCAGCGTCTGGAGGTATAACTGGGGATTAATTATATCAGGGGACCTCAGGGACTTGCCTTCGTTAGGTAAGTACGGGCATCATGACCCCGAGGCACCCTAGTGATCTTTTTCTTTCCTATGGGGTTTACTGTCTTTGGTAAACACGGGGGACGCACCCTCGGGATATCCTAGCGATCCTTCTCTATTTTCGACCCTTCTTCTTGTTAACCAATTTGTCTTTTCTTCCATTTTTTTCACATCTAGACCACAGTTGAATCTTTTTTTTTTTTTTCTTTTGGCGCATCATAGCCATATCTGGCTCTTGCGCCAATAAACTTTACTTTCTCACTTGACCCTTCTTATCGACCACTCTATTTTCATAGTTATAACGTCTAGATCACAGATTTACCTTGTTTGGCGCAGTATGGCCACATCTGACTCTTGCGCCACTAAACTTCACTCACTCACTCACTACTGTGTTTTTAACAATGATTTTTAAAATGCACTAACATTAATATTGTGTCTTTTATTATGATACATAGCTATTTACAAATATAATTTTTGAAACTGTGTAGATTAATGAGTCTAAATCACACAAAGATAATATAGTATATTATTATATATAAAGGTAGTATGGTGTAGTATTATAAAGTGTATTACAAGTAATTATATCAGTTTTATTTATACTTTTTAGTGAATATAATGTAAACTCTAGATTAAATTAATAATATGAAGACCTCAAATACATAAAATATGTATATATTGTTGATCATATCGAACTTAATTATTACAAAACTCGCGCCCTTGCGCGGAGCCTTATTTTCTTTGAGTAAGTACGGATACCATCGCCCCGACGAACTGTAGTGATCATTTTCTTTCTATTGGAATTTATTGTCTTCAGATAACACGGTTGACGCACCCCTCCCCCTCCTCCAATAGACCCTATAGATCCTTCTCTATTTTCGACCCTTATTGATAACGAATTTTTACTTTTTTATTATTATTAACGCCTATATTTCAGTTACACGGTGTTTGACGCAGCATAGCCTGATTTAGCTCTTGTGACATAAACTTCGACCAATTAAGGATGTGGCCACTTTACATGAAAATCGATTGTGTTCGTTTATAAATGTCGCACTTACAAGCAACACGAGGGCTATTGGAGACGGACCTCGTAAAATTTAACATGAAAACCGAAAACTGGATACTTATTCCGATCTTTGAGAACAACGTTTTGTTTTTCATCCCTAAGCACGGGTGTGTTTATCTGAATTAAAGTTATCGAAAAAATAATCAACTAATGTGAATTTCTATAACTGTGTCGTTGTTATTGAAAATCGTGTGATCATTGTTAGTATTATTGAAACACATTAATCTACTTACACTCGACACTGCTTGTTTTGTTAGGGGTTTCTTTGAACTTCTGTTCCAGCTTTTCAAATGCTTGCTCCGTTAAGTGTTCTTATAAAATATTCTCCCTCAAAACACTTTATTTTAACTGACAAAACAACGAGAGGCTTGTGACTTTAACTAAAACAATCTTTGCGATGTTTTTTGATAAAATACTTCCAATTTTCCCGGTTGGGATCTTAAAAAAAAATTTCTAGTCATATACACATAATGCACCCATGAAGATGGAGGCGTTTGACATGTTTTTTAAACAAAACTTATTCAAGAAATTGCGTTTTTTTTAAATGTAGTATACAAATAAACGTCTTAAATATGAATTGTGTAAGCTATCTTAATTTTTTTGAGTAAAAAAGTGTCAATCGCTTTTCTTTGTATCGCAGTTTTAGCAACACGAGGACTATCGGCAACGGACCTCGTAATTCTTAACCACGGTCAAGAGACAAGGACGACACTTGAGCTGCCACTACACTCTTCCAACTTCAACGCAATCTAGCGAGAGAATTTTACGTCCTGGTAGATTTAACATGGTCAGCCCGCTACATTACGAATTTTTAGTCAGATTCAGGACTGGAACATGTCGCACAAACCGTGGTCGAAATGTTATCAGAACAGTAGACTTATCGATTGTAGCAAAGTTTTACGTTTTTGATAATAAAGCTTCTTACCTTTTTCTTTCTTGACTTTCCTGGTATGGGAGGTAAATTCACAGATCGATTTGTCTTGCATTTCAAAACTTCTATTCCTAAACTTCGACTTCCACGAATATCTTGGCGTAATCCATGGCCGTTGATTTCTACGGTAGGCAAAAGTAATAGCTGCTCAGAGCGGTATTTCTGAAATGTTTGAAATCGGGTTAATTTTACTGAGTTTTCCAGTTAGACAAATTATAAATAATCGACCAATGTAAACATTATGGAGTCTTTGGAAAGGGAAATTAACATTAACGTGTAAAAATGTGAATACGGTATTTTAAATGACAAATATCATATTCTTTTAAAATACTATATGTACCATTTTAAACACATTAGAAACTTTTATAAACCAAATACAAGCATTTGTATACACCAAATACAGTTATTGTATTCTTAGTTATTTTCGAAAATTACTTAATATTGCTAAAAATATTTAAGCCTTTATTAGTTAAAAAAGGTTTTTTACTTCTGAAGTAATTTAGATAGTGAATTACGCCCAACATTTCTTTGCAAAAAATACCTGATTGAAATCAGAAATAAAATGAATAATTACTATTAATAATATTCAAAATCAGAAATTTCTTGTTTAGAAACAATTTTCTATAATTTTTAAAGGATTGAGAAGAATATTAAAATAAACATTCTTTTTCCTTCTCCCTCCCTTCAAAATTACCTTTTTTTTTTTCCTCATCGTAATAAATTAAACAATAGTCTTTTATGAGTGGTTGCTTTTGAAGTATAGCTTTTTCACGGAAGAGTTCTTAAATTCATAAATAATCCGAACAAAATATTCTAATTTAAATGGAATTTCAGAAGCATTCAAATAGGAATGCATATCTAATGAATGTATCAAAATTTTTCTCTTAGTTTTGACCGTTTTGTTTACTTTCTTTTTACAGAACCGAGCTAAAATGTAAAATTTCTATTATTAAATATCCGCTTAACTGAAACCAAATCATCAAAATAACCATAAATGTTTGATAAAATAATATCATGCCATATGGGATCAACCAATAAACCTTCAACTTCCAGTCCCAGACTCTTCGAAATCGTAAAAAAAAAAAAAAAAAAAAGTGAGTTTTCTGAGATAAAGGGGAGATTTATTGAGTTGTTTCGCTTTTACTCGCGATACGCGTGTTTCCCGCTTATGTTTATTTGCTTTCATGTCATTCTCTGTCTCCTAGTATGTGTTCATGTGCGCAATATCCTCAGCAAAAATAAATAATTGTTTATCTGAAAAAGTCTGAAATCGAACTTGATCCTACTTTAATGACTACGATTACACTATTTTCAATATATATATATATGTTATATAGATATTATAAAACGATCTAATTCTATATAGTTTTTTCCCGAAAAGAGATATACATAAAACATGAATATTTCATCATGAAACTTTCTAAACATATTTCAAGCTTCTACGTATTGGACTTAAAACTATTGGGTTGGAGGGAAAGTTCTGTCGTATTTTAAATAGGCAGGTGATTTTTCTTGTAAATGAAAAAAAACATCTGGCTAGTGAGTCATTCGGATTTTTTTTTGTTCTTTTAGCTGCTGTATAATATAAAATGAGTCCTTTTTTTACCATTCATCATTTACTTGTGATATTTAAAGTGAAAAACGTGTCAGTAGATAAAGGGCATTTACGACACGGCATTTTGTATGAATTCCAAAAAGGAAGCAACGCATCGGTTGCATGTAAAAATTTATGTGCGGTATTTGGAAAAGATATTGTAAATGTTCATACTTGTCAAAGATGGTTTAGCAAATTTCGTTCCGGGGATCTGAAACTCCAAGAAAGTGATCGATCTGGACGACCATCCAAGATCGATAATGATGTTTTGCGATCCATGTTGGAAAATAATCCACATTTAACAAGTCGAGAAATTGCAGAAGAGTTTGGCATTCATCATACAACTGTTGGAGATCACATTAGATCTCTTGGGTTTGTGTTAAAGCAAAGTGTTTGGTTCCACATGAATTAACGGAAAGGAATTTGTTTGATCGTGTAAGAATGTGCTCATCACATCTGATTAGACACAATGTGGAGCCGTTTTTGGACAAGCTGGTTACTGGAGATGAAAAGTGGATTCTTTACGAGAATATTAAGAGAAAAAATCTTACTGCAAACCAGAAACATCACCAGCAACAGTTCCAAAACCAAGTATCAAGTCAACGAAAAGTACTGCTTTGTTTGTGGTGGGACAGGAAAGGTCCAGTGTACTAAGAGTTGCTGAAACAGGGGAAAACCATTAACGCGTATCTGTACTGCAATCAGCTGGATAAATTGAATACAGCAATCAAAGAAAAAAGGCCAGCATTAGTGTCCAGAAAAGGAATAGTGTTCAACCACGATATTGCTCGACCGCATACTGCAATGGTGACACAACAAAAACTGAATACGTTAGAATGGAAAGTCCTTAGTCACCCACCGTATTCACCTGACATTGCACCATCTGATTATTACCTGTTCAGATCTCTGCATAATTATCTAACGGGAAAAAAATTCAAGTCTTTTGAAAGTGTTTCTAAGGCAGTTGCTGACTATTTTAACTCTAAGGACGAGAACTTCTACAAAGCAGGAATTCACAGGTTACCTGAAAGATGGCAACAGGTTGTAACAAATAACGGAGCATATATAATTGATTAATATTAAACACATATTCTTATAAATGAATTCAAATATCTTCTTTAAAATACGACAGAACTTTCCCTCCAACCCAATAGAAATAAGAAGTTACATTGATGCAGAAGCATGTCTTACCTTTCTTTCTCTAGTGGCGGGATTCGATACATCATCTATCCTAGAAACAGGACCACTTCTTGGTGACAAAGGGGATGACTGTTTGGAAGCGGAAGACGTTCTTTTCCCCGTATTTCTTGAAGAATGACGTCCAGAATGTTGGTACTTCTCGGCCAGCCTTAAAATACAGATTGTTCAATTAAATCTCTTGTAGACATCACTGTTTAGTGATCAATTAAAAAGAAATTTTAATATTTTTATCTGTTTAATATTTTAAATTATACATTAATGGTATCGTATTCCTAAATATCTGTTTGTATTTTTTAAAATGTTTTAGCATTGGAAAAAGTTTGATTTCCTTATATAATGTGATTCTCAAATTGTTACAACTTGGACACACAATAGGAAATAGATTACGCCTTTATTAAATTTTTTTGACAATTAAAGTATTTTTTATAATTATATGTATATTACCTATTTCGAATAAGCTTAATGGTTATGGTAACTTCAACAAAATGACTTAAAAACCCTTCTTCCGGAACAAAAGTAAAAATTATATGCTATATAGCCGTCATTACTGAAGTAATTATTTGAAATCACTCTAGCTTCTGCAGAACTGAGTTTTTGATAAACTCTGATTTCTATTTAATGAAGCATCGAAAGCTTTATGAATTCAGCAATTGATTATTTCTATCAATTTTGTTCCTTTAAGGGGTGTCAGGACCCTTAACTTTCGAAAAATGTATCTGAAATGCATTTTTTTTTAAAACTTCTGTATTATGCATAAAAATCACCTAAAATAGATGAAAATTTTTTGTGAGTTTCAAATGATTTCATATGTGTAATTTGATAGTTAAATACAAAAATTTATTTTTTTAAAAAAAGCTATTGACTGTATTTTGAAGACTTGAATTTTTTTTTCAAGAAATATAAGTTTTATTTCATGTAAAACGTATATTTTAAATATTGTGTGAGAATACCACCAAAATAGTCTCAAATTTTTCTCTCCCTCCTCGGGGTCGGAAAACCACCGACCGCCGAACTGGAGGGGGAGTATGCGGCGACTCTCTTCTACAACAACGTTACAATTTAAAAGGCCTTGCTTAACCAGCCAGAAGAGATGTCTATTCAGCCTGGTTGGTAAGAGCATGAAAAACCAAGTGACTGGTTAACTTTCCTTTGGACCCACTGGTCCAGGGTTCGAAACAACGCTGCCGCATCAAGGTCATCAACTCTCTCCTACCTCCTCGGGGTCGAAAAACCACCGGCTGCCGAAATTTATAACACATTTTACTTTATGTATGTTGTCTAAAATGTAAAAAGAAGGGGAAAAATTCGAGAAAAAATACTGTAAAGCTAAAAGTTTGAATAATTAAAACTTATTTTTTAGTTACTCATATAAGAAAATCTTTACAATTATTTAAAAAAATAACTTGATTTTAACAGTCCACGGCTACAAGCGACAGTCAATTTGCAAATCTAAAAGTATTCTACACTTTTGACTCTGAGACTACACTCAGCTATTCAAAATGATTTCACTTTGAATGCAACCGATCTATAATCTTTGCAACCGATAGGAATATCAAAAAATGGTTGGTGTCAAATTATTCAGAATAATCCACAATAGATAAAAATATTATTTACAAAAAATTGATTTTTTGAGTTTTAAGGCTCCTGACACCCCTTAACCGAAGTTCAAAATTACAAAGATACAATACCTCTTGGTTGCCAGTTTTGAGCAGTATGTTATCTCATAATTTCAAAGTTACTATTTATACAGACAGTTTATCATCTATATCGCTACTACCAAACTCCAGAGGTAAATAAACCTAATAATATCCAGAGGCTAATAAATCAACTTTTATTAATATCATTAAAGAATAATTAGTAACTTATTCCAATTTTTACAACTTATACTGCTTTTGGGCCCACATACGAGATTATTACAACGAAATTGCAGATTCTTTTTCAAAACTCGCTGTTACTGAGGGTGAGGGAATGAATGTCCCTGTCTCCCAATCTCATATAGTTATGAGTTTAAAAAATCAGCTTCTTTCTCACTGAGAGGTCTGATGGTCACCTTGTTATACTGGTATTCGGGTTCAGTCCTATATTCCTAGACCAGATCTGAATTTTTATACGAATTTTGGTTTTATTCCTCGCTTCTTAACTGGTCATGATCCCTTCGTTTCTTATTTAAATCGTTTCCATTTGAAAAATACGAATTTATTTTGGAGGTGTTGACCTCTACCTTTTCTTCTGCCCTTTTATAAGGGATTTTCATTTAAAATGTCCTGTTGTTGAAGCGAAACCTATTAGGCTGAGGTTCCGTGTGTGAAAATCCTTTTTTACTAGCATTTCAAGCTTAAATTCTGTATTCTTACGTCTCGTAAAATTACCCAACAAATGTCTTAATTGTATGAGCTTTTTATTACATTTCTTAGTATTTAAATTTTCCTTATTGTGTAGTTGTAAATATATACCTTGTATATATGTACATATTTTTTTTTCAAATGCTTCCTTTTTATTCCCAAGTTTGTTGACGCTTTTGTATTGTGCCATTTAGTTTATTATACATCTTATTTCTGCGAGAAAATTCCAACTGTTAGTTTTTTTTTTCATTTCTATCATGTACATTTTCTGATCTGTCAATACATTGTAAGCTTATTTTACTTTTGATTTCGAAATTATGTAATTTTACTTCATTTCGAATTATGTTCTTTTGTCTATAAATGCTGAGTGCGGGGATTGGGTGTCTCCCGGGGAGCCGGTTTGTAGTTCTAAGCCCCTTGGGTGCGCTCGGCCCCCTTGGGCATTATGCCAATAACTCTCGTGTTGCTTCTAGGGCTGCGTTATTAAAAACAATCAATCAATCAATTGTAGAAAAGCTCCCCCCAATCCTTAAGTAATTTTTCATTTAAAGTTTTAATGATATAGGAAAGAATTATCTATTTTTTGCTAAATAATATCTATTTTTTTTTTTTCTTCTTATGCTTATACTCATAAATTAGTTTGATGTACTGAAGTGATGTTTCATTATATGTTAGTTTTGAGATGTAATTTGTCCGCTCAACTGCTTTCAACTGTAAACGGAAGACAGTGTCCATTGCGTACAAAGATAAGTTTATTTTGCTTGATATAAGAAGGAAGAGCTACCCTTGCGCGTCATTTAATATTTCCATAAACAAATACGTGTGTGAGTGACAGTTTTGAGTAAATAGATGGAAACTTGATTTTTTTTAGCACTTAGAGAAGAAAGTAAATATTGTATGAAAATTATTAATGTCTCATTGCTAAAGAATAAGATTTAAAAATCCTAATATTTTTTACTTTTAAATTAATGGCATGTTAACAATGTATTTTCAAAACATTTCAATAGATTGCATCAATATAAACATTTTTTTTTTTTTTTTTGGTTGTAATGTGGATAATATTGCAAGCATGAACATTGATAAATGTCCAGGGCTGCATATTATCCATGAATTGGGGATTGGAAAACGCTGCTGTATGATATTACGCTCTATATTATTGGCCATAAAGTTTATCAGAACATTTGTTGAGCGTCAGTCTCTGTCCAATCATACATAAGCGCTGAAGCGTTATAAAAGGTATTTTGGCACCACATTGAATCAAATTCTTAAATCTTGTATACTTACGGCTCGTAAAATCACCCAACAAATTTCTTAATTGTTTCAACTTCTTATTACATTTCCTGATATATCAATTTTCCTTACTGTGTAATTACAATTGTATACTTTGTATATATGTACATATTTTTTATCTAATATTTCATTTTTTGTTCACGAGTTTGTGGATTTTTTTTTTCAATCGTGCCATTTAGCTTATTATACGTCTTATTTCTGCAAAAAAATTCGACTGTTAATTCCTTATTCTTGCCTCGTACACTTCCTGCTCTATAATCTTATTGTAAGCTTTTTATTTACCTTTCTGTTTTGCAATCATGCAATATCTTATGTCAGGGATGGCGAACTTTCGTGTATCAACGTGCCATTTTTTCTAAAAAAAAAATGTTTAATGAGGTCATTGACGTGCCTGAAATAATTTTGACTTCGTGATTATTGGAAAAGTAATAATACTTAGTACTAACAACTCAAAACTCTTTATTTACTACAAAAAAGTACATTTTGCAATGTCTCAGTTATACGTGTAATTCAAATGAGAGCAACATTAGTGTGACTTCTGTTGTTGAAGATTAGATGACAAATAATTTATATTAGGGTTGTAAGATGTTACTTTTACCAGAATGCATGCTTAACTGGAATCACCTGTCAAACTGTTTCTAAGCGAGTCTTTAATATTATTCATCTCTGAAAATAATGACTCACAGTCATACGTAGATGAAAATATGGTTAAAATAGCACGAGTCAAACAGTTAAATGTGTCTGGCAACGAATTCTATGTTTCCAAAATTTTGTTATTCGCATTTTTAATTATATTGTTTGTCAATCTTTCTGTTTCAATTAATTCCAACTCTTTCCTTGTTTCAATAAATTTTTGAATCCATATTGAACAAGACTGGAAATAAATCAGCTGCATTTCAAATTCTTCAATTTCCAACCAATCGAATTGGGACAAGTTTAGGTTATCAAATGAAGTCACATCAGGATACATAATAAATTTGAATGTTTCTGATAATTCTTGGAACTGAGAAAATTTCGCTGAAAATTCATTCATTGAAGAACCATTTACAGAAATAAGTTCTTCGGTGACTGTTTCTTAGCCTGATTTCTCATGTATATCTAAATCATTGGGCTTTTCTTTTTTTTTTCCAAGATTGAAAAATACTGTAGTTTCTTGTAATAATATCGTTCCTGTGTGCGCGTATGTGCGTGTGTGTATGAAAACATACAGTTTTATCGTCAAATGCGCGAAAGTGATCTATCATGACTATGATTGTTTTATTTGTGTCTTGAAGCCTCGCATTCAATTCATTGAAACGTTGGCATATATCTGTAACAAACATCAACTTTGAAAGCCACATAACATCCACCAACTGTGGGTATTGTTCAATTCTTAACCCTTCATTTTGCAGAAACAGCCTGATTTCTTCCAAGCAATCAACAAATCTTTAATGTACGTTCCCGCGGTACCATCAGCGAACATTATTTTACATCAGTAAGCCATTATACACCGAGGTGACTTCATTTAACAAACCATCGTACTTTCACTTATTTAAAGCCTGCGACGAAATGAGATTTACTATTTTTGTGACTACCACCATTACATTATCAAAAATGTTAAACCACTCTTAGCACACAAGGCATGTTTGTGAATGTTGCAGGGGAGTTCAAGAATCGAATGTCCTACATCTGTTTGAAATACACTTATGAAATCATTTATAATTTGCCCACCATATTTGGAGCACCCTCAGTTGTTACTGAAACAATTTTTTTCGAATAAATTTCTTTCTCAGCAAGCGAATTTTTAACAGCCGTACAAATATCTGTAACCTTTGTATTTGTTAGCAACGATGTTATAGCAATTAATTTTTCCTTTAAGACGTTTCCCTCGCAATATCGAGCAGAAACAGCTAAACGTGCAGATTTAGTGACGTCAGTGTTTCCATCAAGACATAGCGATATAAAAGGAGCGGAGTTAATGTAAATTTTTCGTTGATCTGCTACATTTCCGGCCAGTTTTAAGATTCTTTATTTTATTGTGTTTCTAGATAGAGGATTATCTTTGATGCCCTCAATTATTTTTACTATCGAAATCATCAAAAAGGGAAGGCGCACATGCTAACCAGGCTTCCTTCAAAAACTCTCCCTCTTCAAAAGGTTTACTATGCCGAGGAATGACATTTGCTGCCGAGTAACTTGCCGCGCTTGTATAACAATTTTTGCCAACATATTTAATCATAGACGTCGGCATTTCTGTCTTTTGTTGCACTTGTAATTAATTCCTTTTGCTCCGGTTCGCATTTTTGACTAACGAATTTGTGATTTGTTTCAAAATGCCGTTTTACAGACGATGTTCTACATACCACTGTTCAAGAACATAAAACATACACAACTTTGTCACCTTTACTAATCATGTCATATTTCTCAATCCACCAAGTTTGAAATTCTCTGATACACTTACTATCAAGCACTTTTTTTTATTTATTTTTTTTCTGAACTAGCCATATTAAATAACAGTTAAAAATCATAACAGTTAACAGTTAAAATCCCGCGCCCGAACACTGCATAGCTTTGGATCACTCGCGTTCTTTCGTAATATGCTTCATAGTGAACTTAGTGATTGGCGGCGTGCTCAAAATATTGTGTCGCGTGCCATTGGTTCGCCATCCCTGTCTTATGTTATTTGTTCCAACTCTACTATTATATCCTACGCTTTTATGTTGAAAGTTTTTCTCTGCCATTAAATACTGAGTGCAGCGTTGATTGTCTCCTGGAGGACGGTTTGTAGCTCCAAGCCCTTTTACATCGCCTTAGAAATTCCGCCAATACCCCTCGTGTTGCTTCTAGGTGGGACGTTAATAAAAAAAAATCAAAGTCAAAAAATACAATCAGATGAATCTTTTTGCTTTAATTACACGCATAGCAAAAGAATTAGTAGTATTCCATTGCTTTTTAATCTTGTGATTTCTCTTCGATAAATTTTAAAATCACATCTTATATTTGAGATTAATAAAAAAAATATGTTGGAAAAAATTAATAAAAAATGCGTTCGTGTACTATTTTTTACTTGTTAAAAATTTAAACTACGAAAAAAAAAGAATAATTTTTTTCTTGCTATAAAAATACTTTCCATCGATATAGCTTATATCATTCTCATTTCTTTAGAACGAAAATTTTTTATCATAGATATGAAATCTTCCAGACACTCTCAACCTCTTAGTATGAGGTCCGTATAAATTTTTATTGCATTTCCTTCTAATGATTTATGGAACCTTAATATTTTTTGCTGTGTAATATTTTTGTACTGCATTGAATAAAGAATTTCTGACCTTAGTGACACATTTTTTTACTATTTCTTGTACAACAAATTGATAATCGATACAGTGTAAAAAAGGCCAATAGATCATTTAGCTCTTTAATGTTAACAGACTAAAAAATTTAACCATTCGTTGTCATGACTGATATTAAATTTTTAATGTGCGGTAAAAAACCCGCAAACTCGACTCACGAGGATAGAATTAGTACTGAAAATGCTGAGTTTTATGAAACTATATGTTAGATTCTACCACTTCTGCTATGCATTATTATGCAAAACTCTTTCGATGTTTTTTTTTTAAAAAAAAAGCATTTCACGTAATAAAAACTCCTATTACTTAACCAAGGAAGGAGATAAACAATAACGTAACTTTTAATCGGGATTTTCTTTCAGTTTGCGATATCAGTTTTTTAAAAATTTTCAATCGAAATTCTCCGAATGATTGTGACTATACTTTTTTACAACGTTTTTATGTATTTCACTTGGTGTGTATATTAGTGTGTCATCAAATTTTCAATCGTTAATTTAACCTATTTCCCATCAAGCTAGAACTCTGAAACTTTGGGAATCGTTCTTACTCGCCTAACAATGCAATATTTAGATATTTACAGCAAGTTTTAACTTTATTTCAATATTTTTTTTAATAAACTTTGCCACCATATATAAACGTTGGTTTTTATCTCGAATTATTTTATTACTTACATTGCGTTGGAAACAAACAATGACAAATCTTGCAGAATATCATGATACTGAAAGTCAAGAGAGGAAAGGAGGGCTGACGCTCTACTATAATCAAAAGCTTTTTACCTGAGATCCAAAAAGTATTGGTTCTTGAGTGCTTGACGGGCAGATGGTCTGTCATCCTCGTCATATGCGCAGAGGCTGACCAGCAGCTCCAAAGCTTCAGGCGAGGCTCCAGGAGCCAAAATGGCGATACCAATTCCTGTGTAAGGCTGGAAATTGAAATCCACCCCGTTCAGCCGTTTGCTATATGGGAATAAATTCATTAATTTAGTGACTTGGTTGATTTGTTATTTAACAGTTTAAGATGAGGAATTCTCTCTTACTGGAATTAATTAATAACTTTTATTTAAAAAACACAACAGTTTTTCTTCCTTTCTTAAACGTATTTATATAAGAGCCTTAACTGAAAAGTAATGCCTCCATATCCATAACTTTTTTTTTTATTTGTTCCAAAATGTCATTGAACTGAAAAATATGGCAAGCCTGTGACGTTGAGCTATTTCCAATATTCTCTTTCCTTACCTCGGGGACTTTATGATAATTTGAATTGTATAAAATTATTCCTTTCCAACCAAACGAAACGTAATTAGGTAAATTAGATGAAGATAAGAAATTTAGTTAATTGAATAAGAGTTAGTGTAATATAAGGGAAATAGAACTGAAAAGAAAGAAAAAAGGGAAATGGAGGATGACGACAAGCTAATAGATGTCTGTAAATTAGGCTGAAGCATGTAAATAATCATTTGGGACTGAAGCGAATTCTAGCTAAAGTTCTAAAATAAGAATAAGATATTATCGAAAAGTGTTTGAATCGGAACGACTGATTTGGAAGCTAAATTTTTTTTTAAAGTTAGATCCTAATCTAGGATTGACGAGTTGAGAAGAATTCGAAAGAGGGAGACATCTATTGTTTGGTGGCTCATAAAGTATTTGTTTTGCTTTTACGTAATTTCAATCAGAGTCTAGTAACTATTGAATATTTAACTATACTTTAAGTTCGAGATAGAAGTAAATAAGGAAAGAAAGAAGTTCTAATCCCATGGAAGTGAAGAGGAAGCATCGAGGCATCACTGAGTATCTGACGCCGAAAGTTGCATGTCTATCCATCGCCAAATGAAAACTATGTTTACGACAACATTCGCCTCTTTCCGGAAAAGAAAGAGCAACTTAAAGAATATCACTTTCGCTGTGAATTCGGGTGAAAAATACTATCAAAGCCTGGTAGCAACTACAACAACCGGAATACTTCTCCGACGGATTTACTCAATTAATCAGGTGTTGGCGGAAGTACTTAGGAAGGGACGGAGAGAAAACAAAAATTGTATTATATAAAGGATGCTTGTACTCATAGCTTTTTTTTTTCAGGTACGAGAAGAATTGCGAATATCAGGTGAAAAAAAAGTAATGGCCATGGAGGTGTTATTCTCCTGTCAAGCCTCGTGCTTTATTTTATGCCCTTAATTTATAATGCAGCCGTAAGTAGTTAATAATATGTTAAAATGAAAAAAGGTGAAATTATCTTAAAAATCACTTAACTAAGTTACTGCTGTATATCGTTAATAAGTAAATTATGATACCAGTACTATATTTCGAAAATTATAATTATTTTACATTGTTATTTCTTTTAATTTCTAGTTCTTTATTTTCATTGTTGTTTATTTAATGTTCATCTTTACGACACACCTATCTTTTTAATTTTTTTGCTTTCAAATTCTTAAGGTTTTTCAATTTTATTGAGAATTATAATTTTACGCTTTTAAAAAATGTGAGAAGTATTAAATAAGTAGAAAGAACTTATACACTTTAACGAATTAAAAACAAGAAACAAATTTAATGAGTAGAAATTTAATAATTTTAATGCAATACTACTTACTGTTATGAGTTGTATTTAATTCGGTACGAAGGGGAGGGGTCTCTCAACTTGATTAAAATAAGATTTAATAATTGATTTAATTCTTCTGATTACTTTAACTTTCGTGTTATTAATAATTTTTAAATTCCTACTATTATTTCACACTCTCCATATATATATATATATATATATATATATATATATATATATATATATATATCTTGTTCAAATTTTCAGTCGTTAATAAAATACTTTTTTTCTTTTGGCTGAACATTAAATCCGCGAAACAGACCAGGGTAGACACATTTGGTAAAATACCGCCAAATAAGTCCTGTCATTAAGGATGGTTGGGCTAAACTTCATTCCAATAATTTAATTTACCGGATGAATTAAGAAATAAGCCAAAGCTTCAACTATGTCATTTGTCTTGCAATGGTAAAGTTGGTAGAGCGTTGGCGTAGAATCTTCATGTCTTCGAATCGAATCACGTAGAAGCATTTTTGCTACGTTTGCTTTTATGGAACACGTTAAAATGTTTCTTAATTGAGGTGTTGGTAAGATATCAGGATTTGGCCCCAAAGGAAGCAGGACAGTTGTTGATGGGACAGCTTAATCTTTTTCCATTGGGAAAGAGTATTGAAGGATCCTGTTTTCATAAGAAACGCATTTGTTTTTCGCAAGAAAAGTAGAACAGGAATTAATTTTTGGAACAGGGACTAATGGCAAAGGGTTAAAAGCTGGAGTATTTTGAAAATCATTTTGGTCGTCTTGGGGAGTGATCAAAGATGCAACTGGAATAGCAATTTTAGAGGAAGTCTTGATTTCAGGTACAACCAGGGCAGGAGAAGTAAGAAGAGAAGAAATTTCATCAGACGGGTACGCCGGATGAGGAGGAGGAGGAATAATTTGGTATTTATGGATTTGGAAGAAGTGCCGAAGGAGTCCACCTTTCTTCCTGGCTACAAAATCGCATAGGTTGCACTTTTTTGGTGAAGTGGATGGAGAATTGCTATTATTTTGGTGAATGTCGTCTACAAATGCTTCACTTTTTGAAACGTTCTCATTCTGAAGAGAAGAGTCAGAAGTTGGAAGACATAGTAGAATGTTTCTTGTTATGTTTGGTAATAGATAGGCTTTTTTAATCGGATTGGGTTCTAATTTTGCAGGGTCAGGAATATAATAATTCTTAAATATGGCTTCAATCGGAGAAACCAGGTCACGATGATCCTCAACATGAGGAACCAAAATACTTTTCTTGGGATGATTTTCTTTGCAGGAGGATGAGGAGGAGGACTTGAAGGCGGAACCTTGAATGTTTCAGAATTTAGATTCTTTCTGGAAAATTGTAATTACATATTGTGGGAAGAATTTATGTGATCAGAGAGATTTGAAGAAAAATATTCCGCCGGCAATAAAAATCATAAAAAGGAACAGAAGGAAATATTTTTGAGGTGGTAATTTTTTTTCTTTGTCAAGTCACCAAGGGAAAGGATTTTTCTTTCTCCAGAGGAAACAGCCAGGGAGTCACTAACAAAAACTGTTTATTTACTTTTCATAATGTTTTCTAACAATATTGTTTTGTACATATCTTTATACAATGGGTTTTATTTGCAAAAATGTTTTGAGTATAGTATTCTTAACCGAACCTTTATACCTTCTATATTTCATTTTATGCTTATTTGAAAAAATATAAAAAAAAATTTATTTGATTTTCAAATAATTAATTTTAGTTTTATATGGGAGAAAAAAATTTCTCTTATAGAAGATATTTAGCAAGATATAAATTTAGGAATAAATACCGTCAGTGACGAAGCGTATAGATCGCTGAAAAAAAAAACTCTTTTCCCGTTTAATATTGTGACTCTGTCATTTGTATATACATATTTTTATTAATTGTAATTATTTAATAAAAAGTAACTAAAATAAAAAAAAATTCTTTGTTGACCTAAGTGGGAATTGACTTTAATTTTTTTTTCTTATATATATATTACTTGTTACCTTATTAAAATTATTCAAAATCTGTTGAATTGACTTACTGACGACGAAGTTTGGCTGTGACGTTGGATTTTGGCGTACCCAGGACATTGTGAATTTTGGATAATTGATCTATTTCGCTGCTTCCAGGAAACAAAGGAAGGTTCCTGTAGGATCAATAAATAATATATAAATAACTGATTATCTTAAGCTCTATTTTTAGATAAAAGCCAAGGATGTTTTAGACAATTTTTCTCACGTTAGAGCTTCGAAGAAAACACAGCCAGCTGCCCACATGTCCATTTTGTAGGTGTAGTAACCACTGGTCAATAAGCATTCAGGTGGTCGGTACCTGTCAAGGAAATTGTATTAAAACTTTTTTTTTTCATTTGTAGCTCCTATATTAAATTAGCAAAGAATACGTTGTAAACATACCATCTGGTAGAAATATATTCCGTATAAGGCCTTTTGGTGTTAATTCCTCGACAGCTTCCAAAATCAGCCAGTTTTAGAAGATTATCCTGTTAATAAAACATTGAATTGCTTTCAATGTGCGTAAAAATTAAATATAATGTTACTAATGCTTCGATGTTTGAAATGAATTTTTCCTGATATTAAATATTTTTGCTTAAAATAAGCAATAAACATTTAATCGGCCAATTTAAATGTATACAAAAAAAATTTCAAGAATATGCATTACTTTTTCAAAGTCGATAAACAATTTAATTTTATTTAGCAAAGATATTTTAATGTTTGCGTAGGATAAATCAGCATATAAAATTTAATAACTTAGTTTTCAAGCCTATTCATTCATTCTGATAATTCATTAATAGCATAAATCAATAGTTAGCGATAATATTCATAATTGAAAAATTATTTATGCTTGAAAATGTAATATATGTTAAGCGTTCACTTTAGTAATATTACTCAGAACAAAAAAAATTTTAATTTGTGAGGTGAATTAGAAGCTCAAGTAAAAATAGTATGGAGCTTAAAATTTATTCTTTTCAGGTGTTGAAACTTTGAAATGCGACACAAATCAAATGACCTATATGCTATCAGTGGTACTAAGGAAACTAAAGTTTTAATCCCTACTTGCAACATTTTTATTTGCTAACGCAAAAATTATGGATATCACAAAATATTAAGAATATGATAAGTACTTACAATATATACAAAATATTAAATATATCAAATGTCATAAAATATTTATTTGATAAATGTGTTTGTAATAATTTTTCATACTTAATACTAAATGTTTTTCTAGATAATACTTAAATATAGAAAAAATTCCACTCATATCATCATATTCATTCATATTTCCACTCATAACATCTTAAGATTGTTTTGTCGATTTTTTGTTCATTTGAAGGGTTCACTGATTGCAAATATCGCCGTAAACTGAAGAAACACATAACTTTACTCTCATTTTCAGATATCAGTGTTTGCATAACTGTAAAGGTAATTTATCTCTCTTTCGTTGTATCACCTACAACTTTCCGGATTTCCCTTTAAAAAATTAATGCTCATCGAATAGAGGAAAACTTTAAAAAAAAACCATATATGTTATCAATTTTTACTTGAAATATATATTTATTTTTCAATAAATGCTTCTTTTTGACATTAGTTTTATCAATAGAAATAAGCTTTATTTCAAGATGATAATTAATCCTAATTATATAAAATTCGAAAACTATCTTTAGTTTACATGAGTATTTCAAGAAACTATTTCACAACTATGTTGCATTTATAAGACATTGAAACATAAGTAGTACGTGTTTTACATAAGTGAGTATTTATTTTGGCATATAAATACTCACTTCCTTGAGAAATTGTTCGCTCAAAATTACGAATCAAATTATTCAGGAATTTATAATAATTATATTAGAAGAGACGGCAGCCTGCCCTAGGTAGAGTAACGAACTTCTAATGTATAAGTAACAGGTTCGAATCTCGCAACATCCAACGATTATTTTTAGCGTCGCACTTCGAAGCAACTCGAAAGTTAGTGCGACGGAACCTCACAATTCTGAGCCCCGGCCAAAAGATGAAGATAATAACTGATCCGGTACCCAACTCTCTAAAAGTCACACACCGCTATTTTGCGGACTTTAAGCTGTAACTGATTTAACATGCATCAACACCGCTACACTGCAGATTTTTAGTGAAATCAGGACTCAAACACATAGCTCGACTGAAATAACTCTTAACGACGACCTTTGTGAGCAAGACAACTGTGAGTTTCAATCTGATGTGGCCTCAAAATCCTCATGTTGGAGTAACTAGAATGATGCGAGTAATTTTTGTTACTTGATCATAACTCAATATTATAAAGTCCATCTCCAGTAGTTCTCATATTGCTAGTGTTGTGGCGATGCAATGGAATCAACCTGTGATAAATAATTCATAACATTCCCTTAAAGTGGCCGCTGCAGACGAGTGGCCATGGTCGCGAGCTCGTACCCGATGTTCTTTCTCTCAAGCCGGGGGATTGAGTCCTGGTTTCATTAAAGACCCACCACATAGCGGAATGCATTTTTAACCTGTCGAGGCTCCAAAATCTTACGTTGAGATGACGTGGAAGTTTGGAAAGTGGATTGCCAGCTCAGGTGTCTTGCTTGTCTCTCGACCATATATCAAAATTACGAGGTTCATCTCCCATAGTCTCGTGTTGTTTCTAAATGTGACGTAAACAATCAATATTTCCTTCAATTATTTCTGTCGCAATGGGCTTCAATCACTGGTCTTGCTCATACGTTAAGTTGATTATTATATTTAGTTTTACATAAGCATACAAGGTACAGTTATTAAATAACGAGACTAATGCTGTAAAACATTTTATTTTAAATTCATATATATTTACTTATTATTACCTTCAATATACTCCCCTCCCTTATCCCTGCGAGTACAACGCTCCATGTGAATCTTCCATTATTCGAAACAGTGCTGGAAGTCTTTTTCTGTCAGTTCCTTTAGAACGCGTGCCGCTTTCTCTTTCACAGCTTCAGCGGACTCAAATCTTCTTCCTTTCAATGTAGATTCCACCTCAACAGAAGTTGCATGGTGCAAGATCAGGCAAATAAGGTGGATCTCTAACACCGGGATGCTGGACTTAAATCTTTTGACAGACAATGTGGAGTCAGACGGCGCATTGTCTTAGTGGAAAATTTTGCAGTACGGATTCTTTGTCAAATCTTACTGTGTCAATAATCGCACGAATACTTAACCGACAGTCAGATCGAACCAGATGACCGATTTTTTCGATATTGTCATCCGGTTTTGAACGTAAAAGGGCAACCAGGCGTGAATCGTCTTCAACGTCTTCTCGGCCATCTTCAAAACGCTTTAACCACTCAAAAACATGTGCACACGATAAAAATTCATTGCCATACACTCCTATCAATAAATTATAAGTTTCAGTAGTGATGTTTCCATGTTTCATGTAAGATTTCACAAAAAAATCGTTGCTCTATTGTTACACTTACAATTTTTCTGGTGAAACAAAAAAAAATAACTCTAATGTGTATGAAGGTTACGGGTATACGGAATTTTTTTACAGAAACGAGAGACACTGCATTCGAAAGAGAAGGCTTCATTCTAAACAGCTGTCGGTCGCTGGAGTTTGGCGCATGCGTACTTCTTGTGTAGCAGCATCAGTCTCGTTATTTAATAGCCTCGCCTTGTATATTTGTATTAATTTAATCAAGAATATAAATTACTATCTACATTTTATTCATATTCACCTCCACTTTATTCTAAGTTGTTTAGTAATATATTTCAGTACTTTCCACACCACAAGGTGAGCTTCTTGTTAAAACAATAAGCAGACCGTGCAGAAGCATTTAGAGCATCCTTTAATTATTCATGTGCACAAATACCACGCGGTGAATATGAATCAATGAATCATCTCTCCCATTCCTTAATTGAAGTCAATGTGAACGAATGACATCGTGATATTAAGAATTTATACATGCATTTCGACGGTATTCAGACCGAAACTTTATGAGTCACGTTCATGAAATAATGTTTTGGAACCTAGATTACGCTTCAGATGGCCAGATTTCGTATGCTTCCGAAGTCTCCTTACTGTTTTATTCCATTCATTATGAAAACCCATAATTCAGATTGCAGTTTAATTTCGGTTGTTGTTTTTGGTAATATAATTTTAAAGATTTTTTTTTACTTAATGTGTTATGTGCTTTTGTATGAAATAACTACTGTTCTCAGTCTGCTAAGATCTCTAATGCTCTGAATAATGCTGAAAGTAATTTTTTACATCAATAAATACTGTGCTCTATCGGTAATCCGGTGACCATAATACTCAAGAGGTCCTGGTCGCGGTCTTGCAGCCGGCGTTATTTTCGTCGAGTCGTAAGTACGAGCCTTGATGCCACTTAAGACCCGCCGTATAGTGGGGCTGATGCATGTCAAATCTATCGAGTCCCAAAGTCTTTCTGTTAGTGGGGTGTAGAAGTTAGGAGAAGGAGGTGCTAGCTCAGTATCGTCCTCGTCACTTGACCGAGGTTCAAAACTACGAAGTGAGTCACCGAGAGCCCTCGTATTGCTTCTCGTTGCTGCGCTAATAAAAACCAATCCTCTCTTTCTCATTCTATCAGTTAATTATACAAACAGTCTCAAGAAACACATACTTTAGATGTAAAGGACAAGTCAAGCATGTCTCCCTGTAAACCTATGTTATATTGATAATCAACATCATTAATTGAGTTTGTCAGGGAGTGATAGTAGAGACTGAATGATTTTTTTTATTTGAGAACAAACCAAGTAATGTTAATGGTAGACTTTACAATTTGGAAGCTGGATGGAATAACGAGGATGGCACCTGAGCCAGCAACACTCTCTCCAAACTTCACACTACGCCTAGAGGAAAATTTGGGGCTTCAACCAGATTTAACGTGCATTAGCCCCGCTACATGACGAGCCTTCAGAGGCACTTGGGTTCGAATTCACGACTCGACGGAAACGACGCCGGCCGTGAGTTCGCGGCCACATGTGAAGATGGAGTTAAATGGCGCTAGAACCAGATAGTATTATCCTGCACCAAACAAAATATAACTATGATCTTGACTCTTGAAAAAAATGGAGAAAAAAAGATAAAAATAATTGGCTGATAAGGAATGTCGAAGATATAGAAAATGAAAGTTTGTTATCTTGGGAGCGTGTCAACCAAATTTACTAAAGGCAATAAACTTCCATAAGAAAGAGAAAAAAATTATCACTAGGGTACCTCGGTTCGAACTTACCAAAAGAAGGTAAGCGTTTGTAGGGTGTCAATTACGGTAGTTGTAAATTATCATAAAGAGAATTGTGATGTTCGGCTATAACGTGATTTACATCACTAACTTTAGTAACTATTCTATTCGAACTGTTTAAAAAGAATGAGATGAAATATGTCTCATGCTGATTAGACTGAAATTATGAAGTCTAGAGAATAAATGATTGGTAATAAGTTAGAGAATTGGAAATAAGCAGAGCGATTAAATGAACTATAATAAGTTTGAAATTAGAAAAGTAGTTAAAAGGTCGTAAAACTATTGAGAGTGATTCAGAATGAGGTGTCAGATCCTATGGTTCTTAATCTGAGAAATTATCAGAGAAATCCAAACTATGTCGGGAGAAGCTTCAAGGATTGAATTCTCCATTCTAGTTAAGAGGTGATTTAAATTGATATATTGAATGTTAGTTTAAATGTGTTTAGGGAGTTTTACTACAGAGAAAGCAATATTAACCCTAGGTTTACCATGAGATGGCCCATACCTATTTCTACCAAAGGGATCAAAATGACCCCTTTCGGTATTTAATTAGAAAAAATATAAATTGACCTATCTATTATGAAGTTAAAGTAGTAAAAACTAACCTAAAAAAACTGCATCAGTTTAAATATAATTAGTTTTTATTATTCTTTTTATTTCTGTTATTTTAACGTAAAGCATTTCTTACAAATAATAATTTTTTTTCGCCGGACATACTCCCCAAACGTATTTTTTGTAACTGCCACAAGTAAATTGCATTTTATTTTTATTGCAAATGACTATTCGGCATTTTTTTTCTTGATCCGGAACTCACAACTGCATCCACCAACAGCTCATTCAAATCTTCTGATTCGGATGAGCCTTTGTATACAGCAGCAAGTTCTTCTGTCAGCTGGATCAAATAATCCTTCCTAGATATATTTTCACCAGTGGTTTCTTTATATAGTATCCACGAATTGATCCCAGCCACAAATCTGGGATTTTGAAAAAGACTTGCAGAGGCCATCTTTGAGATTACGATTTTACGGTATATTTTCGACCATTTGGTTTGTCATATCAACTCCGTATTCGGTATTATTATAATATGCTATTGATTTGGGTAATTTGTTTCCATTTTTGTCAACTTTGATGGAATTGTGCTTGGAGCTAAAAAGAAGTCTTCTTGCTCCATATATACACACATTTTACTTACACATACTTATTTTGTATATTTATACCTATATCTATGTGCGTCCCTATCAATTCGTTACATATTTAAATATAAATGTATGTATTCTCAACAACATTTATTCCAATAGTCAAAATGATCGCTTCAGTAAAAATAGGTATACTATATACATTCCTCCGAAACTAAAAAAAAAGAAAAAGATAAGATTGTGGCGATTATATGTCTTATAAATGTAAATAACAATTTATTTAAATATTCTCATGAAATACGGCAATAATTTTCTCGAAGAAAATTAACGAAAAGTTTTCTCAGGGGGGTCAAAATGACCCCTTGGTATAAATGTTATAGCATTGTGTGTATAGCATTTATAAGTAATGTAATGCTATAACCCTCAGTAGTGTAATGCTATAACCCCTTGAGTTATAGCATCGTTAAACTTGAAACATTCACCAAAATGAATTATAAATTAGTTAGCATTATAATTAGACTCGACTCTCTTTTCTGATATCTGTGAATTTTCTTGATTAAATAATCGAGCTTAGTAACGGAAGAAGGTCTTTTCCGCGTGTGTTACTACTCCATTTAGATTCCTTTTTTTTATATATGCGTCTTTTTTCCTACAAAACTTTTTCTGCAACTTTATTTCGTCTTCTTCAAAAAGTAATTTAACTTGGAAGAGAATCGTAAAAAATAAATTCAAAAATCAAAATTTAGTAAAAATGTGTAAAGTCTTACATTACTTTTCAATTATAACTCATCTTGCACGTAACTCGGATGTATTCCTTTCGTCTGTAAACTCTAACCAGGTAAGACTTTTAACCATTTTCTATTGATTAATTCTTTATTAATTTCTCTCTTAATAGGGCTATTGACGATGGAACCCGCAATTTTGAGCCTCTGCCAAGTGATGAGGGAGACAGCAGAGCTGGAGTCGCACTCTACACACGAAATGTTTCCACAGTATTCAGTTTTCATGCAAAACTGATTTTTCATTGAATTCAAATTACTACAAAAAAATTTAAAAAAAATAAATACTTTTTAGTTACTCTTTGAAAATAAAATTCTACTTAAATAGTAGTAGTAACTGTTTTTTTCTACAAAACCAAACATCGTATTTTCAATAACAGCAATAGTTTATTTTGGGCCAGATCTATAATGACCTTCTATAATAATGAACCAGCAACGGTTAGTTTACGTTGGAGCCAACCAAAACAAGAAAAAATATTGGAAAATAAACTTAAAGTGTGTTAAGGCTAACAGGTCAATAGTACCGAAAGGAGTAGACTAAGTGAACATATAATTCAAGGTAAAAGCAATTCGAGTACATTGTCACGGGATTTAACCATATTCTTTTTACGAAGCAATCAATTCAGCGGCATTATTGGCAATTGCGTGCCCAGCTTGCTCACTAGAGATCGTTGTTAAGAGCCAGACTATTAGTGTAACTAGGAGCCGGTATTCCCGTAATTAGAAAGAAAAATATTTCGGTTTGAGTTATTTTATACAATACAAGGTATTTTTTGGTACGTCAGATTATCAGGATATTTTTGTACCGTTATATTGTTACGTTAATCGAAAAGTTTTATAGTATTATGTTTTTTTTAAGGAATTCAATGTTTTTGTGAAGGCATTAATCAACGAAACAATTAGAGGTCAAATTTTGTAACATTTCAAAACAGCAATTTATCTGCTGTCAAATTCATACAAATTTGCTAAAAAGGATTATTAATGATTATAAAATGTACAATATTAATATTCCTTTTGATTAAAAATTTTACTTATCTTTTATATGAGAACTGAAGCTTAAAAATGTTTTTAAACAATATTATTAATCATTATAATCAAAATTATTTCTTGCCTTTGAAATAAAATTTGAAGCTCAAACGTATTTTAAAAATACAATAACAATAAAAATTAAATTTGAAAAATTAAACTTGAATGAAATATATCTTATTTAAAACCATTGTGACAAAACGTCTTTTGAGGAATTTTAATTTCCTGTTAATCTTGTTTGAAAAGAAAACAATATTTTATAATGATAACAAAATATGAACAAATTAAAGATGTACCACAGGATGGATCAGATAGTAATAGCCTTCCCATTAATTACTTCCATTTCTATGTATAAAATTTTATAGACAACATTAAATTCACTTTGTTTAGAAATATAAATACCCTAGTAATTTTTCAAAATAAATTTAACCTAGAATTTAAACCGGATTTATCTCATTTTGTTCTTATTATTTAAATCTGATTAAAACTAATATAAAATCTTGTGAAACAGATTTTTTGATATTATTTTAAAAATTGTAGTTAACAGAATTTTTAGTAATATTTATGACAAGATAAACAATCACTTTTTCCCAATTAAACAAAGTTTCTTTCACACCAATTTAAACTTAAATATTTATAGAAATATATTATATAATTTCTTACTTAGAAATATTAAATTAATTAATGAGGTTTTAAGGTATGTGCCACCCTTCGGAGCATTTTTTCAAAAAAAAAAAAAAAAAGTCATTTTTTTTAAAAATTTTGACTGCATTTGTTTAAAATTTAGCAAAAATTGACATTTACGCTAAAGTTCATATAAAAAATTCAAATTAATATATTTCCCTTTTAGTTTCAACAAAATATTTAACATACATATATCTGTGTTATGTAGCAGAAAAAAAGTAGTTATCTCTTAAACTTATTGAGTTATACCAAAACTTATAAAAACATGATTTAACAAAAAAAAAGCTTATCACTCTTTTAAATAAAAATAGCTCCAAAATGAATAGTTATGTACTTATAAGTTGTGTTCGAGATTCACAACATACCTACAGAAGTACAGAACATTGTGGTAAAATTTCATTTAAATATATGAAATATTTTTTTAAGAAATGAGTTTTTTGGTCATAAAAAAATTAAAATCGTGATTTTCCGGAAAATACAAATCAAGAATTAAATATTTCTTTAAAAATTATATATTTACATTAATGTATTAGCTAACTACCCTAGTAACAAATGTAAACCATTTTTGAAATGATAAATATGTGGATTTTAATAAAAAGTAATTAAGAAACTTTCGAAAATTTTCACAAAAGTGGTGACTTTTGGGTTGGCACACACCTTAAATTTTCAAAATATTTTAAAAACTTTCTCATTTAAGTTAAGTCTTATAAACAAGTTAATTTTTTACAAACGAATTTAAAATGCAAAAATTATGAAATAGATTAATTTTTAAAATTATATCAAAAAAATTATCTTCTTTTCTCTTCTTTTTTTTTTTTTTTTTTTTTTTTTTTTTTTGTATTTAATTTCTATTCGGTTTTATTTATTAATGTTCTTTTTTTTTTTAATTTTTAATATTTTTATTATTTTTTGATAAAAGGAACTTCCTAACTTTAGATTTTTATATTGTTTTAATAATTCTAATTTTGATTCATAGAAAGGAAGAATGGGTTTTATGTTGTCACTATCGTTTTGCTCAATATTTCGAGTTTTGGCAGCAATTGCAAGCCTAAAATTAAATTTAGTTGTATGTTTTCGAGCTTATTATTTCTGTATTGTTTTTAGCATTCGGATTTGATTCCATGTTTCTTTTGTTTCCTCAATGTCGATGGTTGCTGATTTTATTTTCTCATTTTATCGTATTAGGATTTTCTCTTTGAGTAATGGAGCTATTACTGATTGCGAGGGCTTGATCAACAAAGCAAGTTTAAGTAGAATCCACTACACTAATTTAGTGGTAGTATTAAACAGCTTATTTCCATTTTGTAAATTTTTAAATGATTTTTTTTTTCAGTTTTCACCTGCAGTCAAATGAAAATTCATTTGTTATTGAGTTTTTGTATTTTTTTTCTTTTTATCTTTTTAATAAATATATATTGTTTTAGATTTGATAATTAACAATTTTTATTTTTATTTTTTCAAATTTTTTCTATTGACTTTGATTTTCTGTGTTCTTTAAAATGAATTATATATATATATATATATATATATATATAACGAAACCGTCATTAATTCCATTAATCCTGTTTTTTTCCATGCAGTCGATTTTTTATAATTCGTTATTTTGCAAAATTCGAATTATTGGCCTAGTCCCTAGAAGCTCTACGTTAAGACAATGGATAAAAACTATGGATAATTCAAATTTTATATTGAATTATTTGAATTTTTCGTTGCTTCCTCTAAGATCATTACAGCAACAAATAATTCATGAGGCTTTCCAACTGACGTGTTCTGTTATTTTAATGGATTTCTAAGGATAAGGGTAATGAAGTACGAAGGAATGTCACTTACCCTTTTGAAGTCTATTTTTACATCACTCGATAGGTTGGAATCATTTGCAAAGACTCAAAGACTACATTCAAAGAGATAAGTTAAAATATGCGATTTTTTAAAAAGTTGAAACCACTTAAAATGTATTCGGGGAAAAAAAAGAAGATGAATTGAAAGAGTATAAACATATAAATTGTAAATACACGTGTTTCTTAAAATAAAACCTTGGTGTTAAATAATCGATCATGGAATTAACTTTTATTTAAGAAACTACCCCTTTTCTGTAAGAAACCATTTACGTTTTATGTATTTAACCATTTTATTTGTGTTCTTAACCATTTTTGTTACCATTTGTGTATTTTGTACATTTTATAATTCGAATTTTTGGGTAATTTAAACTTTTTTCTTTTCAACTGCTAATAATCCAAGTTTGGATTTATTATTATTTTGACATCCTCTAATAATGTACGTTCTTATCAAAAACTAAGTTATTATCAAATTAATTATTATCAAATTAATTATTATCAAATACTAAGTTTTACCCAATTTAATCGATGTTTCGTTACTTTAGAAGCGCAGGTTTTCAGATACATTTTGTTACATGTTGAGGAAAATAACATCACATTACATTCATTTCAGGCTCCACATGAAGAATAACATATAATCAAATGAGTGTTTCTCACGTGTATTTTAGTAAAGCCTAAAAAAATGAATAAAATTTTACAGATCCATAACGAAGAATAACGTAACCAAAGGAGGTTTTTTCGGCTAATACTTTTGTAAAATGACAAGCAAATGGCTTTTTATTCAATACGAAGAATAATTTATAAACTAAAGGAAAACAACACAACCCGGTTTATATCGAATTACAAATTGTTTACTTTCAAAATTAACCTTATGTCTCTCCTAAACTCCCGTTTATAACAATAACTTTTCATCTTCACAAATAATTTAATCCAAATGCTTTTAAAAAAACTGTTTTCGTCCGAAAGTCACCAACAACTAACCCTTCCACTATTTTTTTTCACACGCACATCCAATAAGATCAAACGAACGGGAAATCAGTATCAATATAAACCCACTGTAATCGATCTGTTGAAGTACATAAACTCCCCTGTATCCAATCCACTCTGTTAGACGATTGCCCGGGCAACATGACCCACGAATTGAGTTTCACGCAGAAAATTACTATCAATAACGTGTCGGAAGAGTGCAGCTCTCTCAAAGTTAATTCGTTACACCCGAGAGAAAGTGGGACAGAAGGGAAATTATCCCTCAAAAACGAAATTAGGCAGCCTGTGGGTACAATCCGCCATCTAATCCATTAGCTGCTCACGGGATTTAGCGTGTTGCCCATCTGGACAGAAAGAATGGGGTTACTGCGCGTGTGTGTGTGTTTTTGGAAATTGTGATCCAGATTTTCTTTTTTTTCTTTTTTTGGGATTGCCATTCCTGAAATATTAATTTATTTTTTGGCTAAACTTTGTCAGTCTCGCTCCCTCCCGCAATGGAGGAAATGTAGGTTGACTACCGGAGTGGTGTTGTGTTTCTGATTGGGGTTTCATATATCACTTGAATATCGATGGTACTTTTGATCCAGTTTTTATTTGTGGGAAAGGAAGAAAAAGCAGTGGGTGTGATTGAGTGTAAATGATTAATCAAGTGAGTGGGTGTGATTTAAGTGAAGTAGAACTATTATGTGTGACTAACTTCTTTTTTTCTTTTTTTTTTTTTGCTCAATCATATGAAATTATACATATTTTTTCTATATACGTTATTATAGTAACATGGTTTTTAGATAAAAAAAATAGATATCGAAATTTCTAGAATGTTATTCCGGTAACTCTCGAATTGAACATTTAATAAAGGGGAAGTTTTTCGCAAATAATCGTCAAATATACTCGAGTGCTTTTTTAAAATTCAGTTCCAGCATTTTTAAAAAGCAACCATTGTACGTTGGAGTCCCCTCATGGGCTTATCTTCTTTTGATAAGTACGAGAATCGAGACCCCGGGATACCCTAGCGATCCTTTTCCGTTTTCGACCTTTATTTTTGTCAATCACTTTTTACCTTTTTCTTCCTTTTTTTTATGTCTAGATTACAGTTTAAGCAAATGTTTGACGCAGCTTATCCAGATTTAACTCTTGCACCATAAACCATGATTGTCACTCATTCATTCACTGTAAATGGGAGTACGCATAAGATAAGTAAAGTACTCCCTCTCATCTTTCCGATCTGTCAATAATCCGACATTTTATACAAGATGAGGTCATAGAAAATTATTTTATGCCTTCTACTTCAATTGAATAATGCAAGCTATTAATACAAAATAGTGTATTTCTTAGTAATTTGAATTATTTCGTGTGTTCGACACTTTATTTGCACGTACTCAATAAAGTTTCGTATAATAATCAGTGGTGTGCCCAAAAATTAATTTCCAAGTCCATATAGTCCATGAAAGAAACAGTTCAGAATCACCACTTGATAAAAAAAACTAAAATATGCGCTAGATCAACCTTATTTCGCCTATTTAAAATTATTCAAATATTGATAAAAAAATTTATTAAATTATATAAAAAAAAAAGATAATTTAAGAAAAATAGTAAATATATCATGACAACACACACAAAAAATCCATTCTAACCAAAAGAGGAAGAATCCAACATGAAAGAAAAACGGTTAAAAATCATTCATTGATTGAAAAAAGGGTAATAATTCCAAAAATGGTTTAACATGTGAGAGTATAGTGTAAGGAAAAATTCGATACATATTAATTTTTTTTCAAAATTACATTTATTTTCCGTTTATGTTTTTGCAAAGTATTTAAGATTTCTTTTCCACCTGCAGATATACGTATTTTTATGTATGTAAAACAAAAATAGTCCATTTGAACGTATTTCAGAAGTGCTGTTTCTTATATAGTATTTAAAATATTTTACAGTTGAAATGGAATTTTTAGTAGTACACGTTATAAAAGGTAAAGACGACTAAATGTTTTCGGATGTACTTATGGATATGCCGGAAAATATCTACGTTGTATTCTTGTAATGCTTAGAGAAAGACATCTTTTATAGGGGTGCACCTTTCTCTCTTCGTCTTTAAATACTAACCTAGAAGAACATTTCGCAGACAGCAAAGGCTTTTCTATTCTTTTCATAGGATTTAGCACAGATGGAATAATTTTTTTTCTCTTATGGATGAAAAAATTTAAACATGAGGAGAAAAAAAAAATTCATTTTTTAAAGTTTAGAGCATTTATACTAGTATAATAAAAAATCATTATGAAGTATTTCAATTTCCAGAAAAAAATCTTGGGGAGCATGTGTCCATTTGCAACTCCTACCCTGGGTACGCCATTGATAATAATGCATAGCTTTAGCTGTTTACAGGCTTTACTTTGAGTGATTTTCCTGTAATCCGTATCATTTTTGGTGATGAGGCTGTGCTGCAGTCCAAAACCTGCAGAATTATCATGAGTCTACTGTATTTTTTTCTCTCTCCACATAAATAAAGAAGTAAATGTAAATGTAGCATATCTATTTGAAAAAAAATATTGTGATATGTCTATATTACGATATTTTTTCAGAGGTGGGAATAAAAGTAAGAATCTGGTAATTAAGTTCTAAAAGAAACTACCCAAGTAATTTTTCGCTTTCCCAGTAGCTTACTTTCTTTGATAAACAAGGGGAGGGGTGTCCCAGGGATACTCTAGTGATCCTTCACTATATTTTCGACCTTCCTTCTTGTCAATCACCTTCATATTTTTTTCTATTTTTTCAATCGTCTAGATCACAGTTACATCTTGTTTGACGCAGCATCGCCATACCTGGCTCTTGCCCAATTACACTTCACCCTCACTCACTGTGAAGGAATACACATTTTTTTACAGCACCGAGAAATATGCTTAATAGCTCATACCTTTAAGCGAGACTTCTATCCCCCCTCCCAAAAAAATGGAATGATACTTTTGTACTCTTAAATACTTCATGATCAAAATCTGTAGAACACTTATTTTATTTTCCTTATTACTTATTTCATTTTTGCGAATCTTTCTTTACGACCAAATAAAAATGAATTCCTTGCAAGCCGAATATTTGATCTGATCCGAAATTAAAATTTTAATCCGTACCCAACTCTAACACTCACATTTTTTTTTCTTTCGCTTCTGATCATAAAAAAAAAGTTAATCAAACTTTTCAGACATAATTAACAGAATTATTAATGAAGAAACATTCTGTATCATTAAGCTATCACAGAGAACATTTAAATGATTGATACAAAAAAAAAGTCGTATATATAGAGCAAAGCAATATATTAAAAAAAAAAATTCTCTCGTTCTGAGAAAGGACTTGCTGCTTTAAGCTAACGAATAGCAATCAAGAACAAAAAGAGTACGACTATTTTATTGGAAAGTATTCCGAATCAATGAGTGGAATAACAAATGAACACAAAGCGATATGTTTAGTCCATATAAATTAATTAGATTTGAAATTGTGAGAGAGATTATAAATATATTCTTTCCCCTAACTTTTTAAAGCTTTCATTAAAATAATTTCTAATCTAACTGATAAAAAAAGAGTTATCGAAAATAAAAATCTTATAATGAGATGTTTCAGCTACATACAAAAAGTACTCACAAATTATCAAGATATACTTATTTACAAGGTGAAATAAGATTTCAAAGTTTTGCTTAATTAACAATGAAACCTTACAAAATTTTTATCAATTTTTTTTCCCAAATATTTTCTTTCATATTAAGTATACGTTTTAAAATTCCTAGAAGTATATACTGAATGAATATATACTCCCATAAACAAAACTGTTATATATTATTCTGTATTTTTTTTTTTTTTTTTTTGCTCCTATATAAAAGAAAATACTATATTTGTAAATGTATGCTCAATTACTAATTACAGAATAAAATGTTAGAACAATATCAGTTGAGTTTTATGCGTAATGGGAAGTAGACTTTCGAAACTTTTTAAAATTTTGTGCCAAAATAATAAGAAAAAAAAAAGTTATCATCCTACCAAATGTGACTCAAAAATAATTTTCGCTTTGATTTCAGTTTGTTAAGGCGTTTACAATTTAGTGGAAGCAATATTTACTTAAATAATATGTTTCTATATAATTCAAATTTCCTTCATATTTTTCGAAATTAAACTTTCTAATCTCAATATAATCAAAGTGCTATTTTACTTATTATCATAAATAAAGTATATTTTTATTTACCCTAATGAGCAAATTTTCCGGCTTGACATCTCTGTGAAAGATTCCATGCCTAAAAATGTAAAAATACGTATTAATTATCACATGAAATAATATACACATATCACATACATACAGGTACAGGATAGGGAAATTCACCTGAAAGATTTAAATGAATAAAATTTTTGAATGTCTTATAACAGAAAAAAATTTATTTCTACATCATAAATTTTTTTGACTTCGCAATGACAAAAAAAAAAAAAAGAAAAAGAAAAAGTAGAAACTTAAATGAGCACCATTATCAAATTTTCTAATATGGGATCTTTCCACCACATTTTTCACAGCAGCTTGCAATATCCCACACTGAATCCCTCGAATTTCTTGGCGGGTATTGATTTTTAGCTGATCAATGATTTAAGTCTACTGATAAAAACATAATCTTTAAGGTGCTCCTGAGAGAAAAAAAAGTCTGATGCTATAAAATCAGGGGAATAGGCGGACTGATTCTAAATTCTCGAAAATGTAGCCGTGTCGATAATCTGGTTTTTCAGCAGTTATTTTCTCAACTCGATCAAGATTGTCCTGGCTGCGAGTCAAGCGGTGTCTTCCAGTTCTTGGGTATTTTTGACAAGACCCTTGGGTCACGAAATGTTTAACCAAGGTCAATATCATAGGCCTAAAATGTTGCTCATATGTACTTAGTATGAGAACAAGGGAATCGTTATTTGCGTAGAAAAATTGGATAATTTTTACACGTTGTCCAGTTATAAATTTTTTTCTAACTATACTTGGATTTTCAGATTCTGATAACAACCCTCTTCTCAAACAATTAATTTTCACTGAAATTATTCACTTTTAAATTATAAAGCGACTTTTGATCCATTTTATATTATTATCACACATACATATTTTACGTGATATGAAAATGACAGCAATATTTTAAAATCATGTTCAAATTCAATAAAAAAGCAACACCGAGTTGAAATATTACCTCTTTTCGTGGAAAATTAGAATTGTGTCAAAAACGGTATACAATATCCAATAATTTGAACTATTCATCATGTAAAGATGTCAAGAGCTTATTGATTACATTTACTGAAATTTTTGGTTTCAGTCTTTTGATGCAATCAAATTCTGTTTCAAATTTGTCATTTATTGAAGAAATTCTGCAGTGCAGTAATATAATAGTTTATCAGTATTTTTTATTTTTGCTCTTTTTATACGATATTAGCATATGTATTATTAAATATGTATACTAATTTAATATATATTATTAAAACTTATATCAATTTAAGACTTATGGATTAAAATTTCTCCATTTTATTTATAAGATGACAAAGATTTAAAACAATCCTATTTTACTTCACAATTATATATACTATTTCACACAACTAATCTTCATAGTTATGTATTCTCCCTCAATAAAAATGAAAGATATATTTAAAATAATTTATAGAATTATATCTGAAATATAACTTTTTTGTTGCTGCATAGATTTTCATATAAAGTCATTACTTTTCTCCTATTTAAAATTACGTCCGTAAAACTTCTTATGTTTGAATAAACTTCTGCCCCTTTGACATTGTTTCAATGAATAATAAGTCAATTCAAAGTCATAACTTCCTACTTTATTAATATTTAACTATTACAATTGAATGAGTTTATTGCATTTATTTATTCATTGACATTTTTTTACAACTGCTTTTTTTTATTGCTAATGACTCCATTTTTTCTGTCGGCCTTAGGCATAAAAAAATTTCTCTCATTTTTTTTCACTCAGTTTTGATTATTTTCAGACTACAGTGATTTATTATTATTTTTCAGAAATTAATCTTTCGTCAAGGAATATACACAATAATTTTATAATTTTTAAGCGAATCGCAAAGAGAGTAAATTATAAAATCAGTTTAAAAAGTACCCCTTTGGGTTTTTTTATTACACATAACTGTGACGGATGTGGCAACTATTCTAACACTGAAGTACAATTGCTTACGTGTGGGAGACAATTTCCAACACTGTTGGACGATTACAACTTTGTTTGCGAGGTAAAAGAGAAAAAAATATAGACGCACAATGTTTCTTAATCCTGTGATAATTTTATTTTTCAAAAACGTAATTTAATTCAAATTTTTACATTATCATTCCTTGCAACAAATGTGGAAAATATTAGCGGCTATTATGAATGCAAACATGAACACGTCGAACCCAGAGTTTTTCACACATTTCGCAACATTGTTGGTGTTATTGACGATATTTCTTCAGTTATGACTTATTTTAATACATCAATGTTTGCAAGACTTCCCTAAGAAACCCTACCTTTGAGAAAACCCCACAAACAAAATCAAAACGGAGTGGATTTGGTGACCTTGGTGGCCAGAGGCCTATTGGAATTAAACGGTCATAAAATAATTCCTCAAGCACTTTCAGTGTGAGGTTTGGCGTGTGTGGAGAGGCTCCGCCTTGCTGAAACCAGCAGTATCTGTTCTGTATCTCGAGTGAAGTAATAAAAATTTGAATTATGTCCAGGTACATATCGGAATTCTTTAAAATCAAAGAATTAACTAGTTCATGCAGACGATTTTTATTGTCGCCATTCATAATCTGACGAAATAAGCTTTCAAAAATAAAATAATAATAATAATAATAATGTTGAAAGAAGCCTAAGATTTACTCAAATCATTTACGCAGAATCGGATTAAAAGCTACTAATGATGTTCTTGCGAATTTTTGTTTGAAAAACGAGTTTTCGTATATAGAAAGTGAAAAAACGATATCCGCACGGTAAATATAGATTTATTAAGCAAGTAATGATGTTGAAAATCTTGCTACATATATTATAGATGTGAGTAATACAAAATGCAAACGGGTACTCTTTTAAAATGATCACCCTATATATAACTCTAGTTAAATATCCGAGAAATTAAACTCTTAATTTCACAAATATCTTAAATTAACATTTTCTCGCTCAACATATACGCGATTCTTATACAAATATAAGCAGATAACCTGCTTTTACTGAAATAATTCAATTCGGTTTTATTCTATATTTTATGAGTCGATGTAATTTGTGCACGCATGGAGTTAATGCAATATTCCTTCCTTAATCATTCGCCTAGCAGATTGTTTTATACGACTGATTTGCTTATTACAGTAAGTGAATTCAGTATTTTGTTATCTTTACTTACTTCTTTACTTTACTTTGTTATCTTTTGCTTTTTTTTTTATCATACTTGTTGAATTCAAGTATGTTGATATTATCGTACTTTCTTATACAATAAAAAAATTCTATTAGCGAACAATAAACTGAAAATGAAAAATATTCAAAAAAAATTGGCATAATAGGTATGAATTTCCTTATTCTGGGAGCCAGAATTAAAATTCAAGTACGATTTAGCTATATTTGTGATAATTCAGTTTTAAGGTGAAATGCCGAAATTCAGACGCTGGTACATTTTGTTCAATTATATTAATTTTATTTCTTTTTATTCTCATGCAGTAATAATAATGTAAAAAGTAAGGCGTAACAATATGATAACTTACTTCTAGGGGCAGTATTGATCTTGTTTTGCTGCGCGAAGTCACAAAGAGTGGCGATCATATCAATAATTGGTTAACTTTGATTACTACAAAAATTTTACCAAATTAACGGAAAGAGATAATGCTTTCTCTTATAGATTTTAGTTTAATATCCCTTAAAATATTATGTAATATTTGTAAAGAATCTTATAAACTATTCAAACTTTACTTGTTAGAACATAGAAAAAAGTTTCGAAGAAAATTACGAATTTTTATTTTTCGTAGTGTTAAACCCTGACTTTCATTACAATTTAAACTCTAGAATTTTGTTAACTTACAATTTACACGCGGTATGATGAAAGAAGAAATATTAATTCTTCAACAAAGATATGTTTTGTTGTGGTTTAGTTTCCTTACGGTATGAGTACAATGATATGAATGCGAGAGTTGTTCACAAAGTACCCGTGGTAGAAATATGAATTAACTCATTTTCGTACTGTACAATGAAAGTTTTCCTTTTCTGCGAAGTCCATGAGTATGAAATCCTTCGCATTCGAAAAACCCGTCGCCACCACTTTTGTAGCCAATGAGATCGTCTTCTCTTTTTGGAAGAAATTCATAGAAGTAAATCCTTTGTTTAGACTATTACTTGTTTTTCGGTGTACAAAGATGAATTTAAGTCTCATTACATCAATCAAAACAACTTATGAACTAGTGTCAAATTTATTTTGGCGCTGTTTGACAGATGACAGCCCCCAATGATAAGCCCAACTTGCTTTAGCAACGCCATCCGCCGTGAAAACTAGTACTTTTTGAACCACCGCATATTCACTTATATATACATTTGTGGACTTCAAAGATATTTCAGCATTACTGCTTTCAATTTCTTTCAATTCCAAGCTTTTCAATTTCTAGTAGAATGAGCTATAGTTAAATTATTTCGTATTCAAATTTTAGGAACATCAATGAGTATTAAAATATTATATAATTAAAATTATATTTTTACAAAAATTCTTTCGGGTAAGCGTGAAATAAGCGAATTGTCTCCCAAACAACAGAAAATTTTCTTTGTCAACACCTGGAACAATATTCTAGTGAAGTGAAGAATTTAAGTTATATTTTCTTAGAAAATGTGAATAAAAAATCCAGACACAGTGAAAATATTGATTTTGACTTGAGAAATGATAAAAAAAAAATCTTATCGAAGTTATTGACTACCAATAATATATGTTATATTTCAGAATATTTTATGTTTTCGTAGAAACGGTGGGAGGAGAACTCTAAGAACTCGCGAAAGAAATCACTAGCATTGAGAACCCCTTTTGAAGAAAAAATTGCTTTTATGACATAAAAATAAGTGTGAAAATACACTTTTTTTACGACTTATAAATATTATATTCTAAGAAAGTGAGCTCACATTGAAGCTTCCTTAATTATGTCTTAATAGCCTTGAATGTATTTATTTTGATCTAATAAGAGCTCTGAAAAAGTATTTTTGCATTGCAATAATATAACTATAAATATTAATATTACGCTTTTTTTGTAACAATACTTTTAATACCTAGTATGCATTTTTGAAGAAAGAAAAGCTTTAAAGAAAAGAAAATTATTACAAACTATCAAAAATAGATCCTTTATCCTCTATTTCTTGGGAATGTTTGCCTTTCAGAGCAATCATTTCAAACATTTGAAAATAGCTCTTTTAGAAAGAAAACTAACTGAATAAAATTCTAAGAAGTAGTAATTAATTCATTAATTTACTCATCTGAAAACTCCAAAACCAGAAATGAAGCTTCTGCCATGCTCCAAAAATTAAAAGGAAAGAAAATAGCTGATTTTGCTCATCTTTATTTCAATTTATAAGTAATTTTTACTGAAAATTTATTAATTGTGATTTTGCTAAGATACAGTAAACTTTTTCTATTCTTTTAAATACTGTTTACGTATAATCAAATTCACTTTCAAGTTTTTTATTTTATTCTTTAAAGAAAAGGATTACGTATTCCTTTTCATTTTTTTATGCTTTTAAATTTTGTTTTTTGGTTTCTGAAGACTGTTAATTTATAAGAAGAGCTATTCCTTTAATTTTTTTTAAAAAAGTTTAAGACACTATTCAACTATATAATAATATATTATTCGGAATGAAGGAAAAAAGTACTCACCTGTGTATGTGATCTAGTGATCTAAGCAGTTGATAAATATAGCTCTTAACTCGGAATTCTGGCAGTGGTTTCTTCCGAGCTGAAATCAGAAACAATACAAATTATAGGTATGAATCAGAACTTTCAAATGTTTTTCTTAAAAAATTGAAAATAATAAAATTTATAGTGATTGATATGACAAGAGAGACTAATTTAGCATTTAGATTCATATGGATAGTTCCTTAAATTTTAGTATCTTCGTTATGGATAGTTCGTTAAATTTTAGTATCTTCTGAAACATTATATATAATTATATTTTATGCAACATAAGACTCGTGTCTAATTTACGTGATATTTACCACACAATCCTCATAATTTTCTCAAACTTAATCACCATGCTTATTATCATTTGAATTTATTAAGAATAATACAAAACATCATAGTTATAAAACAGACTATGAAATTATCTCTCTCCCCCTCTCTTCATCTCTCTCTCTCTCTCTCTCTTTTGAAGCTGTTATCTTTCAAAAACAATTGAGTATTTTAGAGAATCGAAAAGGAAGTTATAATTAATGAACTCATAATTATTAATTGATTAATAAAAATATCTTACCTTTGAGTAGCTCGTACATGTTTAAGTCCATAAGCTCAAAAATCAAAGCTAAACGACCAGACTTTTTATCACTATAATAAAAAAAAAGACAAAATACATAATAATTTTAAATACGTGTGTAAAATATTTTCTAATATTCACACTGATTAAGGTAATTGCTAATTAAACTCAAACAATATGAAAATTCGGTCACAAATTCTATAATATATAGTAATAAATATTGTTATGCTTACATTGAGCACTAAAATTAGTATTTAATATGTTTTAATTTCGCAAAACACTTGAAATGATATCTAATTTACTGCGCTCCTGTTGTATACTACTTTCCTAGATCTACCTTTTCAACAAATCAACAGCTATGGTCGTGGATTCTCGGCTAGTCGTTATCGTTGTTGAGTAGTGGTTCGAAACAATTTGCAACTAAACACCCACCATGTAGACGGGGCTAATGCACTTTAAATCTGACGAGATTCAAAATCTTCACGTTGGTGTGGTGTGAAAGTTAGGAGAGGGAGGTTCCAGGTCAGATGTCGTCCTCGTCACTTGACTGAGGTTAAATATTACGAGGTTCGTCACCAATAGCCCTAGTTTTGCTTCAGGTGCGACGTTGATATTTCCAAACCAATCAACATTCATTTTTTTTTCATTTCAAGCATTTATTAAAGTATAAAGACCTTTTTAATAGGCCCTTGAAACTAAGAGGTTGGTTCAAAACGTACCTATAGGGGAAATGGGGTATATTAGGTGGGCAAATAGAACTGGGGGGAAACTCTCTGTAATATTATTACGCAACAATCTTCTTCCACTTCAAAAAGAACTTTTAATAAGATGCCCTTCGCTGCCTAAAAAACGTCCCCATTACTTTTCCGACCGTTGAGACCATCTTCACCTTCTTAGGAACCCAGAAGCAAGCCATTGTTTAGATTGTTGCTTAGCTTCTGATGTATAATGATGACTCCAGGTCTCATCGACTATGACAACTCGATGCAAAATGACGACAACAACTTGTCGTGGTAGCAATCAAATTTTGATTGGCAACAAATGATTACCAATTCAAAATTTAATTATAAATCAGTGTCAAATTTATTTTTAGGTCGTTTAACAGATGGCAGCACACCACGGTAACACTAACTCGTTTTCCCATCGCTATTTGTCTTGAAAAACAAGAACTTTTTGAACCATCGTTACTGCTCATACTTATTCCTATTAGCGATGTACGATCATTTCCAAAAAATCTTTTATTGAAATATACGAATGCATTCTAATGATTTTTTAAGAGTGAAAAGCATTAAAAATACCTAAAAATAAAAGTAATTTCCAAAATCAATGATGAATCAGAGAATCGGGTTGGATAATTTAAAATAAGATATTTTGCTACAAATTGCAGAAAAATAATTCCTCAAAACATTAAAAAATATCCTGTCTTTTGTTTTTAAACAACTATGTATCAAATAAAAAATTGAATGCGAACAAATGAGTTTTTAAAATCAATAAACTTCCCCTATAATTTAATTTCTATTTTTTTTTTTTTTTTTTTTTTTTTTTTTTTTTAAATTTACAATTACATAAAACTAAAGATAATATTTTCAATACAAATTACTCAATTTTAATTTTGAAGGAAATTCAAAGTTGAAACGAATAAAACAATTTCGTAAGAATATAACAAGACAAGTAATTTTTATACTACGAACCATGTATTCAAAGGAATATAAATCATTCAAAAGTTATAATTTTCAAAATATTTATATTTGAAATTGGAACATTTTCTTTTATTCTTATGTGATGAATTAATTATCCTATTAAAGTTTAGCATCATACATTAGTTACGATTTTATAAAAAAGTAGTTTGATCACTGATCGTAATGTAAATATATTTGCATTTCAAAAGCGTTTAACTTTCGCTTTTAAAAATGGATTCTTCAAATTTTTTTATACATAAGCAATAAATCTCAGCTATCTACTTCAATATTGTACTTAAATCATTAAAAAAATTAAGTTACTAAGAAATACCGTTAAGGAAGTTTTATACGCTAAAAATTGAAGACAACACAACAAATTTAACGTGAAATGTTTTGACATATATTTTACATGAAACTTTTAAGTTCAGTCCTAGAAAAATAAATGATTAATCAATATTTATATACAATTTGATATTTTTTTTTAATTTAAAGTCGTAAAGTTTATACATTTTTTTATTTAAAGTCTTATATATTTTTTTTATTTAAAATGTTCATCCAAATAACGATTTGGAATTATTGTAATTAATTAAAATTATTTTGTTCTTGTAATTTGTCTGACGTATTTTATGTTTCATTAGTCTTCCATTTTCTCTTTCAATGATGTTCAAAGATATAACGCATTCAGTAAGAGAAAATTAATTTCTTGCGTGATTTGTATCATTATTTACATCAGATCGTCAACTTGAAGAAGGTATATGTCATTAATGGAGACTTATTTAAAGATATATTGGATGCTTGCAAATAAGTATTTTTTTTTTATTTATAAGTAGGAAGCCTTAATCAATAATGTAATATATATATTGCATTAATGTTTCTTAATTCAGAAATTATATCCGTCAACAGCAACAAAAAAAGGAAATTGACTTCTTTACTACGAATGAAAAATGATTTCTTAAAGTTATTTTAAATTATGTAAATTTCTGCAATTTCTACAAGAAAACATTCGTAACAAGATTTTTTCCCTTTTCTATATTTCTCCCCTTTTTATTTAAAAGTTTGAAAAAAAAAACACAATTTATTATTATAAAAGATTCTAGATATCGAAATATGATTTTATAATGAAATAATATTTAATACACAATTACCTTCATTTTTAACCACGATTTGACGAAATATTACAAAAAAAAAATGTTGTGATATTATACATTGTTTTTTAAATAAAAAAGAAGAAATAATGTGTTTCAATTAAAAATGTTATATTTTCATATTTTTTTTACTCTGACATTTTCATGAGATTTCAAACCTAATATACAAGTACAATTTGTACAAATCTGTATCGGGAAAAAGTTTTAAGACTTCAATTTCGGATGAATTCACATAAAAAAAAATTATAATTAAATGAGTATCACTTTAATGTTGCATTTGTATATATCAGTGTGGGGAGCCGCGGTAGCCTAGTGGTCAAGGTCGTGGATAGCGGCTGGCGGTTTTCGTTCAGTCGCGGGTTCGATCCTTGGCCACCAAAGACCCGTCGTGTAGCCGGGGCTGATGCTCGTTAAATCTGTTCGGGGCCCAAAGTCCTCCCGTTGGCGTGGTGTGGATGTTAGGAGAGGGGGGTGCCAGCTCAGGTGTCGTCCTCGTCACTTGACCGTGGTTCAAAATTACGAGGTCCGTCGCCAATAGCCCTCGTGTTGCTTCTAGTGCGACGTTAATAAAAACTAAACTAAACTAATATATCAGTGTGGTCACGAACTCTCAACCGGCATTATTTTAGTCAAGTCGTTATATCGATCTCTGATGCCACAAAAGACCAATGATGTCGTTGGACTGATGCGCATTAAATCTGGCTGAAGTCCCAAGTTTTCTCATTGGTGAAGTATGGCAGTTTAGAAAAAGAGATGCCAAATCGGGTGTCATCCTCGTCTCTTGACCGAGGTTCAAAATTACGAAGTCCGTCGCCAACAACCTTCGTGTTGCTTCTCGGTGCGTCATTAATAAACAATCACTCACACGTGTATGTTTCCGAAATATCTGCTGTCGCCAAATTCAAACCATCCAAATACTAATAAATCAACTATGATTATCGAAGTGGCTTTTGATTGATTGATTGATTGTTTAAGACTTGGTGCGTCAACAGTTTTATCGAGCGCCAGACTCGTTACACGGTAAACTTTAGTGGCATCGGGACTCAACGAAAACAACGCGGGATGCGAACTCACGGCCTTGACCTCTCAGCTACAGCGGCCGTAAACGAAATGGTGAAAATATTCAGCATCTCTACAATATCTGAGAGCAAAGTCGGTGGATTTTCTACTAGTGCCTCGTATTGTGATGTTAGACCTGCACAAACACCGAAAAGAGTTTTATCTTTTCAAAGTCTTGAAGAAGTGTAAAGCCTGGTTTTATTTTTTTTAAATTGTAAAATTGTTATGAAGATTGCTTATGATTGAATTATTTTGTTGTTTTTATTTGTAGGGATTGTTGTTAATGCTTTTTGTTAGTTTTATTTGTAAAGACCATTGCTAATTTGTGTTTATAGGCTTTTAATATGTGTTTACGTTCTCTTTTTGTGTGTGTGTGTGTGTGGCCGCGGTAGCCTAGTTGTCATGGTCACGGATTTGCTGTGGTTTTCGTCGAAGCGTGGGCTCGCGTCTGGACCCGCTGTGTAGCGTGGGAATGATGTACGTTAAATCTGTTGAGGTTCAAATTCCTCCAGTTAGTATGGTGTGGAAGATTGGAGAGGAAGGTGCAAGCTCAGGTATCGTTCTCGTCACTTGGCCGAGGCTCAAAATTAAGAAGTCCGTCGCCAATAGTCTTCGTGTTGCTTCTAGTGAGAAGTTAATAAAACCAAGCAAAATCCTCTTTTTTTTTTCAAAAATAATTTGATATTCCAAAATATAGTCTCTAAAAAATAATGAACCTCTCCTCTTTGTATCATGTTCACTTCATTTCAGTGCTAACAAATAAGGAACATTGTACTTGGAGTCCTGGTCATTGCCTTATGCTCCGAGTTTAATTTTTCTCGATCTTGTTATGGGAGTATGGGAGGAGGAGCTCAGTTTGATTTTTCTTGTAATATTTACCTCATTTCAAGTAGTTTAGTTACAATAATTTTTCGCACTACTTTGAAAAGCAAGAGATAGGTGAATTTAAATCATCGACAGCGTATAACTACAATTAAACTTTGTTCACACAAGTAGTATAGTAATTTTTCTACACTTTAAATTACATTACTTTTTAAAGTTTGTTTTTGATAAAGTCGTGTTATATTATACATAAAGAAGTTTAGATTGAAAACCAAGAAGCTCGTAGGCATGGGGCCGCTGTAGCCAAATGGTCATGGTCGCGAGCTTGTGGATGGAATTGTTTTGGTACAGCCGTGGGTTCGATTTCTGATACTAATAAAGACCCGTCACGAATATTGACTGATTCATATGAAATCTCTCGATGTTCTCACATTTGGATAGTGTGGAAAATTGAAGAGCGGGTTTCATCTCGTCGTCCTCGACCTTTGATCAAAAATGAAAATTACGAGGTCCATTGCCAATAGTCCTCATATTGTTTCTTAAGTGAGTTACTACAGTATTAGCCCTAATCTATTCTTTTTAATTAATCATTTAGTACCGCGATTCTTTTTAACTAATCATTTGCGTTAAAATATTGATTCGCTCTAAGTTCGAGGTCTGGATAATAGAATGTAAAAACTCATCTCATTGGTACGATCACATATTTACGTTACTTAATTTTATTACCAGGAACGTAACCTTATTAATTATTTTAAATAAAGGTTTATCTGACTAAATTATATTTTCTTTCAATTCTTTTATATAAAAATTAATGGATCGGATTATATTCCTTTTTTTTTTCTATCTTTGTAAAAAAAGTTTGGTGTCAAGTTACTCTTACGTTGATACGGAAATAAATAATTAAACTCGTAGAGAAAGAAATTAAGGTCCAATAGAATATGTTCGCCAAACATTTTGTTTAAAGATGAAAAGAGGAAAATTAAAATTATTGCATGGGCTAACCTAATCTAAACCTGACATCAGACAATACTCTAGAAATACAAATAACGCGCGCACTTTTTTTTTTTTTTTAACTTTTGATTCGAGAATATATATGAATTCCGTGCCTTCATGACATTGAGTTGATCAATAATTCAAAGCACAAGAGAAGAAGTCGAATCATTATTATTTCGCGTGCCGAAATACCGTTCCAATTGATACTTTTGTAAGCACTCTCAGCCAAGGTCGCCTTAAACGAGAGACATCCATTCGAGTCTCATCTGACAGACACTTCCGGTGACAGTGATTATGTTGATTTTGCAAAATCACCTAGGTGACGAAGCATTGAGCGCCAGTTAACCCTGAAAGTACACTGAACTTGAACCGCGTCCAAAACCCGACAGGTTATTGTTACGTTAGCTAAATTTAATCACATTTTTCTATTTTGGGTGGCAGTGTTTGTACACAAAAATTATTAGTGGAAAGTGCGCATTCCCAATGCTCATGCATCATATAATATTAATCCGAAAGAAATAAGCAGAAGGTAAATATTCAAAGCTCTTGATGGAAATTTCGTTACCAGACTAAAGTTGTAGGGGAACCAAAATTTTTCCAGGCGTAACAGCAGTATGCAGGTATAGAGTTTTGTGATTGGCTGATCATTGGGATTAGGTCCCATTCTTATTTGAAAATCATTGCATAATCAGCGATGTATGTTTAATGAGATCAAATGCCAGGTTTTAATAGAGAAACTCCCGCTTTTAAGAAAGCTGTCCCGTTGCCTCCAAATACAGATTCGGGACAGCGAAATGTTCAATTTCAGAAAGAATATAAATCTTAAAAAGGCGCTAACACACTATGACCTCATAATTCATATACTTCCTGTTTTCATTACTTTTTATTTTTATTATTATTATTTATTACTTTATTCTTGGAATGCATATACTCTGTACTTGATTGACGTCAATGCTCTTGCTGAAGCGGAAATTGATACGCTACCCTCCCAGACAGTTTCGCAGACGAGACGTCGTCCTTGGCGAGAGAAGAGGTTTGTAAGATGATTTCCTGATGTTATTGTATGAGTATGATATGAACTTGATAATAAAAGATTTTAAATATGAAATGGATGCCTCGAAATATTTGCTACTACGCCACAACACCCATAGAGAGTGTATTTTCTCTTATGAATCAGTTGTAAATGAGTGAAAAAACACAGTTATAAGCCACAGTTTTCAAAGTTATGTTAATCACTAAAGTAGATTTTAGGAAATCCAGCCAAAAATTTCATTCTTATTTGAAATCAAAGCTAAATATACATAAACAAATTTGTTCTTCAGAAAAAATTCCCATCACATAAACTATTCATTTTCACGTGTTCATTCCTTTTCTTTCCAATAATAAATAAAAAAAACTATGAAGAAATGTGTATTTTTTTGAATACTCATGCTATTACCTAAAATTAACATATGTCTTGTTTTGAGGGGGAAATAAGTGGTCACACATTATGTACGTTGCAAATTGGTGTTTATCTGAATTTTCGAAACATGCAATTGTTAAATGTCTCAAGTGGGTAAGAGAGGTACTAATTCAATTCCCATTCCGAAAATTTGTCGATGATGAAAAAAATTACGAGGTCTGTAGTTAAATAGATTGTATAACTATAATGCAACGTTAATTTAAATATCAAAATAAGGTGAATTCACTTTCTAATGAAAAAAAGTGAACTAAAACTTTAAAACCGACATGCTGTATTATCCATCGATCTGATCTGGTTCAATAGAAAATAAGGCTCGGTGGGGAGGGAAGGGAAGAGAGAGAGCTTATCAACTTTATTGCTCCCCAAAAATACGAAAACATATTTTCAATCTTTATAATTACTTATTAATGCAAAACTAAACACAATGCCCTCCCACGCATCGTAAAGTTATTGATACATTTTTCTTTAACACAGCATTTAGATGAAACATGAGGGTTTCGTAATTAGGAGCCTCAGTCAAATGACGTGGTTGACACCTGAACTTGAATCTCCCTCTCCTAACTTCCCCTCCAAGGCAACGGAAGAACTCAACAAGTTTAATTTATGTTGAATCACGACTCGAACCCGCGACTCGACGAAACGATGCAGAAAGCTACCATGGCCACATGCTTCATGCGAGCTAAAGCTTTAGATATAAAAAACAAGCAAAGGCAAGCCGATCAGAAAAACATGTCATGTCAACTTCGTAACTGCTGTAGAAATTAATCAAAAAATTGTTTTATTTAAATTATATAGCTTATTTAATTCATCATTTCCAGAGCAATGCTCTCTTATTTTGATAGCGCATTCATTTTGCTCAAACTAATCGGTTATATTAAAACATGATGAAATAGCATCTAACACATTTTAGAAACAATATTCGTTAGAATCTTATTAATCTGGACAAACTGGAGCTTTATAAGATGTCCGTATAAGTAAAATAATCTATAACAGGAACCAAAGTACGTAATGAAACACTCTGTACAGTAAAAAAATATTGTTACAAAAATCTTCCCATGAAGGTAAGATGAAAATATTCCAAAAAAAGAAGGATAAGGGGCAGTGACGCTTTACTCATTGTTCTGGAAAAATAACGCACAAATAGTAGAACATTTACAAATTAGCTGCACAAGAGGAAAAACAAGGCATTTCTACAGATCAGCAACACAAACGTATACAAAACGACACCGTAATAACGGAAAAAGCACTTTCAGAAACGTTCAGCTCACCAGCTTACTAGTTTATACCACGGAGCAAGTCTCTGCACTTCCAAAGCAGACTCCGGCGGATTCAAGCAGATTTCCCAGCTGATTCGCTAAGGCTTTCCATCTCCTCGTATTTATAGTTGTTCCAGTAAGATGTGACGTCACAGGAAAATTCTGGAACTTTTCTCTAAATCGAGAATTTGAGATAATTCCGGCATTTATGAGAACATTTTATTGCCATAATTACCAAGTACGTCGCCAATGTCGGGGGCTTATTGCTTAAGATTTCCCTGGTGTCATTCAAAACATCTGTAGTTGTCACTTTTCATTCATAAAAGTAACGTTGAAGGGAAGCGTCATTGAAGGCTTGTACCAATACATATTTTGAAATAAAACAAAGCAAAATGTAAAATATTTGCACACAAGAGGGACTTCAAGTCAATACATTACTTACATGATACATATTAGGTTGAAAAAAAATATTTAGAATATGACGATGCAAATTTATCTTCATTAAAGACTCTTGACATTCCCACTGGTTTGAAGAAGCGACAAACCTATTATTGTCCTCCTTTAGCAACACTTTCTTGACCAATTAAGTGACGCAGATCCCTCAAATGTTCGTTAATACCCAGATAGGGTATTATTTCTGTAACCTTCAGAGTGTTTTACCTTAAAATTCAAATCATGACTTCATACGAATAAAATAATATGAAACCCACGAAATGAAAAATAAGAATTCTAACTTCGCAGCTACTAGCCACGGAGCAAACCTGCAAAGCCTACAATCTGCGCTCCTAACTCAGCTTTTAATTTACGTTTATTAATTATGAATTTCTAATAGTTGTCTGGATCAAGCGATATCTGGTTTAATAAGGTCCATATTAATTTGGGCGTACTTTTATTGAAAAAGTATTTAATGCGTTGCTTTCTTGATCAAATGATACATTAAGAATAGTTTCAGTTTTAAAGATGCAAGCATACACGTGAGAAACATCTGGCATAAAAATTCTACAAAAAATTTTGATTGATTTGATTTACCTGACAAAGCTTGACACTATTTTAGGATTTACACTATAAAGAAAATTCCATTCTTTTAAAATAACATGGTGTTAAAATGAAAACGCACTCTTTTTATTCTAAATGACATATCGTATTTATGCAGTATAAAAATACATTATGAACCTTATGCTGCAAATTTACTTAGAAATATATTTAAAGAATCCTTCCAATCTTAAAAAAAAAATCATCATGATGTCTTAGAATATTTTTTCTTTACTTAAAACACTATGCATAGCTCTATGGAATATTTTTATCTATCTGACTGAATTCACTTTTCTATGTAACAAAACAAATCTGTTTTTAAACAAAAAATTTTAATAACTATATTACTTTCAGTTACAACTATATTTTCATGTAACGTACAAATTATTTTATTTTATTTTCTTACTTTTTCCTTTCAAAACCTAAATAGTTCCAGATGTTAGAATTTCTGACCTTTCGAAGAAATATTGATTTATTACTGTCTGTGTTACCTATTGGCCAGCAACTTCTCTTATGGACTGTTTACAAAACTAACATTGGTGTAATGTCTTAATATTTCAATAAACAACTTTAAGATATAGCGCCTTCTTTATTTCCTCTAAATATTCTGTCTCAAAGTAATGACATTTAAAATTTTATAAGTATTTTCATAACATGGAAATTGTTTCTTAAAAGTATTCTATAACAGAAAAATTAACATTATATGTGTGTGTGTGTGTGTGTGTGTGTGTGTTGTTAAATGAATATCAATAATTATAATATTAATATAAAATAGACAAAGTTTTAACTGACATACTAGATTATAAATTGAAACTTATAAAAATCCAAAATTAAAATAAAGATATAAGAATTATTATAAATTGCAAAAATTACAGAATTAATTGAAACAATAAACAGAAAAATCAGTAAAACCAAAACCATCCAAGTTAAAAATATCAAAATTTAAAACATACAAAATATTGTAATAAGGCTGATATATACGTTAAGATCACATAGGACCCATTTCTGCTTAGACTGAATTTTGCATTTCAATAGGACGCATTACTCAGCGGATGTGACGTCACAAAAACATATTCGCCAGACTGGTAGTTTAGGCAGGCTTCCTCTTTTTATCTGCATTCAGTTTCCTTTTTCTTGTTGTTTCTCAACCACTTTCCTGACTTGCGAGTTAAATTTTTGAAACTTCTTGAGTTAGAGAGTTATCTCCTGGGCTAAATTATCGTTCTGGTTAACAGGTCAGTTTTCGTTTACTACTTTATCTAGGATACGCAACTTTCTTCCTAAATTCAGAAAGGCTGTCATATATCCTGTTGTTTGGCATCTGGTTGTGTGAGGGCAAAGCGAACGCAGGGTAATTTCTCTGGCTAGCCAAAATAGCCAACAGTGACTCTCTTCATTGCTATCCATGGCTTCAGTTTTCTATTTTTGCGTTCAATCAGGTTGCTTAGGGATTTTATACAATTATTAGTTACTGCGAAATGTTTAACAAGTAACATACTTGTTGCATCACTGTTGACACAAATTGAGTTCCGTTGTCTCTAATGAGGCGGCGAGGAAAACCATACCTCAACAAGATCTCTTCTGTCAAAATGGAGACACATTCTCTTACAGTGGCACAATGCAGTGCAAAGAGTTTCAACTACTAGTGGCGCAATCTTCAATGATAAGGAACCATTTCTTGCCATCTTCACATTCGAGTAAGGATCCGAAGAGATCTAGAGACAAGTTTTCATCTCGTTGGACTGTAATAGGTGTTTGTAACATCCCATATAGTTTCTGGTTAAATGATTTATCTATTTGGTTCTTTGCATATTTGGAAACCGGTAATACATTTCCTCATACCAGCCTAATAATAACTTTTAGCTACTCGTGTAAAACAGTTACTTCCACATCATAATGTTCAGCCATAAGTACATCATGAGAGAGAGAATCAAAATTATTTCATAGCTAGGAATCACTAACTGCGGATCTTCATTCTGAGTTGGACGCATATCGATATCCGACACCCTGAATCCTTAGATAACCCCTTTCAATCCAAATAACATAGAATCTTCAAGGCGAGTAGTAATTTTACCAGCTTCTTATCTTTCAGCTTATTATCGCGTAATCCTATTGAAGATCTGGAGGGGACATTGAGTGGTGTGGAAATTAGGAGAGAAGGTAACATATCAGGTGTCATCCCCGTCACTTGACAGAGGTTCAAAATTATAAGGTCCATTGTCAATAGCCCTCGAGTTGCTTCTAGTCCAACGTTAATAAAAAATACCAAACCAAAAAAAAAACTGGAGGGGACATCCATGGACACTGTGCAAACTTTAGATGGTTCAGTTTAATCATGACGTATTGGCCAAGACAGCATATCTGCAGCCTCATTCCTCTTCCCTTGTATATATTCCATGTTCAGACTGAAGGATTGCAATAGCAGAGCTCAGGTCTTCCAGTAGGGGATTTTAGTTTCATAAGCCACTCTAAGGGTTAGTGGTCAGACGCCACCGTGATGCTTACCCCATCAATGTATCCCTAAACTTATTAAGAGCTGAATCAACAGTTATAGCTTCTCGTTCAATGGTCGGGTAGTTCCTTTCTGCTGGGTTTAACAACCTGCTAGTAACTTCATTTGGGTGTTCTCTGTGCCTTCTTCCTTCATGAGAACTGCTTCAAGAGTATAGTTGCTGTCATCGGTTCTAATCAGGAAAATCTTAGAGAAATCTGTTGCTTCAATATTGGTGGGAAAATCAAACATTGCTTCAGTGACTGAAACACCTCCTCCTCTTTCTCTGACCAACTCAAATCACCATTTTTCTTAGTTACGTTGCTTAAAGACAGGACAATCTTAGAAAAGTTGTCTATAAATTTACAGCATCTTGAACAGATGTTTACAAGAAGCACTACAGTTGTTTCACATTTTTAGGAGGTGGTATTCCTATAAAATAGAAGAAGTCTTCTCAGGATCAACTTCTATTCCCTGGGTTGTGATTCAAAGAACAATGTACTTGACTTGAAGGAAAACTGGCATTTGTCCCTGTTTACCCGTAGTTTGAATTAATTGAAGCGCTTTTAAACATGGTATCAAAGTCGAAAGATGCTGATCGAAAGAAAGGGACATAATGACAATATCATCCAGGTATGCAAGCATTATCAAACCTTTTTGGAAGGCAGTCATAAGTCTCTGAAAGTTTGTGGTTGTCTTCTTAAGTCTGAAAAACATTCTTCTGAACTTATAGGTTCCAAAAAAGGGCAAATAAAAGCAGGTTTGTCTCTGTCAATAGGGATAACTTTCACCTGGTGGTAGTCAGATTTCAAGCCGATGGTGGAAATGTATACCGAATTCTTTGCCACCTTTTGTAGCAAGTCATCTATTTAAAGAAATGTGTAGGTATCAGGGACCTTGACTTCGTTCAAATTAAGGCAATCAACACAACAGACAAAAGTGATTGTTCAGCTTTGGGATGAACATAACAAGGGCTCTATAAAGAGATTTACACTTATCAAAGGTATCTTTTTCAAGGAAGTCCTCAATTTTCTTTCATCAAGATCTCCTTCTTTACAGGGAGCATTCTGTAAAAGGGCACGAAGATGGGTGGACTATCCCCTGTGTTGATGTGGTGCTCCAATACAGATATTGTGTCTCTCCCTGGTTTAAAGATGTTTTGGTACGCCTCCATACTGTAAGGAGTTAAGTTTCATCTTTTTGGTGCGTTGTCAAATTTTAATCTTCGCACTATTATAAATGGCAGACGTTGCTGGACATCTTCTCGGTTATGGACTGGGTATCTAACTCTTCTCCAAAAGGATACTTGTTGGTATGGTTGTTCCAAAAGTACCAGCAGACATTTTTTGCATCCAGAACCAAACAAAAACAACTAGGAAAGTCTGTTCCCCTCAGAGTTCTATCCCCCTTTTCCTTTAGTAGAATGATGAATCTGGTCAAGACCGATATTCCCTGAATGCCTATCATTACTTGGGTTGATAGGGCCTCAACCATGGCCTTGCTGCCCATCTACCAAGCTCATGGTGAAATTAGTTTCCCGAAAGGTAAGTCCCTTACCTTTGAATATGTGGTGTATTTTTCCCGGCAATTGGAAATGAATACCATGTGTCTTTACACATATTTCCTTTTGTTCCACGGAAAATTACATCGATAAAAAGTTGAATAAAAATTGACGATATCTCTAAATACATTTTTTTCTCTATTACGCTTCTCTCAAGTGTTTTATAAACATTCAAGAAAAATTGAATTATCAGTCAACGTAAAAATTCCTTAAAGAAATATAAACTTTCTTCATATTTAGAGATAAAATTATTTAAATATACAAAACAGTTATAAAAGCTGTTGCGTTGTAAGTTATTATTTTGAAATAATTTGTGATAAATGCTTCTAAGTATTTCATGAGGGGGGAAAGGCAATTTCACTTTAAAAAAAACAATTAACTTAAACTGTTGCGAAAAATGTTTATTTAATACTATAGCATTCATAACTACAAAAATAATAAAAAGTTAGAATCAAAAAAAAACTTACAATATGATATCATGCAACTGAACAATGTTAACATGAGGACGAAGTCTGCGCAGAGCTCGAACTTCCGTCAGTCCAAGAGCCTGATCCACACTAAAATTGAAAAAAATAATATATAATAAAATAAAGTTCGTGTTTCAAAAGTACAAAAAATCATTCAATAAGTGATTCAATTAATATTATGTATTATTTATATTTATTCGTTATTTGTGTTAATATTTTTCTAATCTATCAGCTACACCCATTGAAAGCATTAGAACGACGTATGAGCTATTTGTTATAAAATTTCCACTACAAATTTTAATGTAACATGTTAATAACTAATAATTCAATATAACATATGAATTATGAATAATTTAATTTGTAACGCGTTTCCATCCTTATTTAATTCTACAGCCATCTTTCAGTATAATTAAATAGTCAATAAGTACAAAACTCCAAATGAAGATACGTTAGAGTAGGAAAAAGACTTTAACTGCCAAAGAATATATAATACTCTCACTCGAATCCTCCTTAGTTTAATCAATCCTAATTTATATTCTGGTATATTAAAATCTTAGCTTACCAAATCACTCATTCCAATTCAAGCATTTCGTGGTTTTATAAACGTTTCATCTCCTGTTATTCTGATCATGGATCACTTCCAACTACTTTCAATGTAAGCGATCAACTATGATGATTCACTCCAGTCTACAACATATATCAATTAGTCTTTGTTTTCTACATCCCTTCTCTTTCCTTTCGGTTTCATTTCACTTATATATTCCTATCTTTAATTCATTTCACTACATTTCTTATTTCCATCGTATTTACTAATCACGTTTCACTTCAATTGGGAATAAATTGTAATTGTATCCAAATCAAATTACCAAATAGTCTCTGAAGTTCGAGAGGAGAAAATCTCAAGTAGCCTAAAGTCACAAACTTAACGTGATAATTATAAATTATTTCATATTATATTGTTTAACAATTAGGCTTCATATTTTTAGTAAAACACTTGGACGGTAACAATCTTTCAGAAACGACTAGAAATTTGAGGCCCGTCTTTAAAACACAGCTTCAAATCACGTTTGATTTGTCACTGGGTTTCTTTTCTGGAAGAATACAGAAAAAGAAAGTATTTGTCAGCCCTATATCACCATGTGTGATGTTATTTGTAGGATGAGAAGAATAAAATATGAAAATTACTTTTTCGAAAAAAATAATAATTTTCTGGGTTAAAATCTTTTGAAAGTCCACCATTGTAAATAAAATAGTAATTTCGATGTAAAATTCATGTGTCTTGTATACATATGCTGTCTTGTATACATATGCTGTATACATATGTTCATATGCTGTCGAAAGCATTGAAGGCAGAGATAATACTGATTCTCAACAGAAAATGTTAATTTCATGAATAATAAATTTAAAAAGCTTTGCGTAACGGTTCTTGTTTTTGATCTTGTTAAGATCCAACAGCTTGTAGAGACTATCCATTTGTTTCTTGAATATACATTAATATCATATTGCATATTCCCCTTTATTTAACACGTTACTCAATATTACTTTTTAATAGTGGCTTATTTTCAATTTACCTTCGGATTTATTTTAGTGTAATAATATTGCATCACTCGTTTTAAGCTAATTGATGTGGCATTTAAGTAAAAGTTATCCCGAAATGGAACTAGAACATATCAAATTTTAATATAATAGCACCACTTTTTTCAGAAAAAAAAATGTACTTATGCAAAATTATAATATCTGAATACTTTTGATAATTTAATGTATGTCCATGTATAAATATAATCATATATTTACAGAACATTGTTTTTAAAATATCATAAACTATCAATCTCTAAATTTTATAGAAAATCAAATGGCAACAGAATAAAAATTATTTTGTAAGTAACTGTACATTATTTGAGCCGCTCAGAAGCCAATGCGGTTAAGTCCATTTTTTGATATTTTTTGATTTTCGGAAATTTTGATGAAATAAATAATAATCTTCTTAGTTATTAAAGGATTTACTCGTTGGTTACTTTTTCTAGGTTTGACAGCCCTTTTTTTAATAGCTTCTGAATATATTGTATAATAATTTCAGCAGCCATTGTGAATAAGTCCACCTTTTATCAATATTTTTTTACATAAACTTTGAAATAAAAATTAAATTATTCTTCTTCTTTCGATATTTGTTGGTAACATAATTTTACATTTACATTTAAATAACTCGGAAGAAGATGATGTTTGTTATGATGAATAAACATAAAACTTATGACAATAAATGTTATTTTATTATTTTTACATAAATTTCTTATCTTTTTCAGCTGCCAAAAGGTATAAGTCCTAAAATTTTTAAGGTGCTGTCATTATTTCAATAAATACTTACGTTTTTATTTACACATCCTGTACATATCTTGTTTTTTTGCAGAGTTTACACCTCGAAAAAAGACTTTATACACTTTTCTAATTAAATTAATAAACCAAAAATTTTAAAAACTAATGTATCAAAAAACATTAATTTTCTCAATTTTTGTGTTTTGGACTTAACCGCATTGGCTTCTGAGCGGCTCATTTATAACTAGAATTTTAACTATAATTATTAATTACTACTATTATTTCATAAATTGTTACACAAAAAGTGGGAAACATCAAATAACGTTTAATTTTTTTTTATTCCTATACTATTTTTATTTGGTATTGTTAAATGTTATATTGGATAGAAAACTCAATCCATAAGAAAAACAAATGTATTAAAACTACGCTGTACAAAAATTATTTTATAATGATTAATATAGTTTTCGTGGTCATTTATTAAATAATTTTAGCTTCCGATAAAAATATTTTTTGATATTATAACTAATTCTATAACAGATTCTTATGCACAATGTTTTTAAATAAAACAGATAAATAAAATCATTTAAGTATGTTATCTAATAATGAGATCGTATATTAACCTTTAGTTTTATAATGTAAATCAGCGCAAAGTAACAAAAATATTGTTACAAAAGAAAAATCATTGCGATTCGATTTTTCGAAGTCCAAGTCTTATTTCAGCTTTGAAAGAATAATAAAATCCCATTTAGTTGAATCGTATTTAATTGTATCGTAAATCTTCTAATACACTGACTGTATTAAATCGTATATTTTCTACGATATAACGAGTTTATGCAATATTCATTCTCTGTTAAAGATAACATTTAGGCTGAGCCATCAGATAAAATAAGAATCGGCCTCTATTATATTTCAGGAATGTTGGATAATGTCAGAGTTTAACTAAAAGTAATAAGTAAAAGAAGGTTCGTTTTTAGCATCAAGGTTGATTAATTACGATGGCAACAATGATTTAGATTTTGTGATCTGATGTGTTCATATTTTTGGGTGATTTTTACATTAAAGTGACGGCTTATATACAGATGTTAGCTTTGTGATATAAATAAAATTAGAATTATTAATAAATCCTTAGGATTAAAATTTAACAAATTCAAAAGAAACAGGGAGAGCACTTTTTTCCTGAAAGTACTGTATAGATGTGGTTTTAATAAAACAAAAGACAGAAACTCTGAATGGTACACAATTTCTTACACATTAATTTTAATTTATTCCCAATTTGACGTTTTGTTTCACAATGACTGAGGATAGTTGAAATAATTAATATTATTTTTTATAATCGATGTTCTGTTTTACTACTTATTTTCGAACAATTTCAACTTATGATTTCTGTAAAGTAAATATCTCACACTACATACTGAAGAAAAATCTCTTTAATATCTTACCCATCTTTGCTTACTCCTCTTTAACTGAAAAAAAACACTATTTTACTATTATTATTATTTTATAAACTGTTTATTATTATTATTTATTTTCGAATAATTCCAAACTTATAATTTCTGTAAAATAATTTTCTCTCTATCCATGTTGAAGAAAAATCCCAATAATATCATGTTTCTCTCAACTCATATTTAACTGGAAAAAAATCTGTTTAATGGTGCTTGTAATCAAAATAGAAGACAAATTTTTTCGAAAATTGTTCCTGTGAAATCTCATCCTTGGCCGCTAAAGACCCGCCATGTAGCCGGGGATGATGCACGTTAAATCTGTCGGGGCCCGAAGTTCTCCCGTTGGAGTGCTGTGGAAGTTAGGAGAAGGGGTGACAGCTCAGGTGTCATCCTCGTCACTTGACCGTGGTTCAAAATTACGAGGTCCGTCGCCAATAGCCCTCGTGTTGCTTCTAGTGCGATGTTAATAAAGACTAAACTAAATCCTGTGAAATCTCAAAACAATATTTCTCCTTTGATTTTTTTTTTTTCCATTTAAGAAGAATCTTAAAATCGACATTTAAGTCTATAATTTCTCCTAAAAAGTTAAATTATATTAAATAAGATGCTAATTTTAAGATGAAATTCAACGTACAAATCAATGTCACAGTAGCAAATGTATTCTTTAGCAGAATAAAAATTGTACGAAAAAAATATTCAGCCATAAATCAAATATTTTACGTAAAAATTTTAAGGATTGTATTTCCAAAAGTGAAAGAAATATTCAAATTAAGATTAAGGTGTGAAAAATGTTTTATCTCGAAAGGTATAGAATCAAGTTATCTGTAATTTAATCCGTGTGTTTTTAATATGAATACGAATATATATTGATATTTAAAAAAGTGCAAAGACAGTAATGGCTACTTCTAGTAAGTTGGAAACATGTCACACATCAAAAAATGAGTAATTCACTTCTGGCATCGTCAAAATTATTTATTTTAAACTTTTTTTGTCCTAGATTTTTTTTGTCATAAATAAATAAAACATTGCTGCTATTTTAAAATCATTATAAAGAACAAAATTTTAAATAACTCCAAAAAAAAATGACAACCTACAAGACAAAGACTTCACCCGATCTTTGATCTATGTGTTTTTCGATTTGCGGCCTTTTTAACAAAACATATTTACCCCCCCCCCCCTCTTACGATATATTAACTTCTTTCTGTTCCATCGAATTAATAGATTCGAGGACAATACAGTTATAGAAATCAAATATTTATCTCGTCCATAGGTCATGGCAATAAGAACTGGGATGATTATTTGCCTTAATAAATAAACGACAGCCTGAGCACAGTCATAATATTATGTTTAAGTATATGAAAATATAAATAACCTATCCTGTCAGGAAACTTGTCACTCAGTAAAAATGATTCGAAGGAGAGATATTTCGACTACACGCGTCACTTACTACTGTTAATCACATAAAACTACAGGATAGTATAAAAAGGTAATGTTTCATTTGTTTGACCTATGTGATTGGAATTCTTTTTTCATATGCAAGAAACTGCTGAAGAAAAAAGAAGAGAAAGAAAATGAAAAGAAGGAATAAAATAAAAAAGTAGAAACATTTTTACGTTCCATGCGTATCCTTATCGAATGTTTGATTCAAATTTCAGCCGAAATAAAAGTCGATAAAGATTAAGTAATGAAAAGTTGTGGAAGTCGTGTCCAAGAATTATGAGCCCATCAGTTATTAATGAAAAATGTGTCTCAAGCCTAAACACCATTCAGTCAAATCTTTCTGAATTTCAACACTTCCCTGAAAAAATTATAACTCCTGAGAAAATAAAGGGAAAAAAAACAGATTTTTTTACGTGAATGTTGGATAAAGAATATAAGGCAAGAAACGTCGCTCAGACGCAGGCAGAGATAAACCCACTCACGTCCAAATTGTTTTGAAAGTTTCCACCGGAAATCGGTTATGGATAAAATTTAATAATTTTACTTTAAAAACTACTTTTGTCTTAGTTTGTATTTAGGTATTACATTTGTTTAGTAGTTCAAGTTAGAAATTTTTTTAATAGAATCTTAAGTTACGGGTAAAACCATCATTTGCTTATATGTTATTTAACTGCACCATAAATACCCATCAGTAAAAAAAAATTACAAAAATGTGTTCTTTAGTTGTCACACCCACTACAGTATCGTTCTAAAAATATTTCGATAGAAAAGTCCCTTTAGCCCAAAAGATGACAGTAGTTCGAACCTATGACAGTAGTTCGAACCTATTTTAAAACGGTCAACAAATGTATTAAAACTGAACAAGGAACCAAACCTCCAAAACAAATAAACTCAAATTTAAAAAAATAGAACAACTTATTTTTATTACTATTATGCAAATCCCATTTCTGTAACGAACCTATAATTACGTCTATTTTCGACTGCTTTGTTTTTATGCATACATATAAAAACAAATAAAAGAAAATTATGTTTTTAAACGCGGCTTCATTTTTAAAAACGCATCCTGGCTTCTGTTAAATTCTGCGAGAAAAGTCATCATGCCTCAAAATAGAATCCGTTAAGCGGCGGTATGCATTTCCGTGACTAAATTACGATCCAGCCGCTTTATTTTCTGAGAGAAACGGGCTTAATTCTTTTGGGAAATGAAACTCCATTAGAGTAATGGAATATCTGCTAACAAAGCATGGTGTGAAAGAAAAGCGCGAGTGCTCCTAAAAATAAAAGAACTTACAATAAAGTTGTGATTTCCGTGTCTATGATTAGAACAAGAGTTTCCGTGGTGATTATTTTTGATTGCACAAATACAATTTCATATTATATCATGTTCTTACAAAATCATTCTATATCTCTTGAAGTGTTAAATGTCATCCATTGTTTCAGAGGGAAAATACGTGGTAGAAAGACTGAATTCGATAGTTATTTTTCCTCTAAATTTTGTTTTAAGGTTTTTTATCTGTACTGTCTGTGAGAGAAATAAAAATATGTAGGTCAAATATTTTTTTTAATCTGAGCATATGGCAAAATAGGTTTAATCAATATTGGTAATTGCATCTTTGAATGATAAAATATTCAATTGCTATTTGAAAACATTTTGAAAAAGACAGATTATTTTAACATTTTAAGGAATTCTGATTGATTCAATTTCTTGTTGAAAAAGTGTAACCTATCATTAAAGATCAAAGCATTTTTTGGCGAATCTCTATAACCTGACCTAATTATCATCTTAAATATTAATTCAATCACGAATCTAAAGTCTCTAATTTACTTATAGAATACGGTAACCTAGTGATCATGGTCGCGGCAAGCGCATTTCGTCGAATCGTAGGTTCGAGTCTTGATGCCACTAAGGACCAAACGTGTAGCTGGGCTGATGCAAATTGAATCTGTCGAGGCTCAAAATCCTCCCATTGGCATGGTAGAAGTTAGGAGAGGGAGGTGCCAGCTGAGGTGTCGTCCTCATCCCTTGACCGAGGTTCAAAATTACGAGGTTTATTGCGAAAAGCCCAAATGTTGCTTCCAGTGCGACATCAATAAAACTAACCAACCAATCAAATGCACTCTTAAGAATGGATATATTAATTAAAATAGTCACACATTAACAGTTAAAAAAGGGAGTCATGTTACTTTTCAAAGCAGTATTTATTATTTCTCTAAGAAGGTAAATACTTTCTTCTGTTTACTGTCCCAGTACGCGAATACTGCCAACTTCCAAAAATATAGGAGATTACTCTTACCGTTATACTCGGATCTGATAAATATGAACTGATCTTGTAGCAGGAGCTCAGATCAATCTGTGACGGGTACTAGTTCCTTTTAGATCATCTAGACACATAAGTAGTTCCGCGCACTTTTTGAATCTTTCCCACTCTTGCTGTATTTATATCCTGTACAGCACTCTTTCTATATAATTACTGCAACCTTTCTACCTTCATATTCAATTCTCCGTTGCTTTTAATCGTCTTCATTACATCTATTCACTACATTTTTAATTTGCGTAATCACGTTTCATTTGATTGGAAAGGAGTTGAAAATTTAAATATAAAGTCAGAAGGAAACCACGCATGTTAGTAACGGGAATTTTCGCGAATAATCAATTGTAAAATATGATAAATGTTTCCTGAATAATAAACTTTACACATTTTAGGAAACATTAATTTATCTCTAAAATTTAAATAACCAATTCTGTATTTTGGTTCCGTTGATATAAAGATAATATGATGATTAAGAAAGAATAAAATGGAATTAAATCATGATAAATCTGATCTATTTTTCAATTCCATTCAGAGTTGTTTTTTTTATTTTTTAAAATCACTTATCCGTTTCTGTTATACAATATTTTGTGGATAAACTATACTTTTATTTAAATAATTCTGTTCAGTCCCGAGTGTTTTATGTATTCACGAGAAATTTCCGTGAGAAGTAATTAATGTAAAGATTAAATACTTAAAATTGTTAAAATTATTGTGGACATTCTTTTTCGTACATTTCTTAAAATCTAGGAATATTGTAGTCTAAATAATAGTTTTTTTTTATTATTATTATTATTTAATTCTAATAAAATGTGTGGAAGTATACCTGACGAAATGCCTTTTTAGAGTCTTGCATGCATATAGCTGTCCATCCGTCAAATTTTGACATGCCATTACTTCCGCAAAGCTACCTTCTCCTTTTTTACCAAGGATTCGATATCCTAAAAGTAAAGAGACAACATTTTTTTTAATAAAAAATAAGAACTGAATTTACATAAAAACTTACATTCTAAAATTTTTATTCACTTACGTAGTATACTTTTATATATATAAAATTATTCCCTCTCTTTCAAAGTGATATTTACCGCATCTGCGTCCTTAAAATATTTAATATTGCTGAAACATTGGAAATACGAGTGTACGTCCCAATACTCTTACGAATAATATGTACATATTATAAAAATTTATATATCAGGATCAAGCGAATAAAAAAATATACTATAAACTCGTAAGATCCTTAAAATGTTAGTTAATACTTATTCCACTTTGAAATCCTTTTGTTGATTTACGATTTATGAGATATGTTTTAACTTAGACACCTTAAACGTGGAATCATACTTCCTTTTTATTGCTAAGAAAACAATTATCATTTTTTCGTTCCATAATTTTTTTTTACCATATAATCCGCCATAATGTGAATATTTTGAGGTTCAACTAAAATTGTCACGAATTTTTTGTTTTACTTTTCTTTCTTTTATTCAGTAAGATACTCAGTTCTTATTCGAATAAATTGCGCTAACAAGATGCCTTCATTTGCTCCGATATCAACTCGTTTTCCTCGTATTTTTCTTTACAATGTTGATTTTTCGAATCGATATAAAAATGGTTTAAAATATCGATAGTTCCTTTGAAATTATTTTTAACCTTATGTCACATTCCTTCGATGCAATTTTAAAAAGAATTCAAGAAATAGTACATGTGAATGAAGAAAAAAAAAAAAAAACTCGGTAAAAATAAAAACCTTAAATGCAACGCAAAAATTATTAGAATTCGATTTTAATTCAAACCGATTAAATTTGGATTTATCAGAATTCTATTAAATAAGAATTCATACAGGAATACAGGATAGATTTTTCATGAGGTATTTTCCTTTTACAGCTCTATTTTAATTTAGTATAGAATTATTTATTAAAAATGATTTTAACTTCAAAATTATCTAAATGTTCCTCACCTAAAAAGAGAATGATATTTTTTAAGCTTCTCTAAATTGTGTAATTTTAAGTAAAATAAAAGAAGGCTAAAAGTGTATTAAACCCATGACTGGTCAAAAAAATTAACCAATTTTGCTAAACAAAATAATAATAATAAGGTAGTATCTATTATATAAAATTTTAGAAAGAATTTGACGTTTTCAATAGTTCAATTATTTTTGAGAAGTTTTTCTTTCAGAACAAAACTTCCATAGCATTAATTGCTCCGTTTCCTTCCAGCAGAGAAATAAATGCTCGTGTTTTCTTTCCTTTTTTTCACGAATATGTAATACCCTAATCGTCATTACTGAAAGGATACTGTAACCATCGTTACTGGAAGAATGCTTCGTTATTGAAAGAAAAGTGTACCAGTCATTACCCTATTCTTTCAATAACGTATTGTAACGTTACATCGCAAGTATCATTAAAACACTTAGTAACAAGAAACAGAGCTTGATTTATGGCTTCATCTAGTAGCGGGTCTACGGGGTGGGTAAAGGGGCACGCGCTCTCCTGTCATAATTTCAGGCACAGACAAAATAACATATCTGAGCAGGAAATCCCAACGCAATTGAAAAGCATTATTTTTTTACGAAGACGTTTGTTCTGTCCAAGTACAAAACCAAGCTATCTATTGTAGTGTAAGTTTTTAGTTTTCAATTTGAATTTGATTCCAGAGTTGATATTTAGTTTTATTTTTAAATTAAGGACTACATAAATGTGATTAATAAACAAACACAAGTATTATGAGTTTTGAAAAATAACAATTTTACCACAGGTCGATTTTTTTTTTCTGATCTACCATTAGCTTCATCTTTCAATTATTATTTCAGATCATCAGCATTATCAACTATGTAACCCCGACTAATGTGGAATCAACATCTGCCGGTTCAAACCCAGATAAAGTGGGAATTAAAACACTTCCCATTTTATCTGGGGAATATCACTTTGTTCTTATGTTAAACAGCAAGCTGTCAGAAATGTTTGTGGCTTAATTTTATGAAAAGCCATATTTGCATTCTCTGCGGGTGTTGAAATTAGAAGTTGTACTATAGAAAGATGTCACGGCTGCACTGCTATATTAGATTATAGCTGAGGCAGAGTTTCCTATTGGTTTGAAGTCAACCATGGCTCAGATCATGAACACTGAAATAAGGAGACACTCTCATCTGGCACTTAAATAAAGAAGACATTCTCCTCAAGTGTTTGGAAGTTAGAGGAAAAGAATACCCACGCCTGATGTCCTATTCTCCCCAGCTCTCTAGGAGGCTGGCCGGTCCCAAGTCCGGAAAGTGGGTCATATGGTACATGTCCATGACATGTATTAAATCCAAGACATGCTAGTCCCAAAGGCACATGCCCCGGGGTGCTGAAAATGGGACACTTTCATCAGATGCTTAAATCCAGGAAGAGTTTTGAAGTGAAAGATATAGTTTATATGTATGAGTGAAAGCATGGGTAACTGTTGAGGCAGGGACAATTCAGCTCGAGCAACAATGCATTGGGTTTGGTGGTGATACTAGCATTCCTGTCGTTGTGACCTGGTTAAATATTCCTATCACAGGACTCTATCTTACTCCAAACCCGTAGTGCCCATGTGTGGATTTGGAAGATAGCTGTACAGTTCAAAACCATGTAATAGCTTAGAATCTAAATGTCCCATAATCTTATTTTTGAGAACTATGACGTATATATTTCCTCCGTTACAAAAACTGGTAGATATATTCAAATGTTCAAATGTTATTCAAGTAAGAAGTCCCAATGCTTAAATGATTTTTATAATCATAATAAATCCAAAAATCACAAATTTCTGAAAATGCCGTAAAGAAAACTTTTTTGAAATATTAATGTAATGTAGGATTTGTTAGGGCGAAAGATATTAACAAATGTTTCATTTTTTTCCAGCATTTTACGGTGATTCTAATGATGCTTAAAGACAAACCTAAAATTAAAATAATCATTTGTATTAAAATGTCCCTTTATATTCTATCTGTATTTAAAAATATTAAAGATGATTTATTGTTATTGCTATAAAGCTCTACAATTAATGGAATAATTTCAAGAAGTTGCTTATATTACTTATTTCACCTTTGAAGTGCGTCGATTAAATTGTCCCATTCTTTGGTACCGCAGGTATTTTTCTGAAATATCTTCATATATAAATCCTTTTTAACTAAGGTTTGAGAAAATTCTCTCATTTGCATTAGTTTTTATTTTAATTTAAGCACTTAAGTAAGGGCTAAAAGCTAATTAGAGTAATTTCAAGTTTGATGAAAAACCACAGTAACTCTAATGTCAAGTTCGTATCAATAAAGGTTTGAAGAATGACTGATTTTTTATCAACGTCATTGTTAAAAGCAACACAAGTGTTACTGGCGACGAACCTTGTAATTTTTAACTACTATCAAGTGATGAGGACAATACCTGAGCTGGGACCCACCTCCCTTATCTTGTACACCATATCTTCCTTCTCGTATCTTCCTTTGTGAGGAATTTCAGCCCCGAACATTTAACATGCATAGTCCCAGCCATACAATGGTTCAGGACTCGAGCCTACGACTCGACTGAAACGATACCGACCATGACCTCGTGACCAAGACTACTCGATTATTACGACCTGAAGAAATGGAGAAATTAGAGTCTTGATTTTACCAAATATCGTCAAATGGAGCTTACTGCATATTAAACTCAACTGGACCTCTTCCATAGTGTAGTGAGGAAGTTGTAATAAAAAAGCACTACATTAGATATTGTCTGTTTCACTTGATCGAGGATCCAAAGCATAAGATCTGTAAGCAACAATCTTATTACACTTACAAAGCAGTGTTGATTCAAAACCCACCAATCAGATTTGCTCAAGAGATACGAATGTTTTTACCCAGTTTATCTGATAATCGCGCCATCGTTTATTGAAATTATATTATTAATTTTAATCCTCTCAAATCAGCTCATTTTTTTATTAATTCTTTGGAAAAAATATAGTAAAAATCTTTACAGGTGTTAAGTGTTTCTGAGAACAAAATTCTCCTTAATTCGCTAACTTTACACGCGTGAGATATGTATATTATTTAAAATGTGAATTATACTTAAAAATTTACATATCAGTAACACGCCGGAAATTAAAAACAAAACTGTTAGTGATAAACACGTGAGCATACAAGAATGAAAAATAGTTATCCGAGAAAAAAAAATTAATGATATAAATCAGGAAAAAAATGTTTCGTAATCATCTTCTTGACATGAAAACTGAACATTCAATCACTCTTTCTGTCCCGCCATTATTATAAAAAGGGGGGAAAATACATTAAGTTCTGACTAATGGTAATACTACGCTAGTCAAGGATGGATTTATATATTTTTGCACCCAGGGCCAAAAGAAATAATCATTTTCCACCTTACGCACTAAATAAAATTAATTTGTAATGTTTAATTAAACATTGGTTATTTTGTTCATGAAATAACACAATACAGTCTTGAATTCTCCAAGTCGGCTTGAATGAATCATCGAGAATTTCTTAAATCATGCTTTTTTTATCCAAGAAAGGTTTTCAACTGTAGTAAATAGTGTCACTTGTCCTAACAAAACTTCATTAAATGCAATTAAAATTTATTCCATGTTCAGAAAAGTGTATGCTCATTTTACATTTATCTGGAAATTATGATGGTTTAAAAGCATTTTATTCAATACACTTTACAGCAATATTCAAGGCACGAAACGTTTGAGAGTGACAATTTGAAATTATTGTTCCTTATCGGAAAAATAACTGAGAATTGATCCACAATATAAATGAGATATTCAATTTCGTAATAATATTAAAATACTTATTTTTGATTTTTTTTTATGCATGTAATAAAATATATGTAAACAGCATAGATTTTTTTTCATAATTCTTATTGTAAAATTCTAGTTATTATGTATATTATCTGGGATATATTAAACTTCATGTAAAAAAAACATAAGCATCTGGTACACAAAAATACTGATTATTTCTATCGCTAAATATATTTATATGGTTTAAAAACTTAAATTTATTAATTAAACCTTGAGAATCGGATTAAATGAAACAATGTTGACTTTATCAAGAAGTTATGTTTTATATATAGCTGTTCAAGCTGTACTTAATAAAAACGTCGAACCATCTGATAACAAGCATCTGTGTGCAATTGACAGCCCACTTTTACTACCTCGCATGCTAAGACGATAGACTAATTTTAATCATCTATATATTTTAAAATTCTATTTACTTATTTATAACTATAAATAATTTTAACTGTAGTTTTAAGCGTATATTTTAATGATGGATGCATTTCTTATTAAGTTGTTTTTGTACGATATTTAAATTAATCTCAAGTTATACAGTTATGAATGTATGTCTGAATGCTTTATTTTATTAGAGTTATTAGTAGTTTTTTTTTTCCAACTGTAAAAAGAATAATATCTCTCGGTAATCCGACAGATATTGACCAGAGCATTACCGGATTACTGTAAAATCACTAATAATAATGTATTTAAATAGCAAAAGCTATGTATCTATATATATATAAGCGAAATATCACTGACTGTCTCATCACGAGATCTCTAAGACCATACAACCGATTGACTTGACATTTAGCATAGTTACTCATTTTGCGATGTAGACGCCCACTAAGAACGGATTTTACGGAAGTCTTATCCAAAATGTCATTTTCATTCGTTAATCTACTCTTATCCATCGGTTAAGTAATTTGTGGCGACTTTATTGCCAAAAATGATATGACCGACGCCAAACTGAATATATTTTTTTTATATGTATACTGTGTATTCTCACCAAATGAGTTTACTTGGTAAGATTTGCTCTTGCGAAATGGAAAAATACCAAATAATTTAATATTGAAGCGCTGATGGAGGATTGGCAAGATTTTGACGAAGGGCTCTTTATGTGAAATTTCGTGCATCTCGAAAATAGGAAACTTACATATTTAGCGATAGAAATAAATGAGTTTGGAATCCCACGGTTGGTGAAAGAGTAGTTTAGCTCCAAAACGTAGAGGGATTTTGAAAAATACTAAAATGGCGACTTCTTACGAAGTAGCGCATACACAAGACAATCTTCGTTTACTGGAGAACCACGCTACATGCATGAACGAACTCAAGACGCTATGACATGCATAAGACATTTTGGACATCCCGACTTGCACGATTTGTTTTTTAGGATTGCAGTCATTTGCCATCCTAAATGTTTAGGAATCAAAGATCTCTTAAGGCCAGGACAAAAATCTTATGATAGACACGATGTCATTGTGAGGGTATATCATTTGAAAGTTAAGCACTTGATGAATCTTCTGGCAAAAGGTTATATCTTTGGCAATACTAGGTGTAACATGTATACGGTGGAATGAATTTTATCCATATTATATGCCGCCTGCTCTCTCCTCTCTCCATATGCTCTGCTCTCTATATATATCTCTTATATCATCTCTATATACTCTTCATTATATAAGTAACTTTTTACTAAATTTTTAGTTTTTCTCACTTATTTGAAAGTACTGGATAATCATTTACAGACAATCTCAGTTTGTAAAGTATGTTGATTATCTATTGATCTGGTTAAAAATTGAAAATTTTCTTGAGTTTTTGCCTTCAGGTTTAATGTAATATTATCGTCTTCCCAGCGAAGCGGGCTGGTATCAGTTAGTTATTATATAAAATTCAATACAGTACACGTAAATAAAGTATGAAACATTCGAAATAACTGAAACTACAAAAAAAAAATGTTCTGTTAATAGTCTTCTATTTTCGTGGTTGCGGTAGCCTAATAGTCATGGCCACGAGCTTGCAGCCAGCGTTGTTTCATCGAATTATGGGTTCAAAGTTCTAGTGCTACTAAATACCCACTATGTAACGGGACTGATGTACGCTAAATATGTCGAGACTCAGTGTGGAAGTTTCGGGAGAAATGTACCAGCTCAGAGTCTTTCTCGTCATTGAACGAGGTACAAAATTGCAAGGTCCGTTGCCAATAGCCTTCTTGCTTATTAGGTGCGACGTTAATAAAGTAATCAATCATCCAGTCTTCAATTTTCCTTTGAAACAGAAAGCATAAAACAATTTTCTATCACTTATCAACCTTGGCGATAACACCGGATTTTTAAGAAGTACTGTATTATTAAAGGCATTTAAATTCTATTCAATTTTATGTGTCTTAGTAACAGCGCATAACGTTATCAATCTATCATCAAATTTTTATGTTTTCGACGTGATTAACAAGTTCTTGCTGCAATTCATTGTCATGTAAAACATTTTTAAATTGAAGTAAAGATTTTTTTCACTTGTATGTGTACATTTTTTGCATCAATAATCAATCTCTATTATTCTTACCTCATTATTAATCATCCTCTACAATTTTGTTCAAATGATTGCTGCTCTTCAAAACTTTTTTTTGTTGGTAAAATTAATCAATTTCAATAATTTTAGTTTAGTTATAATCATTCTTAATAATTTCTACCTCAATGTCAGGGCATTCAGAAATTAAGGGCTGACTGAGGTTATTGCTGATTTCTCTGTTCTGTGAATTCTACGACGACTCATAAATTTAAATTTGCTAAACCTGTCTTTTTCATGCATAATTTTAGTAATGATCACTCTAATTCATTTCATTCATCAAGAAGTTTTAAATTGTAATGTTCAGTTAATAATAGTACTGAACGTTACAATTTAAAACTTCTGTTTTCACAGTAATGTGTTAAATTATATCATGTTTGAAGAAGAACAGTTCTGGTAAAACAATTCTTTAAAACTGAAAAATAAAGAAAAGTAAATACAAAATAAGTAATTTAATAATACCTTTAATAATGGTTTAATGCCAATAATTCTCATGTTTCTTCTGAGTGTTTGGCGTGCTATGAAATTTAAGAGAGGGAGGTGCTAACTCAGGCGTTATCCTCGTCAATTGACCGATGTTCAAAATTAAGAGGTCCGTCGCCAATAATCCTCAAGTTGCTTCTAGTGCGAAGCTAATAAAAAGGAACCAATGCTTCTGAATGCGATGTTAATAAACAAAAAAATAGCCCAAGAATAGGTTGGTTGGTTTCATTATAGCCGCAGTAGAAGCAACACGCCCGCTATTGGAGACGGACCTCGTAATTTTGAGCCTAGGTTAAGTGACAAGGACGATACCTGAGCTGGCAATCCCCCTCTCCTAACTTCCATATCGTGCCATTGGGAGGACTTTGAGCCACCACATATTTAACGTGCATCAGCCCCAACTACATGGTGGGTCTTTAGTGGCATAAAGGCTCGAAAACCTACGACTCAACGAAAGCTGCCGGCCGCGGGTTCACTACCATGACCACTAGGCTACCGCGGTCGCGCGAAGGAATTCAATAAACTGAATTTAGGGGAGTTTTAACATGAATGTGAATTTTTGTTTCCTTGCAGTTTTCTAAGTTGTATTTGATTTATAAATGATGAAACTAAAAATCGTCATTTAATGGGTAAGAAAATATAAACTTAATGTATTTAATAGGAAAGAAATAATATATTGATAATATCTTGTGATAAGATATTAGCAATAAACTTTCTCAGCTTTTATCATTATAATAATTATCAATACATATCGAGAATTACGAATGTTTATAATTTCAATTATTATTAATATTTAATTGAAGTGAATCAGTGAATAAGAATTTGTTTCATTCATATTTTCGCAAAAAATAGTTCATAAGACAAGCAATTTTATTTGATATTTTCTACTTTTTTTTTGTAACTTCGTTCTCCCCTCTAACTATACCTTTTAATTTAACTGTTTAAATGTTAAATTTTATTTCCCTTCTCATTGCACAAAATGTTTTGCGTTAAGGTTTAACTGGAATAAATAAGCACTTTCACTTCAATTATCATTGAGACATTACCATTACGAATAATAAGTTCTTTTCCAGAGATGACAATTATACAAAAGGTAAACTTTATCACAAGCATTTTTTGTTAATGACTTCAGCGGTGATTAAATATTTAATTTGACATACAAGTATATTTTACCGCCATAAGTGATGATCAGATTTAGCTTATATATGTAAATGTAGCATGTCCAGTCTAGTCATATTAATATGAACACTGCCTGCTTTCGACGTCAGCGTGAAATAACTATTCACAGAAGGCACGTGGAAGCATTAGCAGAAGAGTTTATATGAAGTGTGTCAAGGGGAAAGTGGAAAACATTACAATTGCTATAATAATGCAGAGACGATGCCATTTATCCAGCATCCAAAATATCCTAATTATTGCCTTTCTGTCCAAGGCTTATTTTGGGAACTATTCGCGTACCACCATGGTAAAAGTGTACAGAACAAGGTAAAATGGCTCTAACCAAAATCAGTGACATGGCAATTTCGGCCCGCCATAGGTGACAGAGGTAAACGACGGCTGGGGTAATGTATTCTGATGAATAGATGTGAAGCCATTCACCAACTGATTGCCAAGATGGATCGAGGAACTACCAAAAATGGATCTTCAACGACAGTTCAACGAACATTGCTGCGTATGGGGCTCTGTAGCAGATAGCTAATTGCATGCTAGATTGGAAGTTCCACTGAGAAGGAATAGGAGGGTCTCCCCCCCCCCTTTTTTTTATGAATCCCGTTTAATGCTTTTTGAACAAATAGATGGGGCGTGTGTGGCTGGTAATGCTAGAAAACAAACATCTTGCAACAATTACCGAAGGATCATTAGGGTATAACGGGGGTGCATCATCCGTGTTTACCAAAGACAATAAACCTCTCGGGAACGACTAGGATCCCTGGGGTCTTGATGCCCGGATTCACCTAACGAAGGTTAAGCTCCAAAGGGGTTTTAAAATAGGTCTCCAATAAGAGTGTAACAATTACATGAAATAAGAAATAAAGCGAATAAAGCACGTAAACAAAAGATAGTATAAAAGTATATGTTTCGAGTAAGATCAATGGAAATTCAAATCACGTATTTAGCACAGAGAGACTTATATTCACGAAAGGAAGATTTACTGTTAAGAATTTTCTATGACATTCCGGTTACCAACGATATTTAAGTTAAAATCAATATATAAGCAAGAAGACTCATGGCCGAGTAAAAGTTTCAGAAGTTATCTTTTACTAATAAATGCTTTCGATTAACTGTACAAACTTTCTTCAATGAAACAAGTGTAAGGCAATGAATAAATCAAATCATTACACCACAATCTGTGCTTTTACTCAAATACACAGCAAAGCTTCTAACCAAACGATAATGACATCCCGACGGAATTTATGACATCGTTTAAGCTCTCGTGTGAAGAATACTAACCAAACAGTTGACCCGCTTCACCTCTTACCCACCCTTATAGGTGACCAACCTTTTCAGAATGAAGAAAAAGAAGAGTTTGCTCCCATTTCACACTGAGCGAATTCGAAGATCGATAGTTGTTGCCAAGCAATGGAATCCGCACTCTTTTGTTACTGGTTTGTGCGGAGAAATTTCTTAGTATTCTTTTTATTTGTATAATTCATAGCTTCAATTAGAGAAGGTAAGATTGTTTGTCATTACCTATTAAGCTATAGCTTGCCATGAATCTATAAACTGTTCTTTTCCTCGAGAATTTCTATTGTGTAACTGTCTTTCCAAGCATATGTCAGTTTATTTTCAAACAGAAAGCTAATAATACTTTCGTCAATTTACAGGAAATGGTATTGTCACTTATTTCATAATGCGTGCTAAGCATTTTTCAACTGATGTTAGTGAAATATATTTAAATTGTAAACATTCTTTTCGAATAAAAAGCACCCCAATTATTATATTCTAACTTAACTTATGTATAAAAGAAGCGTATTTAAATACATTATTCAATTTTGTTTGATAGAATCATTTTTTCGTACATTTACAATTCACACTACATCTTTGCGCTTAAACACATAACGAAAATCCTTTTTACATTGAGGGTTTCACGTATTGTGCATTAAATGAAAAGGTTTCTTCTAATGTTGAGAAGCAGAATCCAAATTCGAAACTTCTTATTAGATTAAAAATGTTCAATATCAAAAAACATTAAATAGGGGTAAATAACATACGAGGGAGTATCGTAAAATTTTACTTATTTTATATACTAAGAATAACCGAGTACAAAAAAAAACCGAGTATTATTGATTCTTATGTACATAATGTAAATTGTAGCTATTCATGTTTAGTTGTTTGATTCCAAGATACCGTAGTTTGAAGTAATAGGAGAGATAGAGATAGAGAAGATAGAGTTGAAGATGGAGAAGATAGAGTTCAGTCTACTGAGTTCTATAATGACAACCTTCGATAGGTCGAGAATCGCTGGGAGAAATGTAGAACTATGGATGGTGACAATGTAGAGAAGTCTAAAGAGTTATAAATCAGAGTAGTCTTAGGATTAATAAATAAGAGACGTCTTAAGAATAAAAACCGAGCTTCTATCCCGATTACTTTTAGTAATATGCTCCATTAACCTTTGCGTTCTTACCAGTAATTCGGCGTTTTTACACAATGTAAAAAATCAGGAAAATTTTTTATGCCTCCTCCTTCAATAGAATAATATGGGTTATCAATACAAAACCATAAATGTTTTGTTGTTTGAATTTTTTCTAGTGTTTGACACTATTTGAGTGTAATATTTTAAGTTTTATACTATACATAATTCAGAGATTTGTGGCAGTTGAAATACGTTATTTTTAGTGATTTCCAGAAAATCCAGCATCCGGTTTTAGTGATTTTCGATAATCTGGCGTTTTTCTGGTGATACCTAGCCGAATTAATGAGAGAATGTTGTAATTAAAACTTTACCATACTGCGGATTACTTCAATTTGCGGCTTCCTGAAACCAAACAATCCACTTTAATACCTGTAATTTATAATATTATATACATAGGGATCATTTAATATCTAGAGCAAATTTTATCTAGATTCTCGGTTATTTCTCAGTAATAATCAAAACTTTACGATATTCCCTCATACATTCGTTTATCATTTCATAAAAATTACATATAGAAATATTTACGAAATACGCAATCATATTCCCTTATATATATGAAGTTAAATATTTATACAGTTTATATTAAAGTTCAGGAAAATAAGCCTTTTAAACTCAATTTGTTCCAAAAAGTTGATTAATTTAAACAAAAATGAGTAGGCAATCAAACAGTAGGACATTCTTACGTACGACAATAGTGAACATTTTATATTAATACTTCCGAATTTCATTTATCTGTCCTCTAAACATGAAGAGCGGGGGGGGGAGCCAGTTGCTTATATATATATATATATATATATGACTGATTTTCTCTCTTATAAAACTAGATGTTTTCTGCAAATCAAACGCACAAATCAAAGAAATTATCATGCATTAAAAGACAATATTTTTCTATAACAACAATAAAATAGAGCATGAAATCTAAAGTAAAAAACAAAGAAATTTTCGGAAAGTCCCATTTTTACAAAACAATGTTGCTGGCTGTGGTTCTTGGTTCGCTTTGTACCTAATACAGTGTTGTACAGCGAAATCAACAAATTAAATCGACAAGTAAATCTCAATAACCCGTATCATTTGGATATATTATACGATTTATTGACATGTAATTGCACTTAAATAACGTATAATTATTCCATTTCATAAATCCGAGTATCGTTTATAACCCAGTCACCGCTTCGATGAAAAAAGACATGCAAATCACATTCAGAGACTCACATTTGACACTCGATTTTATGTGCTTTTTACACACGCAAACGAGCTATTTATTGCATTAGGGTCTGAATAACAAAGGAATAGAATAAAAGAGATTGCTTATTCGATTTTTATTGAGTGTTAAAAAGTTATATTCATCCAGAGCTAAAAAAAAAATACTTAAAAGACGGCTACAGAAAAATGTTCTTATCCTTGACTGCTTAGTTGGAGTTAAGGTAATGCGTCTAGAGCTGTACAAAAGTTATTCGTGACGGTCTTTCAGCTTGACCATTGAGAGACGATTACAATGCCTGTACCTCATTTCCCAACTTCAACTCCTAATAACATTAGAATGTTGCCTAACTCAATTTCACATGTAGATACAGTCGTTATCAAGCACAAATGTATTTGGTGAAACCAGGACTTGAATTCATGACACGATGAAGCGCCTATTGGCGACGTACTTAATAATTTGAAGTCTCGGTTAAGTGATGAAGGATGATATCCAAGCTGTCACCGCATTTTCCAAACATCCATTCCACTCCATTGAGATGACTCTAAGCTTTATCCAGCACCCCTGACGACGTATATTTTAGAGAAACCATAACTCGACTCGATTACTAGGCCGGTGTAATCCGGTTGACAGAGCAGCATTCTGATGACGGATGAAGAGAGTAGGAATTGAGGACATAGGAAATAACAAGAGCTGCTACCAATTACACACTCACTGGGCCTAAAAGAATATAAGTGTTGTATTTGGAAGTTGAAAAAGGGAGATATCCTCTTAAGTATCGCCCTTGTCATCTAATCGGGGCTCATAATTAAGAGGTACATCATTAATTATTTATTATATAACTCTTCAATTCCGCATTAATCAATTATTATCATATTTTTCTTAAATGTAATGACTCTATAAGATTCGCATACGTGGTTATATCATAAAGTTTTAATTAAGGAATAACCGAGATGTCAAGCTAAAACTTATTTCAAGTATTAATTTATCCTTATGTTCATAATGATGTAAATTTCATTTATTAATGTTGATTAATTTGATTTCAAAAAGTGTTAAATTGAAATTACACGCAGTGTGGAGGAGACAGAGTTTTATCTGCTGAATTCTATAAAGACAGCCTTTAGAAGGTCAAGAAACAGTGGAAAAAGTGTATAACTTTGGATGATGGCTATGAGGGGAAGTCTTAAGAATATTAAATAAAAATTAAGTTTCAATCTCGATTATTTTTTGTAATAATTGAAATTTTTTAATACTGCAAGTAACTTCAATCAGAGGCTTCCTGGAACCAAACAACCAAATCAATAACTCTAATTTACATCATTATGTGAATAATAATCTCTTCATATACAGAAGGAATTTTATCCAGACATGTCTGCTATTTCTTAATACAGTCCTATCTCGTTAATCCGGCAGATTTTGTACTAGAACGCCTAATGGATTATCGAAAATGCCAGATTTCTGGAATATCTCTAATAACGACGCATGCACATCAAAAACTGTGCATTATTTTACAAATTTGAATGCAGTGTACACAATCAAATTGTATAACAAATTAAAAACTGAAACTACAAAAAATGTATTGTTTTGTATTAATAGCCTACTGAAGAGGAAGGGATAAAATAATTTTTAAAACTAATCAGCCAGTGTAAAAACACTTAATGATTAACAGGGTCAGAAAGGTGAAATTCCAGATTATAAAGGAAGTCCTATAATAATTAAACCTTAGACTTACGGAAGTGGAAAAAAATACATTGTTAGTCAATAATCGTATGTTTGAATGCTTATGAATGGCCGGCTTTGAACAAAGGAAAAATATATCTAAATATTTTTTTTATGTTTGAAATAGTTTTTTTTTCCTTCCTTTAAATGTTTCGTTATTGCTGGTAAAAGTTGTTAAATTGATATATTACGTACCTATTGCCACAAAAACCATTTAGAGAGATTTCAGGGGCCCAACTATCTCTAGTCACTGTATTTTAAAGGTCTAGAAAAGAAGGAAACAAATGTTAAATAAGGTTGGCTTAAAAACTTAAGAATTGGGAGCAAAAATCTTAGTAAAAATGTTACATATTTTCCAGATAGAAAAAGATGATGGAAAAGGCTCTGCTTCAATTTTTTCGTTTACTTTTATCCATATTAAATTAATCAAATATAAGAATATTAAATTAATCAAAAAGAATATTAAATTAATCAAATGAGCAAATTTTTTTCATTCATCAAAAAAATTAAAGTGAAATGCTAGACAGCAATATCAAAAAGCAAACAGAATCATTACTTTAATAGTTCAGTTTCGTTTTCGTTTAGGACTAGAAAGTCCTGCTGCGGTGAATACCATTTCAGCTTTTACATCAGAATTTTTTTTTAATTCATTGGTGCTTTAAAATTTTTTAATTGTTATACAAAGTATGATAGTAAACTTCAGTGAAAGTGTTAATAAACAAGAGAATCTTATTTAAATTAGAAGGGGAAAAAATGGATTACAATCTTTCAAAGTTTGTCTTCCGAATGTTTGGCACTTTCGACAATTATTTTTCAGTACCAGAAAACAGCGCACAAAGTTTATATTTTCTTCCTATAACGAATGAAGAACCTTCGTAACATGATTTAACATCTGGAATATTCGAAAACGTTCTCAAGTGCGGGAACCGAAAGAAGTATTCCAGAACAACATTATTCAGTGTGTTGGATGAACGAGGCATACATCTCCTGTACGTGGTGGGAACTGTTTCATGATGAGCACCAAATGCAGGCGAGTATTATCAAACAGAGAGTGCGAAGAACCCGCAACAGCGTATTCTGCCCTACATGATGTATTTATTGCTATAAACGTACAAGAATATCCTTGTTAACATTTATTATCGTTTTTTCTGTGAGCTCTTGCTGTCGAAGAATATAAAAAAGCGCTGTTGTTGCTTTTGATTTCAATGTGAGCCTGCATGCACCGCAAATCGGGACAAGCCATTGTATGATTTGCATTTAGGGTTGAAGTTCATATTTGAGACACCAGCTTTCGTCTTTCTCAATACTATTCGGATAATTTCTGTTTTGATCTATCGAGGTGGTAATGTCTCCACAAGAGCGAAGCCGAGTCTGAATCTAATCTGTTAAATTATGCGGTATGAAATGACTTACAAACCTTCCACTTGTTCAAATTCTCTATCAGTATAAAACGGATAATTTTACGGTTAATAACTAGTTTCTCCGCTTTCACTCTGCATCATATGAGGCAACAATTCATAGCTTAAATCTTCTTTACTCTTTCAATTTTTTGAACACTATGAGAATTCGTAGACCGACCACTTCGAGCAGTGACTTCAATGGATTCTCGTCCACCCCGAAAACATTTAAATCATTCATAAATAAACTTTTAAGGTATGACTTCATCTCCATAAACTTTTATCAGTGTGTAATTAATTTCTTTCTCAGATATACCAAACTTGAAACAAAACATTTGATTCCTTCGTTGTACCAATTGTTTAATACGTAACCGTCACTGTCTCACATTTGCACGTTGAGATGTTACTAACAGGTTTTTACAATGGGTAATCTACGAAGTGTTTACACAGACTCAGAGTACCATTTTTATAATTTGTCGTTCACCCGCATCTTCGCATGCTCAACCTATGATGTCATTCACCAAATTTTATTATCATAACTTGTATTTTTATCTATTTGTATTATAAGAAAAATACATAATTGTAACACAAAATCCGCAAGATAAATTTATACAAATTATTTTACGATTTCCTGCGCAATTTAAGCTACCTAAACTTTTATCAGAATTCATTTACAAAAAACTAATATGAAAACACTTAACTATTATCAAAAACTCGCTTTTGAATGAAGCATATTCTTCTTTGAACAGCTATTCTTGTTTGATTTCTGGTTCAAAGTGAAAATTCCGTGTGTGTTTACACAAATTTTAACATTAAATGTACTTATCCTTTGTCACAAAAGTTACAAAAAAAACCCAGAACTTTTTTTCGAATTACTTTTATGCCCTCATCCTCACAAAACTAAAAAGGAGAGGTTGAAACTAATATCCCTTCGCAATCAGTTTCTTCTCAACAGAAAAATAAAAAGTGCTAATCTATTTCGGCTGAATAGTTAATGGTTGTTTTTATCTCATAACGTAAGGGCCATTAGTATTTGGAAGTTACTTTGAAATGATTCATTTCTGCCATTAATGCTACACAAATAAATTAATTCAACGCAACCTCCTTCTCAGTTCAGTTTAAATGATACCAAAAAAACAAGTTTTTAAAGACTCATTTTTTGAACTTGATAAAAGTTTATGATGTTATTGCACGAAATTTAGACATTAAAGACGTATTCTTTAGACAAAAGGGTTTTTTTATATGTAACAAGAACTTATAGTGTACTTTTTTTTATTTAATTCTACTTAATAACAATACATATGTCGTCATTTGATAGCTCAATTTCTTTTGAAATATAAATGTGACTATAAAACTTATAATTATTTTTATGGTTTGAATAATCAATTTTTAGCATCTGAAACTTCTTTCTTAACATATCCCTAGCCCTTGGCTTGGGGAATTTGAATTAGATCTCGTTGAGCAAAAAAATTCATGACAATTTTCACAAGAAAATGTTTTCTTAGTTAATAATGTTGACACATCATTGTAATGGCTAAGTTCATTTTTAGCGTTAAATGGATTTATTTAAAACATTCAAAAGTAATTGAAACTGATTTATACTGTCACGTTGATATATGAGCTGGTTAAATCGAAAACACTATAAATACCCGAATTACGCGGCTTTATCAACAAATTAAGAGCAACTACACTTATCTAAGAACTCTCCCATGTTTAGAATATATGGCTTTATATATAACTGTAGAATATTCCTAAATTCTACTCTGGAAATAAAAGGATATTCTGAAAGGTGTTAGAAATTATAATGATAAAGACAGAGAATAATTAAACAAAACATTTTCATGAATTTTCAACGTTATCAGCACTGCGTTTTGAATCCGGAAACTCTTGTTCTCTAGATGAGAGTTTTAGTTCGGGGTCATTGATGTTTGCGAGCTTCGTGGATCTACTATTTATCCTAAAAATTATCCATTATTTATCACTTGATTTCACTTCATTAAGGGTGACTCACTCATGATTTATTTTTAATATTTGAATTCCGAACAATTTACTCCGAAATTCTGTTCTATCATCAGCTCGACCTTCCAATTTTTTTAGAATCAACCCATTTCTATCATTACGCCAAGCACTGGTTATTACACTGCAATTTCATTCAGATATTGTACTTGCATTAGGAGTAGAGGAAATGTATTCAATATTTTTTTTAAATCGCGGGGAAGAATTGTTTCATATAACAAAAAAGCAATATCTGATCATACGGTAACTTCCTTTCAATATCCATCATATACCACATAATTTTTCCAGAAGATGTATTCTTTAAACAGCCAATCTTGATCTGTTTACATTTTAAATACGTTATTGAGATTTAGTGGCTCGAGAGGATTTCCCGACATTTATCGCGTCCCGTGACCCTTAGCATGCAAGTCGCCATCCATTGTCAAAATTACATTCATACTTGGAAAGATAAAATACAAATCATAACATTATCCCTCCATTTTTAGCCACTCAAGGGGCTAATATTTTAGTTGGATCCCTTTTGGCGTTTTAGATCACTTTTCAATTTTTTTTTTTTTACTTTAATTTTAATTACGTGTAGCTGAAATTATATTCAAATTAATAATTTATCGTTTGCTTCAATTTTAATTACATTTAGCTTAAATATATTCAATTCAATAATGTATCGTTTCCTTTAATTTTAATATCGGAAAATTTTACTATTGTTCATTTCTCGATATTTCATCGTTTACTTTAATTCCTATATTTAATTGAGTAATTTAATAATAATTACTAAAAAAAGCGCATCTCGGGTAGCTAAATCTGTCCTTTGCAAAACATTGCGTAGAGCTTTTTCACTTCTTATAATATTATTTCATTATTTTTACTGACAACATCAGTTAATTTTTTGTCTGCGGGACATTCAAATGCTTTTGGGGGACGAGAGAGAAATCATTCTATTGCGAAATTCCTGGATATTTCTCGAGGTATCTCCAAAATTTGAAAGTGATAAATAAAATCGGTCAATTAATTCTTCTCCTAAAATTGTCTTGTAAGATATATAAATTTTGAAATTGGAATAGAGGGGGAAAGATTTATAAATTCCAATTGAAAAAAAGAGTATTCATTTGATGATTTACCACAACGAAGCGCCTTTTAATCGTCCTATTTTACAGGCAATTATTGTTTATAAATAGCTAAAGTTCATTCACTTCGTTTTACATATCGCCAATCTCCTCCTAAATAATTAGAAATACTTGTTCTTCATAACAAATGTTGATGTTGTCGTATTCATGCGTTATCCAGAGTATATTTTAAATAGTCTCAAAGGTCTTAATGACAGCAGTTGTCACGGCTGCAAAGAAATTCCTGTGGGGATAAATTGATGTGCGGGACAATGTCAAGTTTAAAAAAGAAGGGTAAAATGGTTGGTTCTATAATGTATTGCGGTAAATGGTTATAAATATGCCCTGGTGTCAACGTGGTATCCGGTCAATATCTATAATTGTTTTAGAATCCTGTATTCTAAGGGTAAATTTTCATAACCATATAGTGGTTTGTTCTATGCCTTGCTGCTGTAGGTTTTGTTCATACTGACAAGTTAAGATATGAAATTAGGAATTGCTTTCATAACAAATATTAAGCAAATATTTATTACAAGGCTGTCGTTGTCTAATATTATATTGAAATTCCCACTCTTTTTGGTTTTTATTGCTAAATATGTAAGAAAAGAATTTTTGAGTTTGACTTGAAGGACTTTTTGTTCTTTTCTGAGTTCCTTGTGTGCTCCTAGATGTACTAGTACCATGATTTAAGAACAACTAATATAAGCTATTAATGGGGATTTTGTATATATATGGTGAGACTTTTGCCCTTCTGCGTGGCCATGGTAGCCTGGTGGTCATGGTCGAGGGCTTGCGGCTGACGTTTCGTCTAGTCTTGGGTTCGAGCCCTGATGCGACTAAAGACCCGTTTTGTAGCGGAGCTGATGCACGGTAAATCTGTAGAAGTCCCAAGTCCTATCGTTGGAGTGATGTGAGAGTTTGGAGAAGAATGGGCTCTCTCTGATATCATCCTCATTCGTTGACAGAGGTTTACAATTACGAGGTCCGTCAACAATAGCCCTCTCGCATCTTAATTGGTCATGGTCCCTTCGTTTGTTATTTAAATCATTTTAATTTGAAAAATACAAATTTATGTCATTGTGGCTCTGTTGGAGATGCTGACCACTAAGTTTTCTCTTGCCCTTTTACCATGGATTTTCAATTAAACTATCCTATTTTTGAAGCGTAACCTATTTGGCTGAAGTCCTTGTGTGAAAATCTTTATTTGTATTTCAAACTTAAATCCTGTATTCTTAAATCTCATAAAATTATCCAACAAATATCTTAATTGTTTCAATTTTTTATTACATTTCTTAGTATTTAAATTTTCCTTATTGTGTATCTGTAATAGTATACCTTGTAAAAATGTACATATTCTTGTCTAATACTTCATTTTTGTTTACAAGTTCGTGGACGCTTTTTGTATTGCGCCATTTAGTCTGTTATACATTTTATTTCTGCAAGAAAATTCTTCTGATTCCTCTGTTAGTTTTTTTTATTCCTGTCATGTACATTTTCTACTCTGTGAATACATTTTAAGCTTTATTTACTTTTGACTTCGAAATTATGTAATATCTTATGTTCTTTTGTCAATAAATGCTGAGTGCTAGGGTGATTGTCTCCCGTGATAGCGGTTTGCACCTCGGAACCCCTTGGGTAAGCTCGGTCCCCTTGGGCATTCTGCCATTCCTGTTGTCGTGTTGTTTCTCAGTACGACTTTAATAAACAAATACATTGGATCTCGAGAAGCGTACATTTGAATGTAATTAAAAGTAGATCATTCTTTAACTTATGAATCTACTTTTCACTGTAACTAACCTCAATGGTGAGATCAATCACTTATCACTTCAGATTTTAATAAAATTCTTAAAATATATAAGTTTGTACTCTATGACTTTGATGTAATACTCCAGATTATGAATATTTATTTAGATATGATATCCTAACTAGAAAATTTAGATTTCATCACTTTTCATTAAAACGAGCTATATTTACATAAATAAAATAAAATAAAGTCGACAAAAATTTATCTATCATACAGCTAAAACAAACACAACAATTTGAGATTAAAAATAAGGGATCTTAATTCAACTGCGAAAATATGTATCGTAACTATTTAATTTCTCTTACTCATTCTCGTGGAAAAACTGAGAACTAAATGTTATTTTTTCTTATTTTGTCTTAGTCAACTGGTGCGGGCTAGAATGTTTCCTGCTGTATAAGTTCTTTTTTTTTCCAAATATAATACAACTATATTTGTTTTTCTCATTAATATAGGCATTGTTATTTTTAAACGTATTGTTGAAAATCTATATTCTCATGGAAACGTTAAGAAATATTACTATAAGAGTTAAGCCCTTCTCTGAAAAAAAATTGTTTTCATTTTGTAATTTATACGTTCTTATTGAAGTAGAGATTTTATTAATTAAGATTTATGAGAAAATTAAATGTAAGTATTTATATTAAAATAAAAAATACTATTGTATAAAATGTAATTAAATGTAATTTTAATTTATATTTAGAAAATGCAGAATTAAATCTGAATTGCAAAAGGGGCATCTTTAATCCGCTACTATAAGTATATCTATACTTAAAACCGTCGTTACTATATTTAAAATCAAGAGAGTTTGTTTTCTTTTTTTTCCAACAATTTCAAACACTTTAATTTTTATGTACTCTAAATAATATATTTATTTGGGATTTAAATCCGGAAGGTACTCTTCAATTGTATATTTTACTTCATTTAAAGATCCTAAAAATTAAATACAGTTTTTGTTTCCAAAAAGAATTTTTTGTATCTCTAATGTCATCTTATTCATTCAAAATACCTACAGTATAAAGTTGTAATATAAATTACTACAAAATCATTGAATTCTATATTTGTATTGAAGTAAAGGAATCCTTTGCGGGAAGAGAGAGGAGAAATCGAGACTATACCAAAGATGTGAGGTTAATCTTACCAAAGATGCGCGATTAAATTATTAAAGAATATAAAAGACAAATTCTTCAAAACGTTTGCTGCGAAAATTTTTAGTTAAGGTAATTATCAATTCTTAAATGCACGTTGCTTGCAAATTTATATTAATGTATTATAAAATTATTTTTTAAAAGTATCTATATGATTTTCTGCACTCTTTTGCAAGTCCACAGTTATTAATCAAAAGGCTCACCGTTTACAGGTCATTTTGATTTCTTGAACGAAATGTTAATCCGGTGGAATTTCTATTTCCGTCTCAATCTATACTATTTTATCTATTTGAATGTAAAAATTTCCATCCCTCCCAAAAAAAAAAAATAATTAAAGTGTCTGTGGGATATTTTCTCCCTGATTCTTGAAAATATCTTAGAATTTATTTAAAGGCCGGAAAATTCACAAACGATGTATCAAAATATCGGTATGAATATTTTCAGAAATCGGGGAGAAAATGTAATTCAGCAGAAATCTTCATTGATTTTTGCTTTTCCGAAAGCACTCTTGCATTCAAGTAGATAAAATAGTAAAGATTTGTGGCTGGTAGAAATTTTATAGGTTTAACAGTACGTTCACGAAATCAAAATGGTAGACATGAGCCTTAACGATTGTTAATTAATTGGTAAGTAACCTACTTTCAGATTTCATTTACGTGCGTAAAATGTGGCCGCGGTAGCCTAGTGGTCATAGCTTCGGATTCGTGGCTGGCGGCTTTTCGTTCAGTCGCTGTTTCGATCCTTGGCCTCTAAAAACCCGCCGTGTAGTAGGGGCTGATGCACGTTCAATCTGTCGGGACCCAAAGTCCTCGCGTTAGCGTGGTGTGGAAGTTACGAGAGGGAGTGCCAGCTCAGGTGTCGTCCTCGTCACTTGACAGGTTCAAAATTACGAGGCCTGTCGCCAATAGCCCTCGTGTTGCTTCTAGTGCGACGTTAATTAAAAACTAAACTAAAAATACGTACATAAAATCGTAAAAAGATTATGAAAATAATGCAAACGAAACACATAGACATGCCTCATTTTAGATATTTAAAACACTGAATGACTTCAAAACATTTGCTCAAATGCCTAGAAAAAAATTTATTTTAAAAAAAGTACTATTCAGCCGGATAGAAAGATTCGTAGAAATATGAGGCTGTTAGTAAACTTTGTTGGATAGGTTTTATTTTGCGAGCTCGATTTTTTAGGTGAATTTTCAAAAAGAAAAACCCTCGTTAGAAATTCAGTTTTTTAAAGCTTGAACATTTGTAGAAAACAATTGACATAAAAATTATATTTATATGAATCAACAAATGAACTACCAGTCTAATTAAAATCCGTTAATAATAAACATTTCAATTAATATTTAATCCCCCATATAAAACCTACCAATAAATATATTTTCCTTTTCTAAATATTCAGCTGTTCTTGTTCATATCTACTTCGTTCTACATTCTATAGAAGGGTTATAGCTGCATAATAATTGTCTTTATACCCTACAATAGAAGGAAAATTAATACATTTATTGTATTATTTGCCGTCTAAGCTCGTACGTATTCCATTTTTCGCTAATATTTGAATTTACAAAGATATATTATTTCTTGCTTGATGAATTAATTTTATTTTTACATCATAAAAAATTACGCAATTCAGTTTTAAAAAATTTTGTTCCCTAAAAATATTTTTGACAAAGAAATTCAAATAATTTAACCACTGATTCGCTGTCCTAACGATATATATTTATTAGCTAAAATAAACGGAAGTGAAGGCAGAAGAAGTGTTTCATCATGAATATAACATGTTTCATAAGACAAAACAATTGTACGCAGTTAGAATATCTGCTGTGCAGATAATCGTGAAGAAAAAGTAAGGAATGTAATTTGTGAAGTCCACTTTGGGCAATTGCCAGTTTAGATGGAAACCGTAATATTAGTATCGTTTCTTATCACTCTCTTTTAAAACTACCATTTTTCAACTTCTACATTATTTATAGTTGCTGAAAATAATAAGACCTAAATATAAAAAAACGATCTTTAAACTATTTGAAACAATTTCTAAAACGAGTTACTACAAAAATGTGATTGAGTGCAAAAATCATAAGGCAAAATAAATTTCTTCTAATTTTGCTTCAAATTACTAAGAAGCAGTGTGAATAAATTGAAGCAAATTATTAAATTATTGAAAAGCATACAAGAATTTGCATAAAGAAATGTTGCAAAAATTATAAAAGGAAAAAATGAAAAAAGGTTACATTTTCAAAAAAAATTGATTTGCAGTTTCTAATTATCGAAAGTATCTTTAACAGAATTTATAGAAAGGCAATCCAATTTTGTGGTGAAATGAGTAATGAATAACTTAAGAATATAATTTAAATATCAATAAATTTCAAAACGTGCAATACAAAGTACTCCATTCCTTAATATATTATGATTTGCTAGAAAACTTTTATTCAATAAAATTATGTATAACAATAAAACTTTTAAAATTTTCCCACCTGACATATGTTTACCATAAAAAAAAGCTTCATTTTTTCGAAATAAAACTTCAATATTTTAGTTGACTATGAATATTAAATGTATGAATCACTGGAGGCCATTAATCAAACATAAAAAATACCAACAATTGTTCTCAGAGTAGAATTTAAAATTTACAAAAATGTAATCATAAAAGGAACAAAATGAATACAAATATGATTCCACTCATATATATATATATATATATATGAGTGGAATCATATTTGAGTAAAACGATACCCTTTTAATAAATTCATTTATCGCTAATTGCAAGTTCCGAAATTCTTTTCGACATTCCATAAAATTATTTTCCATCAGTATCATCTAGTTTATGTAAAATGAAACGTTTTCAGAAATTGTTAAGAACGATTTCAGAAATTGTGTTTGGACGTCCTAAATTTTATTACGTGATCTACAAAAGAAGTACGCTTATATGAAGCAGTTATAATAATAAAGTCTATTAATAATTATATTACAGTGATATACGAGATGCAGAGTCGTAATCTACGTTTCATTTTGTTTTACTTATTACAGAAAATGAATATATAATTCATTTGCATTTCAAAGGTATTTTTCAGTCACTCAAAAAATATCTTTGAAATGTAAAAAAAATGTAATGGAAATATATATTCATTTTCTGTAATTAATTAAGATAATAAAAGGAAAACTAACTAAAAAAATTATTTACACTTTTGATAAATTATATTGGTGAATCATGAAATAGTATCATTTTAAAGGAAATCACGATAAATGAAGAAAAAGTTGTTAAAGATTCGCTTCCGATATTATTTAACAAGGATTGTTCAACGTAGTGTGAACATCGTTCATCTCAGAAATTACTTCACTTAACTGCATCACATTAGTTACAGATAAGTTTTCATAGTTTTTTTTTTTTTTTTTTTTTTTGAACAAAATATTTCACGTGGAGAAAACCAAGGAAATACTCCACTGCTAGTTTTCTGACTATTTTGCCATTCAAATGTTGATTCTCTGAATAAAGGCCCTTTTTCGGAGTAATGTATTTCTTTTGTTCTTGATACAGATATCGGGCCAAAAGAGAAGCTTTAATACATCAACAATTACATAACGACTATAAACTGATCTTATTATGCTTTAAATCTAATGAATTAAATCCTTACAAACCCTCATTGATTGCAAAAACCGAAAAGTTCTGAAAGTTTTGCAATCAAATAAAAAACAAACAAAAGTCACTTGAAAAAAGTCGTTTATTTAAATTAAAAGTTTCTGAAATATAACATCAGATTAAATATCATGAAACTCCCTAACGTATAATTTTATAAAATAATTATCCTCAATCAGAAAAAAAAATGTCCAGAAAAGTAAATTAAAAGAATATTTTTTGTATCTAATTTGAATTTCGTTTATTTTTTTTTTTTACTGTAAATCACATACATGATCATTAAAATATTTACCATATGCAATATTAACAACTAATATAAATGTCTAATTCTTAATTTTTCAAATTTAATTTTTTCTCCAAGTTCTAGAATACGTCATAGCATTGAAACTTCTTTTAAAGATCCTTTAAATTCTAATTTTTAAAATATGATTGTTTTATACTTATTTATTCCATCAGGAATTCATATTTTTTTAATGAAATGTAACAAATTTTCATTTGCTATTGGAAAAAGAATTTTTTTCCAATTGCAATAAGTTAACGCATCTTTTAAGGAATAAAATTATTTAAAATTAAATAAGATACTAACTATTACACACGCCACGCACTACGACATAAATTGAAAATTTGTTCTAGTTGTGTGCAATGTAATTCTAAAAAAAACTAAAAAATCGGCAACTATCATTGTATATTTTTTGGAAGAAGAAGGAATAAATACTTTCCTGTAATTATAATTTAAAGTATATATTATACTAAATATTTTATTAAAATATATTTCGTAAATTTCTTTTTAACATTTACGGTGCAACATTTATATCAAATGTCACCAATCTGAAAATTAAAAGGGTTTTTTTTTTTTTTTTTTAATATTAAAAGAAATATCCAGATAATTTTGTAAAAAAAATTAACTTACTTTGTACCATGCTAGAATTGCTGGTAGGAAAATCGTCTGCCGTCACAGGCCTACCACGAAGGCATAGCATCTGATTGTCTTTAGGCACCAACATTAGAAACGGTAAGCAAAGTTCTAATAATAACAGTCTTTCAAACTTATTAGAATGAACACCTCTTGATTTAGTAAGAAGCGAACAGTTTCCACAAAGTTCTTTCAAATTCAAATAAGCTTAATGCTATAACATTCGAAAGTAAATCATGTTTTTACTAAACGTCTTTTGAAAGAAACGTCTATTTAATAAAACTATATTTTTCGAAATGTTTATCACTTCTACTTTCAAACAACGTAACCGAATATTTAATTTCAATCATTGTTGTTGTAGTTTTTTTTTAAATAAAAAGTTTTTGTATAAAATGTTTCTCGCTGTTATTCATGAAAAACAATTTCAGTTCGATATGAGGTTCGTTCGTACTTTATAATTTTCAGTCAAATATTTTATTGGTACTAGGAAAAACTGCACGTCAAAAGCGAAGTATTTCGTACTAGAGCATTCGAGTGTCTCCGCTGAAATGATACATGCTGGTCAAAAAACGTGGAACTAAAGAACGACAGGTAATACGCGACCTCTTACGGTGAATACCGTCTGCTCAATTGCATTAAGTGTGGCTTGGAAAAAGAATTACGCGCCAATCGAATAGACGAGGCGTTAGGGGTCATTCGCAAATTAAATTTTAAGGAATTATATTTCAAGATATGTGTGTGTTAGAGTGAGAGCGTGCGTGCGAGATTGTGTATGTTTTATTATTTATCTTTTTTTGGTTTTATTTTATAATAATTTTGTTTCTGTATTCGTCTTATGTTAATCTTTTTGTAATTTTAAGGGGTTGCTAGTTCATTTTCTTTTTAAATGATTTTATAAAGAGTTTGTTTTTTGTTGATCTTTGTTCGATTGTATCTTTGGTTTTATAATCATTTTTATAATGTGATGTTTATGGAGAAAGTTTGGACATCAATTCTGTTATAACTCAGCATTCAAAAGTCTGTAGCATGTTTCAACATTATATTACATTTCATCTTTTTGTTTTTCTTCAATACTTGGAGATTTCAATTTTTTTAAATTTTTTTATCTCGTCTATTGATAATTTTGGTATTTGTTATATTAATTTAAAACAGAATATAATGTTTTCCTTTAAAAGTTAAATTTACATTTTTATTCATTTTTCATTGGTTGCAGCATTTTATTTGTATATTTATATGGTTTGGTTCTTCTATTTTTTACTCAATAGTATTGTGCTGATTTCTTCTTTAACGTGTTATTTTACAATTATTGAAATTTATTTCCTAACTTATTTATGATCTGCATTGTTTGGGTGTTTACTTACATTAAAATTTCAAATTGTGTGTGTGACAGAGAGAAAGAAAATTATACATAAGCTTACTATTTAAATTTTAGCCTTTATGCTGAAATCACTGAATGCAATAAGTATTTTATTTTTAAAATATCGATCAAATTTTATGTAGAATTCATTTTATTTCTATTCGATAATATTTCAATTTTATTACGATAAGTTTAGTATCACTGTGTTGTTGTTTTTTTCCCCCTTTTATACATCTATTATCGAAATTTCTTTTATTGAGTTCATAATTTATTTATCATCTTCCTTTAGCATTTATTATTTATCTTATTAATTTAACAATTCCACTTGCCTTTAAATCCATGTTATAGATTTTATCTGAAAATACAATCTCTTTGCGTTTTCAAAACAGCTTCTTTGTCAACGAGCTCCTCAAACTTTCCAACTTGCCATTCTTTTAGATTTAAGATCTAATGCTGGAAAAAACGAATTTATTTCCAATATGTAAACAAGGCCATTCATAAGCCAGGCTTCAAATGAGATTTGCGTGATTCCAAAACAATCTTTTTTTTTTTTCTTCGTCTTTCTTTTCCCTTTGTTTCCTTCCACTAGCACGAAAAACAAATAACATTCGTAAATGTATAATATTTTGCTGCATTTTATTTTGTTGTGAAACACTGGTATTTTTCATTTCTTAAAAAAGAAAGAAATTCTCAATCGATCCGTCAAAAAATATATTATCTATTAATATACGCTGAAAAACGACTTGCTTAAATACCTGCCAAATTGTTTGATGGCTTATGAGTATTATTACCATCGCGTCTACTTTTTTTTTTTAATTCTCAAGGATTATTGAAGAGAAATGTCTTTAAAAAGATATTCAATAGTGGCTTTTTTCCCTGCTGTACATGAGAATGCATTATTGAAAAATTACTTTAATCATCGAAAGAATGCAAGTAACGATTGTCGATATTTTAACGTGCAAAATGTAATTGCGTATACATCTCATAGAAGCATGAAAGCTTACATCTAAACTTGCAATAATTTTCACATGCGACAAAACATTTAAACTTTATCAGGATATCGATATCAGGATAATTATATTATCAATCAAAATTAGACCAATAATAATCAAAAATCCCAAATTAATTGTAATCTAACCATAGAAAAGAGAAAACACAAGGAAACAAATACATTTAAACCATTGTAAATAAACATAAGCATTAAAAATGATCTATACTTGCTTATATACATTTTTTAAAATTTTTTACTAAAAAAGTAATAATTTTTACTTCCAACAAGCAAATTTGATGTTCGAAACACCATGTCAATATTACGCAATATCATTATGATTTTTTACTGCCAAACACTATTGTTTTGAACTTTACAAAACTAAAGAAGTTTACAAAAAATACTTATCCTATCAAATTTAAAAATTATTTTAAAAAAAACCTATACCGAGAATGTGAAATTAAATGTTTATAATTTTGACATTCAATATACCAACTAAAAATAGTGAAAAATAACCTTTAAAAATCGTAAAAAAGACTGTATGTAAGTGTCTCCATCTGATGGCTAAGTTTAAAAATAAAACCCTTTTTTAAAAAAAAATTAAAACGAAACTAAACTTTATAACCACTAAAATATCATAGATTAATACTATCACAGAAAATATACAAGATATGCACAAAAAAAGATTCATACCAAAAATTAAATAAAAATACTAAAAACTATAACATACACATATATATGTGTGTGTGTGTGTGTGAAGAAACTAGCAAATTACGAAATTAAGTAATTGGATTAGCAGATTTATGGATATTTCAGTTACATGTGAGCCCCTTTGTTGGGATTTGTTAGAAATGTGACATGGACAACTGGTACACAAGATATTTTCTTGCCAAGGAAATTTTGTCGAAGAAACCAACCATTGTAAGAACTCAAGCTGAAAAAAATCTGAAATTCCGGGAAAATTTACTAAAACTAAAAATAGTACATACTCATACATCTATATTTGGACTTCAAAAAAATATATATGATTGCTACTGATGTATCTAAGTAATCAAAATGTGAAGTTTTGCTATCCACTATGCATCACTATGATGCATTTGATGAAAATAGTACCGAAAACAAGCCAGAGATAATTCATTTTTACAATGCAATGAAAGGGAGAATAGATAATGTTGGTGAAATGTCAACAGTATATTCTACAGCCCGTAAAACCAACAAATGGCTGATGGTAATTTTTTATTGCGTATTGAACGTCGCTGGAATAAATGCTCGAATTTCTCTAATGTTCATTAGAAACCCGCCTTTTTAGTATAAATATAAGCAAATTTTTCTTAAAACTTCGGCATAATCGCTTTTTGTACCCCACTTAAGAAAGACTACTTATGCTACTGAAAGAACTCCGTCAAAAAATAAAGACACAAGTGCACAGCAAGATACACAGCTCCTGTGAAAAACACACAAGCAAGAAAAAAGGTTGATGTGTATTTTTCAAGACCTAAGAACAATAAAATTACAATTACTTGCAAAAATCCTTCTTGCAAGTTTGCGAAAAATATCTGCAATTTGTGTCCTTTATTAAAGTCACTTTAAATATTTTTAATTCATTTCGGATTTTTCATCAAATTATAGGAGAACAATTGGAATATCCTTAAAAGTAGATATGTATACTTTGTCTTTATTAAATTATTCACAACAATTGACGATTTGTTTTCATGCACAATACAAATAATTATAAAAACATGTTGGGGGGACTATGTCACCTCGCGCAATCGTTAACGTTGGTCTTGAATGTGCGACTCCTGTTAGTTAAAGCTCAAAATTTTCTTACTGAGGGCATCCAGATAAAATTAGATTCGTAGTGGAAATTTATACACACGCGCGTGCACTCATATTATGTTATTGTTCTCATTAAGAAAAATCAAATACTTGAGAACTGAAACACATAAAAATTACAAAAGAAAAAGATGAAATACATTTTATGAATGTGCAAAAAAAAAATGTTCTGCTTCGAGTGTACTTATTTGAAGGAAAATTCAAGCCTTTTAAGTATATATGATACATTAATTATTAATTAATTTTCCGTAACATAACTGATTTTGTATTTTAGTATTTTTGTATGCTTTATACCAGATAAATTCTTACAGATTTCTTAAACTTTAAGCAATTTTCTGATATATATAGTATAAAAATTGAGCTGGCTTTTATCAGTTAATCTAATAGTAAGTTTTTGTTTCTACATCCATTTTTTTTCACCAGTTTATGCATCTTTTGGCAGCCGACAATAAACAAATAATTCCTGCCATTCTCTCTGCAATTCTCTGTCACTAAAGTTAATGAAATTTATATAAAGATGTAAAATTTTCTATGATTTAAAATGTTCCCTTAATGAACAAAATTATTATAACATTTTATTAATCTTTAGGAAAATTTTTGGATTTTTTGGATATGATAAGAAATGAATAATAGAAGTTATTTTATTTGTAAGCTAAAAATTATGCTAAACACCCCCAGTATTTTACATAATTGATAATTTTGGCAATCAAAAAATTATGCTGCCATTTCATATTTCTAAAAATAAAATAACAGACTATACTGATCTATAAAAAACGGATATGGTACAAAAATTTCTAGCGATCTATATTTGGAAAGTATAGTAAAATTATTTTTACTTTTTCTCAATAATGTAATATGGCTGAAGTATATCAACCAAACACAAATGCAAAAAGTAATAACTTTAGTTTCGCTTTAAATCATAGATTAGTTTCTCAATCAATAAAACGTAATCTTTGTAACATATTCCTTTAAATTTCCATTTCGAAAATAATCAATTTTTTCATTGTAAAGAATATAATTTAATATCAGAGGAATCATTTCTGTGTGCTCTTAAAAGTTCTTTATTTTACTCTTACGCAAGTTAAAAGACAACAACTTCACGAACTACTAAAGATACATAATAATATAAAACATTTCACTGTCTTTTCTTTTCGCAACGGTATTTATTAAGAAGTATTTAATCGTAAAAGAGAAATATTGAGTAAAATGTATACTTTTTAGATAATTGCAAAGTATTAGAATAAATTACAGCTCTCTCTCTCTCTCTCTTGTCTCTCTTCCAGTTCGATACATTTTTCTGTTATTACACGTCCAAGTTTTATGAGAAATTTTCATTTCCTTTATTTTTCTTGATTCATGAATAGTTGACATCTTTAACAAAACGCAACGCTTTATTCCCTCAAGAATTTGATTGGCCCAGAAATTAAAGTTGCATGTATTCTCTTTACACGCAATGCATAATTTTGGAAGTACGAGTATGTAAAAAATAACTATTACTACTATTCATAATTATGGATTTTTACGTTAATACTTGATATTTGCCACTCACTTTTCTGTAGCTAATCTGGAATTTATAAGAAATTCATAAGATAAAAATTGCTACAGCAAATTGAAAATTCATCAAAGTGAACATATAAAAAATTGGAAAATTGAATAGTTAAATTAGTTAGATAATTTAACAGTAACTATTGTAGAATCATTTAAGAAAAAATAAGTGTGGAGTGTTATATCAAAAAAGATACAATGTAAAGTTTCCTAGGCCGTATGTGCCTTAGCGTATAGCTTCATTTGAAATTGGAAAAAAAAATATTAATTTAAGGGCAAAGGATTTCAAAATTTTGGATACTTTAGTTTCAGTTCCAATATTATATTGTAAAGTCGAAGGCTTTAATTTAAATATTTTTGGAATGATTAAATTAATTCACTAATTTTCAGTAGTAAAATGTTTCTTAACCGACCCATAATTTAAAAGAAAAGTGGACATAAATAATTTCGCTGATTACGAATCCTTCCGAATTCTCTAGCGGAAGCTTAGTGGTCAAGGCCACGAACTAGTGACTAAAATTGTTTCGTCTAATCGTAGTTTAGAGTCCTGATGCCACTAAAGACCCGTTGTATAGTGGGGTTGATGCGCGTTAAATCTAAATATGCTCCAAGTCCTCCCGTTGCAGTGATGTGGATGATGAGAGAGGTGCCAGTTAAAGTGTCGTCCTAGTCATTTGACTGAGACTCAGAATACGAGGTCCGCCGCCAATAGCTTTCGTGTTGCTTCTCAAGGCGAAGTTAATAAATAATGAAATCCTCCGATATTTTTATCATATTTTCAGCCAAATCCCTGTGTTCCTGTCAATTTTTTTTGTGTGTGTGTTATTTCTTTGAGAGATGATTTCATATCGTATAATTTGGATGAGGTAGAAAAAAAAACGCCATCAAATTATTATGACTCAAAATTATGAGATCTGACGACTTGTGTTGGCTCTAAATGTGACGTAAATGAACAATCAATAAGAAACCTTTCTAATTCTCAGTTGAAACTCTGATCATTTTTGTCCAGATTGATTACTTTAATATCTTCGCACTCAGAAAGAAACACGATGGCTACTGGCGACGAACCTCGTAATTTTAAGTATCCGTCAAATAACAAGGGCGACACCTGAGCTCCTTTTTCTAACTTCCACACCAAGCTATCACGAGGGCTTGAAGTCTCGGTAGATTTAAAATGAATCAGTCCCTCTACAAGCGGTTCATTAATGGAATCTGCACTCGACGGAAAGAATGCCGACCGCGAGCTCACGACCATGACCACTTGGGTCTCGCGACCTTTTCTTTTCTTTTTTTTTTTTTTTTTTTTTTTTTTGCTCAGAAAAAAAATTATAACTGAATCTCAAATTAAAAGTTATTTAATTCAAAAATGGATATAGATTTCGGATGCAAAGACCCTTTACTGGAAATTTATCTTTGTATATTCCTTAAATTAGTTATCACAAAGCAGTTCGATTGCACTGAAGTGCACTGAAAGTCTTTCACAGGATTACAATATTCAAAACAAAACGACAAATAATATTTTCAGTAATTTCTTATTTAACTCTGAAATTAGGAGAAGTAGAATATCATCAATAAATTTTCTAGAAGCTCTTACGAAGTTAATTCCTTTCGATTTTATTTAGTAAGCACGTTCTGCAATTATTTTGAAAATCAAAATGTAATATTCGATCTAAAAAAATTTCAATTAATCTAAAAGAAATAACTCTTAATTCTTATTTAATTTTTAAAACAATAACACGGTTAATAAAATAAATAATAAAATACTTCATACTAATAAATTGTAATAGACATTAGACATAAATTATAATAGACATTGGTCGAACCTCGTTAACTCGCGAGTTCACTTAATTCGCGATTTTACTGTAGTTCCCTTATGTATTAGTTTCAGAATAATCTTTTTTCGGATGATACCAGGACTTTTTGTAAATAAAAGACATTAATATCTTCCTTTTCTATTTAATTTACCATTGGTTAAATAACACTATTTTGTACATCGTGGGCGTTCCGATTTGCAACAGCAAACATATATTCCGAAAGACGGAAATTAGAAACATGGGAATGAAACATTAAATGGCGCTTGTGTACCTAAAAACAAGCAAAAAGAAGCGCAAGGGTAAAGGAGGAAATTTTTTTTACGAAACCAGAACTAAAAGGAATAGACAAAAGAGATGCAGGAGAGGAAATATTTTTTTTTAAAAAAACAAAACATTCAAATATGGACGAGCAGAGATCTGCTTCAAAAAGAAGGGTGGGCTAGGACATGAAACTCATCACTAATCTTTGAAGAAACACGGCAACGAAGTAAAATTTGAAAGGAAGGTTCAAAAATACCGAGTGAGCAGGTGTACAGTAAAAAGAGCCCAAACATAAAAGACAAAGAGTTTTAAAACAAAGAGAAGGTTACGCGAGCGTGAAACCGATTCGTTATCCAAGTCCAAGTAAAGAGGCGACAAAGTAGCGATAATCCGATACAAAGAAAAAAAAAAGAGTGGGAAAAAGTCCGTGCTCTGATTATCTGAGGCAAGAGGAATTGACGACGAAGGTTCGCAAGTCCCCTGGTCTAAAGCGCAAACGGTGACTTTCATCATAAAGGAGAGAAGATAAAGATCCGACCAGAGAAAAATGAACAAACGCTTGTCTTTGAGACGTATCCTTTGAAAGCTTGGACTAAGAGAGGGTCGACTATTCAAATTCTTTTTATTTATATTTTATGGATTTTAATGTTTGGATTGGATATGAATCACCATTTGTCGGAAAAAGAAATGTTCCCGTTTGGACTATTTTTTAAAAAGTTGTAAGAGATTAATCTCAATATCTCGAGGTCAATGATATTGAAATTAGCTGTATGCTCAGCTATTTTTTATAAGTCAAATTTTAATTTTTATAAAGATTACTTTCTAGTATATGTGTTTTCCGTAATAATTAAAGGTAATGTCGGAAAAAGTGTAAGCGTAACGCAGAAAATTTATATCGATTTTGTAATTTACATTATCGTTCAATTTAAATGTATTAATATTATATATAAATCTTGATTTTCCCTTAACTCGTTACTTAATAAACATAGACTCCCGACTATCGTTAGTTAACGGGGGTCCGATTGCAATAAAATCAAGACATCAATCCAGAATTTCCGAGAATATGAGCACATATCTCTGTATAACCAAGAATAAATACAATCCAAGTACATACATGCTTACATACTAGTCAAGTCCTCATATATTCAAATTCATATAAATTTGAATGCCAAATTTTATGTGATATAGCTGTGAGTGATATTCGAGCTAACATTGGGGACTTGGGGATAATAGCATTTGTTGCTCAATATCCCATAAAACCAATCAATCAACTGGTGACTTAAACACACAGGATGCGAGTGAGCCGAAATAATTAACATAGCTTTTACTAATTACTAAATTATTGTCTTTAAAACATCTCTCAAGGTAAGAGTTAATCTTACGAAATACCAAAATACAATGAAAACGAACAATGAATGGATTTTATTAATTGTTTCGTCTATATATCACAAATTGCGATAGTAAATTATACTTTTTTAAATTTTTTTTAGTAGATTACTTAAAATGTGTTTCTTAGCAAAATATATTCATTAGAAAAGGTTATATTTTTTTGCAGAAATATATTTATGTAAGCAATTATTCACTCACAATCATTCATGTTAACTAGTCGGTTTATGTGTTTTTCCGATTTGTATCTGATATCGCGTAATACTTTGGATGCAAAGCCTGGTTTTTTTCCCCCTCTCTCAAATGATATGATATGAAGTTATCTTTTAAAGAAATTACAAAAAAAAAAAAAAAAGGAACTAACACACACACGAGCTCAGAGATCTGCTTGAAAACATGATAAAAATATCAAAGGGTTTTATTTGATTTGGTTGTTTATCAACGTCACGCTAAGAAGCTCGAGGGCTCTTGGTGGCGGACATCGTAATTTTGAGCTTTAGTCAAGTAACTAGGGTGACACCTAATAGGGCACCTCCCTCTCCAAACTTCCAACGAGAAGATTTGGGACCTCGACTAGATTTTTCATGCATCAGCCCCACTACATGGCATGTGTTTAGTTGCATCAGGGCTCGAAACCCAAGACTTGACGAAAATGACGTCGACCACTAGACTATCGTGACCCAATGGAGCGTACGGGATTGTGTCGTGAATTGGTCAATTCACAATTGACATTCGATTTAGTTGACTATCAAGACACTTTTCAAATTTAATTCCTTAGATTTTTCCTTCGCTTGATATTAAAAAATGGCACATAAATTCGGAGCGCATTTTCTGATAGGAAAAAAAAAACATCCCAGGCGTAGTATAAATTCGTACACTTGCTATGTGTGAAACTTGATTAAAAAATTATTGCCTCCATGTCCATTTTTTTTATTTGTTACCCAATTTTTACAATTCTTGTTGAGCCTCAAAGTTATATGTATCCTCAACGTAATGTATTTGTTTTCTTTATTCCGAGATGCCTTTGGTGTTCCGAGAATTGATGAAGATCATAACTAGTATGGCAATAAGGTTGAAGCAGTGAGGCATCGTTGCATTCGACCTTGACCTTTGCAACTTTCTAATCTTTCCAGAAATGAAATAGCACCTTCAGGGACACTCACTTTTCTTCTGATGACGAGTAAAAACTGCTATTAAAGCCTGGTATCGACAAAAACCACCGGAATTCTTCTCCAACTGGTTTCCCCAACTAGTCGAAAGCCGATGAAAGTGCGAGGAAAGGAATAGGGGCAATGTCAAAAAGTGAAAAATACATTTCAACGAGAATTCATGTAGGTTTCAGGTATGACAAAAATTGAGAAAATCAAACGTTTTGGCCATGAAGGTATTACTTTTCAATAAGTCTCGCCTGTCGATGAATAAGCAGCTGTAGCGTGATATAAGTCAAAATTAACCAATCTCCGGGATTTCATTAATATCATGCGCTGCCAATTTGCGTGTAAGCCATGTTATTACTCTACTTAAAAGCCTACGATGTGTTTTCCTTTTGGGTTGGTTTTATTAGACGGTTACCTAAGATTTTCTGTGTACAGTCATCTTTAATCTGCCGCGGAAATGAAACCAGGTTGTGCTTACACGGAAAACGTGTGTGATAAAGAATGCATGAATGAAAATATAGGAGGTGATATTGAGTACAAAAAATTAAAAGCGAGCACGAGAATATCATACTTAATGAGTATAGAAGGAAAGACCAATGGGGAAATGCTTGCTACCGTGACCGTTGCCATGAATACACCTTGATTTTGTTTTGGGTCTACGAAATACTCCTTAAATATGGTCGGATAACTCAATTAATAAAATGGGCCACACAAAAATTGGGACTGATGAAAATGAATTAAAGTCGCCTTTAATATTTAAGTAAAATAGAATTTCAAAGCTCAGTGACTATAGTAGCTTACATTAGTTTGACATAGATTTTAAATATTAACATTTTACGAACTATGCAATCAATCTGATTGATTCTCGAAATGTTTCATTACAGTATGTGTCACAGAAAATTGCGAGAATGTTTCATGTGGACTATTTTATTTTTTTAACTTTAACATGAAAAATAATACTTGTAAAGAAAATGTAACGGAAAAGGAATTTGAACAATCAGCACTAATAGTAGTTTCAAAAGGGACGATATATATTTCATGATATATAATACATAAAACTTATATCCATTGATTCAGAAAAAAATTAATATAATTTTTGTTAGAGAGAGCTAAATTACGCACAATCTCCCCTTTAGTAATAACAGAAAATATCGTCTTCACGTAAAAATATCATACTAATTGTGATTTCTTCACATCTAAAATTTAAAATGTTTCGTTCGAATACTTTTTAATGTATGTTCTATCTGGGCGGCGATTTAAAGGGGGAAAGGAGGCCACACATACTACCATCACCATCCTTTTTAGGAAAAATAAAAATTTTATTCCATTTTACTCACCTAAATTTATGAATTATAATCAAAACATTCATATAAAACCCATTGTTTTGTCTCCTAATTACCTTTTCTTTCATACCTATAATTATAAACAAATTTACTTAAAGGAAACATGGACAAAATGCTATGCAGTGCATTGTCAGTTATTAGACCCGTGCGTTGTGGCTAACCGTTTCTACCAAAGCATCATTAGTTGGGTTTAAAAAAAATGATTTTTTGGTGTGTATTTTAATGATGCCGTACTTTTTTTTAATAAATTTATTTCTTATCATTTTTGATTCCTCGAAATTTTTCTGTTTAATTGTAATACATGTGACTATGTTGATTATTTGATTAAATTAATGTTGTACACTATTAATTAAAATTTAAGAAAAAAAAACAGATTCACACTAACTACTACTAGTATTAAACTAAGTCACATTGAAATTGGTATTTACTGTTAACTTTTACCTCTTTGTCCTAATTCGCACAGAAAGCATCAAAAACTTGTCACATTGTAGCTAAATTTTTACATTTTTATGTGCATTTACTCCCCTTACACTCCCTAAATCTCCATTATTTTTGGTTCCCAATAAATTCCCTCCCCCCTCCCCTATTTCTAATTTACAATTATCTCCACTATGTTCAGTCAGCATGTCGCCATTAAAGAATACTCTAAAAAGTATTAGTACATTTTTTCAAGATAACTGTGAATAAGAATTGGTGGCTTGTTGTGTTCATATATAATTAACAATTTATATGTATAAAAGAAAACAAGATATCCAAAAATATTTTTTCAATTAAGTCAAAATATCTCTCATTTCTTCCAAAAACAAATAAAAACGGTATGCTTATTTAATATCATACACACGATTTTTTTAAATCAGTCATCTTGCTAAACTCCTTTGGCAGAACTCTTTTATTTACTATTCAGTCTTCATTTTAATATTGCAACATTTTTTTTTATTTTGGTGAAAAATATTTTTTCAAAAATATTTTGATAATTGAATGACAAAAAAAAACTGTCAAGATATTAAAAATATTGGCAGAATATCTGTACATATAGCAAAATAACTACTTCATAATGGCTATAATTTGTTTTTATCCATGCGTTTTTGAAACATTCATAGCTTTACAACCTATTCATTAAAACTCAATTATTCAATCTATTCATTAACTGGAAAAAATGGAAGACATCTTCACAAATAAAAGATTCATATTTTAGACAGTTAAATGATGTTTATACAAATCATGACCTCAAGCATATCTTTATATAACTTCTAACATATATCTTTGGCTACCTATTTCAATTCAAAGATGCCTTTAACATAACCAGAGCTTCACGTGATTTTGAACTACGGTTTGATGACGAGGTTGACATCTGCAATGGCACCTTAATCTCCTCATCTATACCAAGCAAACATGAGGACTTTAAGGCTCCCGTCTACCCGCCATTTTGATTTCGTGGACGTAATGTTAATCCTATGGAATTTTGACTTTAATTCTCACATCTTTATTATTTGAGATATTTGAATGCAATAAAGTGCACCTGAAAGAGCAAAAAATAATCAATGCTTCTGTGGAATTACTTTTTTCCTAAGATTTTTCAAAATATTTTTATTCTTATTTTAATGATTCGTTTTTGAGTTTTCCGGTCTTTAAAGAATATTTTCAAATATTTTTGAAAACCGGAGGGAAAAAGTAATTCCACAGAAACATTCATTATTTTTTGCTCTTTCAGATGCACTTTATTGCATTCAAATAGATCAAATTGTAAAGATGAGAGAATTTAAGTCGAAATTCCATAGGATTAACATTAAGCTGATGAAATCAAAATGGCGGGTAGATGGGAGCCTTAAGTCGCAACATATTTAGCATTCGTCAACCAGTGCCATACGATAGCTTTTATTTGGAATTAGAATACCCAAACCATCTACAGACCAATTATGAGTCCTTTTCTATAACCTCCAACCTAGAATCCTCTAAGGGGGAATTTTTTTGATCAAAACGCAATTTCATTATCATGGGATCCAAAGCAATATCCTAATAAAGTACAGAAAATGTTTTAGCTCATTTCTCAGAAAAAAATGCATGTCCTAAGTGTTAATATAAATAAATAAATTACGAAGACAAATTGATAATTTACCATTATCAAAGTGTTTATGCTTTGTCTATTTAGAATTTGAAATCTCTGCATTCTGGCGATTGAAAGAATGCTATAAAAGATTGAAGACAAACATTTTTCATCGATTTTGTCTATTATTTCCGTTATAACAAATTGTTTGTTTTTATCATAATTCGTTGCTTTAGAATGTATAGAAAGGAATAACGCCTTTTTTTCTAATAAACAAGCCCTTATAATTTTTCTTCTGTAAATGTGACATCAAAGCTCATGAAATCTATATTTAGACTATTACCAACTAATTTATCCGATAGATTGAATCATATTACTAATCAATGTTGAAACATGCTATTATTCAGTATTGAAACATATTATCATTCAATGTACATTTTGAAAGATATTTGTCGTCGAACATTGGAGCATTTTCTGTGGATTTAATATACCTTGCAGCTACTTGTCAACTTTGTGCAGTACAGTTACTGCTACAGGATTTTCGTCATCTCCTCATTCTATATCTGAAAAGGAAAAAAAAATATGTTTTTTTTTTTTTCCGTATAAACACACAATATATCATCCGTTTCACTTTTTTAAGATTTTGTTGTGAAGTTCGTTCGCTTGTTTATATATGTTATTATTCGTGATTTTATTCCTTAGATTACATTTCATCGATCGAGTTCACTTTCATCTTCTTAAGCCTGCGGGACTATGTAAGAGCTCTGAGAGAATTGTCTCTTCTAGCTTTCCATTAAAAGATGAAAGAGAAATACGAGTAAATTAATCTTCTCATCTCTTTCCCCTTTGAACACATTTTCTGTATAATTCAATCCATTTCAATCGGAAATTCCATCCAATGTAACAGCCTGGCCAAGTCTATATTCTGAGCAATTAGAGGAAATTTTTATAACATATGGCACAGTTACAGTTTGGAGTTCTGTTGCTGCTTTGCAGCTGGCCATTCCCGTATGAACTCTAAATAATTAATAGAATCTCATCATACTCATCCTAATGTTCTTCTACAAATAATAGTCACAACTCTAAGAGGGGAAGTGGTTAAATATTGCTTGAAAATGAAATTATTTGACTGTATGTAGATGATGTTCTCTTAACGCACCACACACCTTTGTCATTTTATACGTGTGTGTGCGTGCGTGCGCTGCACACATCTCAAATCCATTCTAATCGAAAACTGAACGTGATTGAACAAATCTTCTCAATCTACATTTTCAAAGAACTTTTTTTTCCATAGAAATGCCATTATTCCCAAATCAGTGGTTATAATTGCTTCGCAGCTGGGCCACTCCTGTATGCCCAAATATCAAGAATGTCTGAAAGAGATTAATTAACTGAGTTGAGACCGGGCCTAGGAGATATTACAATTAATTTAATATACATTAATTACAATAACATATAATTACAATTAATTTCATTGACGGTAATAGTGATACGTAGAATCCGAATTTATGGTTAGACAGATTTAATAACAGTGGCATCTTATATCCACCAATTATATCTGGTTACAAGTGAGGCTTACTTTTATGATTCTTTTCAAGTTGAGAGTTGCAAATACTCCTGATGAAATAAAAATAAAAAAGATCGAGTTCTTAATGTGATTTCTTTGTGACTCAGAAGTACGACCTCTAGACATTTACCAGAAATTACCAGAACACTTTCTTTTTAGAAAATAATCACACAAGGAGAATTCGTAAGGCTTCTATAACATAACTTAGAGAAGAACTGATTATTCATACCTGTAAGAATATTAGAGACTAAATTAGATAAATAATTCGTCTATGAACAGTGCTGATCACCGATAATTTGGGTTCAACTTTCTGGCTATCATTGGATTATCTGACTATATGTATGTATGTGGATTCGACTATAATAGTGTTTCTTATAACACTCAATTTTGAACTTGTAAATATTGTATCGAGCAAAGAGTTTCGCTTTGAGAGTTTCATCTAAAATTTCAATTATATTATTTCGTACGTATCAAGAACATTCTTTCTTCGTACCTGTTTCATAAAACTTGATTCTATAAATAGGAAGTTCGTCCACAACCTTTGATAAATTAATTTATTCTCTTTAATTCAACTATGCTTATAAAGTATTTACTTCTTTCGAATTCCCTATTGTTTTTACTCCATAATTCTTGTGGTAGGCTACAACTTTTTTTCGAGATAATATTTTCGAAAAAATATTTCATAAATCTCATTAAATATAATATTGCTTTTAAATTTTATTTTTAAATACAAATAAGAGGTAATTAAGTTTCAAATTAATCTCAATAAGTATATTGTATTAGCATTTTTCTCCATAACTTGTTTTCAATTTGCTTTTTTGAAAAAAAATGGAGAAACATTTCATTCTTTGGAATGGTTTTTAGAGTTCGGCATCTCTATGGGCCAATGTAGTTTAAAAACCATGGTATCTTATTGGCCACGGTAGCGATGTTCATGTCGAGCAGAAAGGTTCAAGTCTGGAAGCTCCCGTTCACGGGCCATTTTGATTTTGTGAACGTAATATTAATCCTATTGAATTTCTTTTACTGTCCCCAAATCTATATTATTTTATCTGTTTGAATGCAAAAGAGTACATCCGAAAGAGCAAAAAATAATTAAGGTTTCTGCGGAAATATATTTTTCCTTCGATATTTAAAAATATTTTACCCCTATTTTAATGATTCATATTTGTGAGTTTTCCTGTCTTTAGAAATATTTTAAAATGTTTTGAAAATCGGGGAGAAAATGTAATTCCACATCATTAAAAATATTGTTATAACCGAGGTATCCGACTACATTAAAAACTCGAATTTCGGAGAAAATATCGAATTTTTTTTTTTTATTTATCCATTAAAATATTTGAAATCTTCTCTTTCTGAAGCTACCTTCCATTTGTAGCTACGGTATATAGAAATCAAGTTTTAAGTATTTTAATATCAGACACTTTCCAAAAAAAATCACCAGAAGTCACGATTTCGAAACCGGAAGTTAATGTCTTGTCAAAAATATTCGTTTATTTCTTATATTTTTAAGAACATTTACTACTTATATTTTTTTAAAAAACTTTTAAGATGTATTAAGATTCATTTTGAGAAATCTGGCATCACATTTAGTTGTATAATTTTCAAGAAATCAGTGGCAATATACACTCTGTTTACTATTTTGCTGAGCAACATTTTTTGAATTACTTCCGAGTTCTGTTTTTAATTGTCATTTTGTTTCTGTTTGAAATAACTGTTTAAATTGTAAAATAGTTTTTAGATTAATATTCTTTATTTTAACTATGGGTAGTGCGAAAAATAAACGACAGAGCAAGAAAAGGAAATTTCATGGTAATCGTCATTCTGTTTGTCAGACATCTGATACAGTCAGCACGAGCATTGAACGAAAAATTGGAACTGTGGAAACAATAATGAAGGATAGCTTCAAAAAAGATATGAATACTCTTGGTAATAGGATTTATAGCCTAGAAATCATTTCAAATGTCATTGAAATGCTGAGTTGCCCTTTGTGTTTATGTCAAAGTTTAGAACTGAAGGAAGAGTCCAGTTTTGGTTTTCTTTCCAATATGCTCCTGAAATGCACAAACTGTAATTTTATTCATGGTTTTTCATCAACTAAAAAAGGAAATAAGCTGAATGAAATCAATATGCAGTTTGTTTTAGGTATGCGTTTGATTGGAAAAGGCCATAATGCCTCGAAAAAGCTGAGTGCTGCATTAGATATGCCATGCTTATCCAAGTCAGCTTTCAGGAACTGTGAAAAGAAGTTGTTGAAAGTTACAATACCTATTGCACAGGATTCTATGAATCTGCAGCTTCCGAAATAAAAGACATCAATCATCAGGAGGAGGATTTGATAAGCTGTGGTGTATCTTGTGACGGTACTTGGCAACGTCGAGGTCACATGTCATTGAATGGGTGTGTAGCAGCTTTATCCATTGATACAGGTAAAGTTGTAGACATTGAAATCATGTCGAAGAATTGTTGCATATGTACTCGAAACAAAAGGTTGAATGTATCCCGTGACCACATTTGCTCAAGAAATCATTCTGGGTCATCATCCAGCATGGAATCCATTGGTACATATCGTATATTTGAACGGTCTTGCCATTTGCGACAGTTGAAGTATTCGTCCTTTTACGGTGATGGGGACTCTCAAGGTTTCTCAGCAGTGAAAGACGTTTACGGAAAAAATAGTGTTTGCAAATATGAGTGTATAGGGCACATTCAGAAAAGAGTCGGGACCCGCCTTCGAAAACTAAAATCAAACCAGAAAGGATTAGGTGGGAAAGGAAAACTAACGGATAAATTTATTAATAAATTGCAAAATTACTACGGTATTGCAATTAGAAGCAATGTTGGTGATTTGCCGGGAATGCAAAGTGCTGTAATAGCAGCATTTTATCACAGCTGTTCAGGAGTGGATCAGCCAATGCATGGCCAGTGTCCGAAAGGACAACTTAGTGGTGTAAATATCAACGTGCTATTGCTTGCGGTGCAAAAATAAATGAAAAAAGCAAAAGCCTGCCTAAAACCATTGTTAATTCCATCAAATCTACTTATTTTGATTTATGTGATCAAAGTTTATTAAAAAAATGCCTCCATGGCAAAACACAGAACTCAAACGAATGTTTTAATGGTTGCTTATGGAAAATAATCCCGAAAGATGTATTTGTAGACCATGAAACATTTACTCTGGGAGCTTATTTATCCGTAATACATTTTAATGATGGTTTTAAGGGAGTGTTGAAGATATTTAATGCGTTAGATGTGTTTCCGGGGAAGTATACGGTTGATGCCTTTAAAAACTTGGACATTATTCGCATTGCTGACTCTAAACGACATTCATTCCCATCAGCAAAAATGGCAAGAAAAAAAATTCGCACTGCAAGAAAATCAAATTTTAAAAGAAAAGAGAATGAAGAAGGTGTAACTTATAAAAGTGGGGGGTTTTAGATTGATTTGGTATGTATATCTTTATTTTCTGAACAAGTTTTAACTTTAAATCCAATTTCTGAAGAATGCGTTTTTCAGTATTTTTACAATTTTTGAAAGGTGATAACTCAAATGTTTTTTTCTATATATTGATAAAATTTGGTAGAAATGTTTTTCGTGTTATTCTTAAGAACCTGGTCTAGGATTTTGTAATGTATTGTTTATAAGTGTATTTATTCACATTTTAATGCATAAGAATGGAGGATTTTTCTTAAAAAAAACACGTGCTGTTATTTCGACTCTTAATAACTCTTCAAATAATGCGAATTATAAGAAAATCCTAGTCCAAGTTCTTAACAGGTATCATATCAATACATATGCTGAATAACAATGTTATAGAATGATTTTTCATGAAAGGAGTACCTTTTGAAAATGTGCTATTTTTTTCCTTATTTTATGCTAAAATTTTGCATTTTAAAATTTTTTCATTGTAATAAAACTATTTAAATGTTTTTTACATACATTCTAATTCAGTTGATACTAAATATTTAAAAAAATTATTCATTTATACGGTTTTTCAAAATTATTGTTCCGAACGTAGTCGGATACCTTATTACATTGATCTACAGTTTCTTATCCTTCCGTACAGTATTCATTCACTATTAAAGACGAAAGTTAATAAATAAAATATATTAAATATATCTTAAAATTATAAAGTTTATTATAATTTATACATATCCATTTATTTTTATATAACGGTCTAAATATAGCTTCAATTGCCTAGTATTTAAAATCGTGAACTCGTAATTGGCGATGTCGATTCGTGTCCCAGGTTGTATACTATTTTAGCCCTCGCCTTGGATATGGAAAACAAAATAGCACCCAAAAGCTCTGTAGATGCGTTAAATTGGCAACTCTTGTAAAACTGCTAATCTATTAGATATCGATTACCATGACAACCCTATTAGCTATTTGATGCCGTTTTGTTTCCTTCTTACGGCATTGAGTATTGCTTCGTAAATGTCGCACTAAGAAGCAACACAATGGCTATTGGCAACGGACCTCGTAATTTTGAGCCTCGGTCAAGTGACGAGGAAGTCACCGGAGTTGCACCTTCCACAAGACGTCAGTGGGAGAATTTGGGACTTCAGTCAGATTTAACGTGTATTAGTCCCTCTACATGGAGGATCTTTAGGGGCATTAGTGTTCAAAATCACGACTCGATGAAAACACCACTGACCTCGAGTCCGCGATCGTGACCATTAAGCTACCGCAGCCACCTTACATTTTTGAAGTAAGTAGAAAATACAAATCTCGTTTCATTATGAAGTCTATCGCCAACATCCCTAGTGTTACTCTAGAGTAATATCAATTTAAAATTTATAAAAATATTAATAAAATTTAATCTTTATCTTTTTTTTTTGTTTTTATCTGCACAAGTTTCAAAGAGAAAATTTTACATAAAAATTCCTCTTAATTTCTAAATCTATTTAATATTTGGTTATGAATAGGTCCTGCAAATCGAAGACTCCGAAGTCTTGCGTCAAATATGGAAATATCCCTTTCATCAAAAAAAAAATAAATAAATAAGAGCTTTTCTTAATAGTTTGCCTTTTTCTTTATTTAATTTTTTTTTCATGACATCTTTCTCGTTTTAGAAATTTTTTTGAACTTTTTTGTTTTCAAAAAAAGTCTTTCTGTGGCTGGAATATATAAATTTAAAAAAAAAAAAAAAAAAAAAAAAAAAAGGTATAAGGATTTTCGATGTAAGATATTTTGATTTATACAGTTTTTTATTTTTAATTTAACGAAGTTTTATTGTAAAAACAAATTGTCTAATTTTACCGAATGTTCTGAAAATATTTCATGGTAACACTTTTTATCCCTTTCAGTTAAGATGTTTACTCGTGTATAGCAAAATACATCACTTATTTTTAAGCAATTGAGAAAACTTCGCCATTTCATTGATTAACTGTAATTTGTTTTTTCGCTTGTTTATTAAAAAGAAGTCTAAAGCTTTGTTTTAAAAATATGGTATTAATAGTAATAATTTATCAAAAAATAAAGTGTGACTCTTATAAAACCAATAAATTCCTACTAATTAAATTCAATACGCCCAGAAAAACTCAAAAATATATATTCAAAAACTGGTTCTAAAAATATATCAAATTACTTCAGCAAAATAATTAAAAAATTCTGAGAAAAACAATGTATATAATTGAAATATACACATTGCTTAAAATATATCATAATAAGTATAAATTTATAATTTTATTAGAAAAGAAACATTCTGAGAACCATATGTAGAGCAAGGGAAAGCTATAAATGCCAAGGTCACCAATGATAGGGGCACATCAACCATTTTACTGCAAGTTTGCTGGTATGGAAAATAGATTTGTGTCACGATTGATAATAAGCTTTTGACATTAATGTTATTCGATTCGATTACATCAATCGCAATCGAATTGAATGACATATTTTATCCAAAGACTTTAGTACATATCATTTCTCATACTTGAAACAAAAATTGTCTCAATCTCTCTCATAATTCTAAAATAACCCAGCTTCACTGTCTCAAATTTAAATATATTATTTTCCATTTTTCTGTTTTTTCAAAAATATTTTGGTTTCATAAATTTTTTTCATTTCATACATATTTTGAGATACTTTGAATTTTATGTATATATTCAATAGGAAGGCCTGCGTCTTTTAAAAACTGAGATACCTTTGTAAATAGTATTCTCGCTGGTGTGAATTTCGATCTATAGAAGATTGTAAATCGTTTGAATATATTTCCGTTTTATCAGTATTTTAACATTATTGCTAGCTGATCCGTGAGGACAATGTCTGGCGTGAAGTCGATAATAAGAGTGTGTCGTCCCCTTGTTAGTCTGCTCATTAACACGTTTTAAAACATTTTTTCCAATGAGCTGTAATATCTCTTCATGCACAATTTTGGATAAGTAAGTAGTAGCTTTTATAACCCCTTTTTGACTCTTTATGAGATGTTCTTTTAAGAGAGGATCGAATTTTGAAATAAGTTCCATATGAGATCCATAAAATTTCCATTATGTGAAACCCCACTTTTCATCATGACCTCGTACTGGCAAACTTCTCTCAGATAAAAAAAATTTATTGCTGCAACTTCTCTTTCTAAAATATTGTAGTAAAATTTTGCAGTTTTGTTTGCTTGTTCTTTTAACTCTATATCTATTGTGCCCTTTTATGATTTTCGAGTGAGGTAGATCATCATGGCTTTCTTACGGTCGTCAGGTCCCTTCAGAAAGATTCAAACTCTCATTCTGTCCTCGCCTTTGCAGACAAACTAGTTCTGGGTAATGACCAATAAAAAGTTCAAATCCTCTTAGACAAAACTATTGCACTTCTACAAGACTTTGGACTTGAACTTAATCCGTCAAAATGCGCATCTCTTCATCTGTCAGGAGCTGCCCCGACAGGAACAAGAAATACAATTTTTATGATCAATGATGTCCCATTGAAATCTGTCTCTGAGGCCGAGTCCTACTCCTACTTAGAAAAACCAGTTGGTTTCCAGATTTCAACATACGAATGAAGTCATTCGCCTTGCCAATGAAATTTCAAAATCCAAGTTGACTCCATGGCAAAAACTACACGCTTTTAAAACTTTCTTTTTTTCTGTCCTTGTGTTTTGCCTTGAGAGCATCTCAACATCAAAAAACTGACTGGTAAAAGATCGATTCCTGTCTAACCAAAGAAATTAAAGACCTATTGTACCATCCTTCTAACGACTTCAATGTCTACCTTCATGGCGAAAACAAATTAGGTGGATGTGGCGTTCCGTCGGCTGCTGTCGACAGATTTTTATCTAGTCCACACTGCCTTCAAGCTCTTAACTTCTAAAGATGAGGAGGTAGTTGCTTTGGAAATAAGTCAACTATCTAGAACCATTAAACCAAGGATTAGACGAGACTCTACAGATGGTGATTTTGCCTCCTTTCTCAATGGATCAATGGAAGATACTTTCAGTATCACTTCCAATGCTGGATCGAACGTCTGGAACGAAAGCCAAGTTAGCATCAAGAAGAAATAGTGTTACGTGGTCATTCATTGATGGATCCCCGTCATTGACTTTTGATGAGACAACCGTCACTGGATCCCACCGTAGAAAATTAATGAAAATCTTCCAACAGGCGTTCAGATTTCAGCAATCGGAAAAGATAATTAAAGCACCATCTCAGGGAAAAGCAATTGATTGTATATCAATGCACCAGGTCAGCTCTCACTTCATTGCTGATGGTGCATACACGCGATTTGCGGACTGGAGGTTCATCCACATAGCTCGGTTGAACCTCGTCCCCGTCAATGCCACAAAAAGTGGTAAGATTCTAATTTTGACAAATGGTGCAGAAAATGTGGAGAATTCGACGAAACTGTTCCACATGTTCTAAATCATTGCATGGAGTATTCTGAAGCCCTTCAGAATTGCCATAATGCAATTCTAGACAGAGTGAAAAAAAAACGGTCGCTTTCAAAGGAAAAATTTTATCTTTCAACCAAGTCGTTGGCAGCACTAGTCTCCGACCTGATCTGGTTGCTGCAATAAATAACAAGCTTTTCATTATTGACGTGACCATCCCCTTTGAAAACCGTCCTTTTGAGAGAGCCAGACAAGCGAAAATAAACAAATACCAATCATTGCTGGACTTTTTCAAAACTTCTGGATATTCTTCTGTTGAAATTGTCCCGATTCTTGTCGGTTCCTTAGGTGCATGGGACCCCAAAAATTAGAAAAAATTTTAAGAAAAATTTGTACTTCCTCATACCTTAAATTGATGAGGAAATTTTGCATCTCTGACTCCATTCATTGGAGTAGAGACATCTACATCTTGCATCTCACTGGGAAGAATCAATACGACAACGTCCCTCCCAGTGCTGATGCTGCTTTCACAAATGAAGAAATGGACTAAGCCTTCGCTTCGCCTTTATCAACATGTAAAATTTTTGTAAATAATTTTCTTAAGGTTGTTTTTTTGTGTTTCTTCTTCTTCTGTCTTTTTCTCCGTGTTTTCTTCACTTTCTGACAAAGTTTGATTTTCTCGACTTCTAGTCTCGAACTTCAGACCTTGTGTGAACTTCAGACCATCATCAAAATCGTAATTTCTCACCATACGTACTTCCTTTTGGAATTTGCAGTGTTGGAAGAATTTATCTTGTTTAGCCAATCTTTACAACCGTCAGATGTCAAAGCTGCAACGTTTCCTAGATGGGGAAATAATTCTCATGGTGATCAAAATGTTGCTCCTCTGTATAAAGAATAACAAAGTCAAAATCTTACAATCATTTGACCGCTTTTCATACTTTTATTTAAAAAATTGTTACAAAAATATTCTTTGATCTAAGAATCTGCATAGATTCTGGATATGAATCAATTTTATTTCTATTTTGAAACAGTAAAAAAAAAAAAAAAAACGTAGATGGCTGATATAGGGAAAGACCGATTAATTCAGAAATAATTAACTTCGTCAAAATTCTACATCTCAATCATATCCGCAAATTCAGACATTTTTCTATCTCTTCTTGCATGCAATTCTTATATCTGTTCTGGACAAGACATTTGGCTCGGCGTTCAGTATCTCCGCTATCCTCAATACGCTCTTCAAATACTTCTATACCATTTGTTACATTTAATTCTTCCAAAACTTTCATCTTCTTGGATTATTCACCGACTCCGACAGCTTTGGATTGGAAAAAACTGGTTAATTTGTGACATTTTGATAGTTCTGGGAACCTACCTTCTCTTATTTTTCGTTTTTGGCTGCCATTTAAATATTTTTATTTTGACTTTATTTGAGAAAATAAGGGAACCAAGTTAGTAGCGTTAGTTTCTTTTGTTTTTAAATGCAACCCGTTTCATATTACTGTGAAATGCGCAGTAACGCTTAAGGCTCCCGTCTACCCACCATTTTGGTTTCGTGGACGTAATGTTAATCCTATGGAATTTTGACTTTAATTCTCACATCTTTATTATTTGATCTATTTGAAAGCAATAAAGTGTATCTGAAAGAGCAAAAAATAATGAAGGCTTCTGTGGAATTACTTTTTTCCTAAGAAATTTAAAAATATTTTTATTCTTATTTTAATTATTCGTTTTTTGAGTTTTCCGGTCTTTAAAGAATATTTCAAATATTTTTAAAAATTGGAGGGAAAAAGTAATTCCACAGAAGCATTCATTATTTTTTGCTCTTTCAGATGCACTTTATTGCATTCAAATAGATCAGATAATAAAGATGTGAGAATTAAAGTCGAAATTCCATAGGATTAACATTACATCCAGGAAATCAAAATGGCGGGTAGACGGGAGCCTTAAGATTAGTTTTTTTTTATAGCGCATTACACATTGCTAGTTTTAACTAGAATATTATTCGTTTATTAGTTGCGTTGTTGTCGGTGGTCGATACTTATTTACAATTTTTTTTTTAATGTTGGTCGTTGAATTTCTGCACCGGTTTGCAAAATAAAGATGGCTGAGAGTGCCAGTAGGATTGAAAGGAAATTAAACATGGGTGAGCATTAGTTTGGTGCGGAGCCTCTTTCTCTTTGGAGTCCTAGTCTTCAGCATACTCAGCCTAATTGGAGATTCCCCGCCTCGCAGGATAAGCGAGTGAAATGATTGTAAAATAAGAAAACAATGCCAAAAAACAGTAATATTCATTTGCATAACCCAAATAAAAAGTTTGAAAGAAAATTGGGCGTAAAAGGAGATCAGTGAAAAATGAATCAAATTAAAAGGTGGCGATACAGTTGAAAGCGTGAAGTCACTTCTTACAGCTAAAGATATATAAAAATTCACTTCGTTGCACAATAATCTCCCAAATTTGATGAGAAATTGTCTGGAAGAGCTCTGTGCAGTTCTGGAAGGAAGCTGAATGGGTGTGGAAGGGCTGAAAGTTGTCCCGAAGCATATCCCACACACGTTCGACAGGATTCAGATCAAGTGAGTGAACAAGTCATTTTATGCGCTCGATATTTTCGGTTTCAAGGAATTCGTCGTTCAGAGTTTCACGACGACAATGTTCTTTGTTATCCATAAATATCAACTCAGGACCGACAGCACCTCTGAATAGGTAAACATAAGGCACAAGAACTTCTTACTGTACTTTTTAGCAATCACAGACTCCCGTCTCAAAGATATGGATGCCTGTTTGGTCGTCCAACATGATATCTGCCCACAGCAGGATTCCCTTTGACGGAAATCGATGTCTTTCTTTGATGTTTCCCGAATGAAACGATTTTCACGTTCTCTCCATATCGTTAGTTTATGAGAATCAATATTTAAGACTAAAACGAGATTCGTTACTGAACACCACAATAGTAACCTTACCAGACTTAATTACTGATGCTCCAAACTTCATTTTAAACGAGCGTATTTATGCGTAAATAGAAGGGAAAGATCTCCTATTTTTAAATCAGCATACACTAATTTCAAGAAACCGACTTGATTGAGTCTCCTGTAAACAATTTGATTGGAACCTCGTTCTCCTGGTTCAGCTGTGAGTGTTGAATCCAGTACTCTGACGCAATTGTTCCTCTGGCATCGCGGAGTTAATGCCAAATATCGACCTACCAGGTACTGATCACTGTTTAACATTTACTGCACTTTGAAACCTTTATCAAATTCTTAATATAACACACTGAGACACATTCAGAATTCGAAATACTTCGAATTGTGATTGTCCGAGTTTGAATATTCCAACAATCCTCCTTTTCACAAACAAATCCAGCTGTCATCTTTGTGCAATAAATCATTCTGTTTAATCCCTCAACAACTTATTTCGCAGGTTAACCTCATAAAATCAATCTAAACTACTTATATACCTAGGTGATTTTCCCACGAAGACACCGATTGCAATGTTTTAGTATGATTTTTCACAAATTCCCAAATAGTTACTTCCATAACCCCCCCCCGGTTTTTTTTTTTTTTTCATTTATGCTTCATTATGCTACTAGTGTACGTTGATTGTCAAGAAGGAAAATGCCAACAAGATTAATGGAAGAAGCTCGTAATGTTTTGGGGCAAGTTGTTGTTGAGCCATCTGAAATTTAATTTGAAGCTCACGTATTTAGCAAACTTATTCATCAAACTTAATATAGTAAAATTGTACATACAAGGCATGGGTGGTTGTAATCCATGACAAAAATCGAGGATTTATTAAAAAACAACTTTTAAGGGGGAAACAATACTGAAGACCACAAATATGAAAGTTATGAAAGATTTCAAACGTTTATAATCGAAAAAAATGAAACTATTACTCACAGCATAATTACCGTTATCTTAAAACATTTGAATACCTTGAAAGAAAATTTTAATTATCACTTTACTGAAAAAATTAAGAACTGCCAAGAGAAAAGAACTGGTTTACCCCATACTTCCATAAAAACATTACTACCAGCATATCATAGAAAGCTGGTAATAACCTCTCCGAAAATACATTACTAAAACTGAAATTTAATTGAAGTAAATACTGTCGTAATTCTGGTTATCTGTCTAACAGACTTTTTCAATTCTTTCTATTGGAGCTTTGAAGAAAATTTTTTACTCACTTTTACACTATCATACCTTTCTGAAGTTGAATTTTTGGCAATGATAGGATTTAAAGCTAAATAACAAAACAAACAACAATTTTTGAACTCCTCGCATCTGAAAATAATTCAAATTGACCTAGACTTCATTATTATCATGAACAGTAGTCTAAAACAAGCGTCCTCTCCCCTTTATTTTATATGCGGGCCTTATTAGAATTTTTTTTTGTATAATTATATTTATTAATAATTTTTTTCTCTTCCTAAACGTTCTTTTTGACCCTCATAAAGCTACCTTACGAAATAAATTTTATAGACCAAAGAACACGTATTGTTCGTACCTGAAAAAATTCACTCTGCTGAGGTGGAAGTGAGTCTGTGTGCTGGGATGAAAGAGTTTTTATAGGTTCAGTTTCTGAAAAGGGGATTACAGTGTTGAAATATTGTAGAACCCTGATCTAAAGGGAGAACTTCACAATAAAGGGTTGAAAATTTATGGTATTGCTTTCGATTTAACATTTTTTTAAATTAATTAAGGAGATTTACAATAAATTTCAAGTTTTGCTATATGATTTTTCGTCAAGATATGCGATCTCAATTTTTCAATGAAAATTTTTAAGGAATTTATTTTAATATCTTAAGCGTACTTATTATAATATTTTTAAGGAATTTATTTTAATATCTTAAGCGTACTTATTATAATATTTTTAAGAAAACTATTTCAAATAAAATCATTCGTAGCTAATAAACAAACATTCGTAGAGCAACTAATTCAGTTTTGCTTTGTTTAATTAAAGTAGCACTAGAAGCAACATGAAGACGGGCTTCCTAATTTTGAACCTCGGTCAAGTGACAAGGATTATCCATGATCTGGCACCTTCCTCTTCTACCAATGGGCTGGTATCTTCCATTGGGTTGGCCAATGGTAGAGCTTTGAGCTCCCGACTACACAGCGGGTCTTAAGTATCACTAAAACTAGAACCCACGACTCTCCGCAACAACAATCAAATAGTAGCGACTGCCAGTCCGGTGGACTCTTCACTCAGTATCATACTGAAGCGAAATTTCTTTTAAATTTAAAACAAACATATTAAAAATGTGCTTTGATATACATATGAATTTAAAAAACTTGAATGAATGGAAAGGAAGAGGGAAGAGGATAGGAAAGTGAATAAATTATTTACAAGGATGATGAGATTTTTTTAAAGGGATTTTTAAACTTTTTCTAACTTACCGTAAAATAAGATTATATCATTTTTTAAATATTTTTAACCCTCCTCCCTCTATGCCTTGGATAGACTCTAAGTCTAATCCCCAAAGAGAAGAGAGTATTATTTTATTTGATTCTTAGAATTTTTTTATTATTGTAAAATTATAATAAACTGAAGGATCCCCCAAATTGATGTATCCAAAACTGTTTTCATTTTCGAATAATGTTCATCAGAATATATCTTTCATTATTGCAATCCCTCTTTAATTTTAATTTCTCAAAATTACTTTTCAAGAACTGCTTCACCATTTTCGAATTTTATAAAATTTTAGATGAATCGTAACTTTAACCTTGACTGTAGCAAAACAGTTGATAGCGACGTTTCTGAATTCAGTGAGTTTTGTTTACTATTTTCTTACTTTTAATAGTGTTTATATCGCGATTGATAATTTAATTCAATATTATTATGATATTTTGTCATTCACTGTATTTTAAATTAGTCAAATATTATTTGTGTTCATCGAAATTTATTGATAGATTTTTTTTCCACCAACACTGTTAAATTGTTAACTAAAAAATTTATTTATATATTTTTAAAATAAGAAATAACCCTTTTATTTATTATTCTCCATCAGTCTTTTGACTTAAACCTATATTTGATGAGATTAAACTTTATTTGATATAAAATTAAATGTTGTTAATCTAGTTGTTTGTTGTTATGCCTCCTAGAGAGCTTATATTGTTAAGGTTCAAAGAATTATATGTTGGGATTAATAAAATGAGAATAATTTTGCATGTTATCTGATTTCTGTGAATAAAGTGGATAGTCTCCTTAATTCCTTCTATTACCTAACAAACATTGCTTGTGATTATTTATTCGGATATGTCATGATCATTGTCTATAATATGAATTTGATGTGATTTCTTAACTTAGCATGCTTCAATTCATTTTCAAGGTAAATAATATGTTCTGAAGCATGTTATGTCAAATAATAATAATACTTTTAATTACTAAATGTTGTGATTAAAATGAAAAATTTTATGTATTATTTTTAAATGTGCTTTTAGTCATTAGTGCATCATTCAATTCATCAATATTGTCAAAATTTTAAGCGAAAAATTTAGGTGGGTGATACTAAAGGCTAGCCACAAAGTGAAATATCTTTTTCATCTTAATAAAAAATATTAACTTATAATGAATATTTTAATTTAAAGAAATGAATTTGTATCAAAGATATTCATAGATACAGGCAATTTAATACATTATTTAAAAAATTTTGAAAATGACTTATGAGGTAAAGGGGCTCAATTCACAGACTAGCAGTACTAAATAGGAATTGCTGGACATCTACAACACTAACATATGCAATCCATTATTGTTCAAAATGCCTGTATGTAGGCTGCTGATATTTTGTGCTTCAACTTTATATGCTTAAATAAATTTAATTTTATAATATTTTAGACTTTCTAATATGAATTGTTAGTGAAAATTTATTTATATGTATACATTTTTTTTTTATTCTCGTATATTCAGAAATAATTTTAAAATTAGATAATTTTTTTCTGTTTTAATCAAGTTACATTTTTAAACTGTTATGATTGTGCTTCTATTTATTATTTTCTGTATTCTTAGTTAGACCATTTTTTTCTATTTTTAAATAATCATACTTAAACATTTCAATTTCTTTATTGTAAGTTGATTCCACTTTTTTTCTTAATTCTTATGATATTGTAATTTTTCTAAGCCATTTAAGAAACAAAATCTATGTCAATTTCATGTATGATTTCATAATTAAATATTAATGTACAACATTAAAATTTTCAGTGATTTGTTTCACTTGCTTTTTTTTATCTCATTAAATGTAAATATTTCTAAATTGAATCTGGTGTAGTGGAAGCTAAATAGTTTTCCTTGCTAAACTTTAGTACTGGTAAGTTTTATATAATTATGAGTATTTGCTACATAACATGACATTTTATATACCCTAACATTTACAGTTATGTGAACTAAGTCAACAAGCAGGAGACTCACTGGTGTAAGCTTTAATTTTGGCAGAAAATGGGATTGTTTCTCTCGTGCATTCATGAATTCAGAGATTTTGATGATACATGAATTTAGCCCTTTAAATTTTATGGGATTTTATTTTTTTTTGAAAATCAAAGGTTATATGGAAAATTTAACAAATATATAATTATGAAATTTTACTTATTTAAATTACAAATACACATCTTTTTATTGTTGATGTTTATTGATTTAATAAATAAAATATCTTGTAAATCTGAGTAATTTTTTACTGCTTAAAATAAACATAAAATCATGTAACACAAATAATAGATGTTAAAGCTGGAATACTGATATATTTCAGAAAAGTAATTGTTTTGTTTGAGATATGAAAGAAATAAAATTCTGTTAATATTCGAATTTTGTGGATATAAAATTTGCTTAAACTGTGATAACTATGTATCATGTAGACTACTATCATTTAATTTAATTATTGAAAATAAATATTCATTGAGATAAATTGTCTGGAATATTATGTAATAATTTTGAAATCAATTGATATTCTGATCAAATTATCATTCTTAAAATTTAGTGACATTCATTTCAAATTCACTTTTATTATTAAAAAAAAAATGAGAATCAAAAAAATTTGATAGCATCTGTAATGATGCAAGTTTTTCAGAAATTCATGTACATCAAAAATTGTAATTTGATTAGGAAGATTTTTTAATATTATAGTTTTTAAAGCATTAAATTTGATTTATTTCATGAAGTATAGCAACTAATTTTAAGTATTAGTTAATATTGTAATACTAATATAATTTTAAATATTTTTCGAATCAGTTTTAGAAATTTCCACAAATATGACAGATGGAATCGAAAAATTTGAAGTCACCGAATGGGATCTTGAAAATGAGTTTAATCCTAACAGAGTAAGACATAATTTGTCAAAAAAGCAACAAATATATGGTATATATTTATGTATATATATGAATTTTTTGATATATGTGAAAAGTTTTAATTTGTATGTGTATTAAAAATGAATTAATTAATCTTTTTTTATTATTATTATTATTATTATTTTTCTGAATCCAATTCTTTTTATATATTTTTCTATGAAAAATCCAAGAATTCTCATAGAAAGTTTTTTTTAAAACTGCAATATTTAAGGAGGAGTATAAAAAGATATACTGTAGAAAATTATTTAACAGTATTGGAAATTTATCATATGGATTTTTAAATATTATGATATACTGAATTCCTAGCATAATTATTTGTATTTTAATCCTTTTAGAAGACTTTCCTTGATTTATTTCAATGTTAGAAGAATTAATTTAACTTTTATCTAAATCCTCTTATATTTTAAAAAAAATGGAATAATATTTTTAAATCCTTCTAGCATGTAAAACAAAATCAAAACTGCTATCAAATATTTTCTCTTTTTATCCAAAAACAGGAATTATTTGTCATTTGGTATTCAAGGACTTAAATGTGTTTAGCATTATATTTGTACTCATTAAAAAAAAAGTATGATAATTGTGTACATTCAAATATCAAATTAAATATAAGAGCAATCAAAATAATTAGTAATTTAGTTTAAATGGTATGCTAGACCCTGTGTAATGTTATTATTTGCTCATTTTGTGAACTAAACTGAAAAATTTTTATGTAAACTTTTCATGAAAGCTGTATCTGTTATATTTAAAAAGATGTAAATAAGAATAGTTACTTTTTAAATATAAGTGAAATTTTCTATCTGTAATCATTTACTCTGAGAAAATATTAATCAATATAAATATTTATACTGATTTACTGTACATAATTTTAAGAAATAGCATTTTGTTCCTCAAATGAATTTTTTTACGCTTTTTTTTACTTTGAATATTGGACATGAATATTTTATTAAACTCATGCCCAATATTTAAACCAATAAGTTTAACACATGATAGATCTTATACAATTTAATTTTAAAAAGTATGCAATTTTTTATTACAACTTTTTTCTTCAGTGTTATGTTATGTTACTTAAGCCATATACATATTTACAAATATGTTTTGCCCAACTACTTCATAATCAAAAAATATGTTATAACCATGATAAAAAAAAAAACCTTTTGCAATATTCTAAGAGGGTCTTAATAACTTCTATATGCAACTCAGATTATTGAATAATTTATTAATTTTGAAATAGCATTATGTATATAATTTTATTATTTTTAAATGCCTCATGCCAAAAAATTATTTTATATTCAGATCTGAATATTAATGAAACAATAGCTTTGTGTGAATTAGTTGTGAGTAAACATCAAATGATTGTCCTGTAATTTTATTTAGGTGAATGTGGGATCAGTTAATTATTGCAAAGAATGATATAAAAATAAAAAATGTGTATGGAATATTTTCATTTGAGATTTTTCTTTTATTGATTTCCTATTTCACTATTACTAATACATATATTTAGGTTTTATAAATTTCAGCTTAGTATTAAGATGAAATAGATAGATTCTTTATGCAACTTATATTGAATTAAAATTTTCAGGGGTTTTTGCTAGTGATGACAGTGATGAGGATGAGCGGCCAAGTTTTGGTCGCAAAAATACATCCAGTTCGGCTCAAATTAATTTTGTTAGTGGTGGTGTGAGGACAGTAGGAGAAAAACCAAACAAAAAAGAATCTGAGGATGAGGTAATTAATGTTTGTATACTTTTACTAAATCATATAAGATTTACATAAGAAATATATCTTATTTTCTCAAATCAACCTGTTACTCTGCCCAATTCAAAGTTAGTACTTATTGGAACTTATATTGTTGCTCAATTTATATTAATACTGTAAATTATAGTTCACTGAATTCATGGCTGAGTACCTGTGGACTCTGACTACTGCATGTTAATGGAGTCTGGCTGTACTTCTTTTGGATAAAAATACTTTTTAATTGATAAGTGTGAGAAATCATAGTATCCAATCGTTAAAACGAAGTACATTAATTGTTTTTTAGTTATACTTTAATAAACACTTTTCAATCTTTGAAGTATTGTTACATGTACTAAATCATGTTGTCCATCTTTGCCAAACCAAAAAAATATCATAAATTGATGATTGGATTGGTGTAATTAGGTAGGAAATTATTGATATAAGCCATACTGGAATTATATCAACTTTCGTGGATGGGATGGGATTTTACACAAATACGGAAACATTTTTAAATCAAAATTCCATTTGAGTAATTAAAGATGTACTTTTTCATGTTTTTATACTTTATTTTTATGGTATATAAGTAATTTTTTAACTTTTATTACATTTAAATTAAAATTGTCAAATATTTTTGTTTGTTGTTAAAGAATATTTGTTATTATTTTTTAGAATGCTTCAAGTGAAGATGAGGAACCAGTTAAACCTGCACCAAAGAAAAGTTATTCAAATCAAAGAAGTGGAATGAGTGGTAGTCGCAGTTCTCGTCAAATTGCTGGATTAAGATCGCTAAATAAAAATGTTTCGAAGTATATTTAAAAATTTATTACACTATCATAATTCTTAATACAATTAGTTAGTCGTAGAAATGAATATTGCAGAGTTACTTTGAAAAACACCATAGATGTTGCACTTTTAATAACTTCATGGTTTAAATTATTTGAAAATTAAAATATTTACAGCTGATGAAATGCAATTTTAAGTAACATAAATATTCTGATAATCCTGATATATTATACGTATGTCTGTGTGTGTATATATGTATAAATTCCATGCATTAAATTTAGAAAAGTATAAACTAAACTTTGTATTTTAAAATTTCAGATTTGTTCGTTATTTTTCCCCTTTTGTTTTTTATTTTAAAAGATATTTTTATCAATACCCTGAAGACTTTCAAAGATTTCTTAGATAAAGCAGTGATTTTTTTTAAAAAAAAATTGGTTCAAACCATAGTTACAGAAGATTAAATATTTTGATATTTACTCTTAACATACTTTTAAAGACCTTTGTTTCTCATTATCACATATAATTCATACAATAATTATAATCCAAAAAATTATTTTTAAAAACGTCTTAATTTTCATTGTTTAACTAAAATTTAATATTTTAAAGTTTTAAATTCTATAATTGTACTCCTTGCAAATTGTTTTATTAATACATTATTTTAAGTTTATTTTACTTGACTACTGCAACTTTTATTTTTGTAATATGAAAGAGAAAAATAGTTTTCAATTTGTAAATTATTTACAGCAATGAATTTGGAGGTTGGGAAAAGCATACTAAAGGTATTGGTCAGAAACTTTTACTTCAGGTATGTATATTCTACTTTTTTTAATCAATATATTTTACTTTATTGATTTACTCAATCTTCCTTAGATGTATTTAGTTTATATGGGGGGTATTTTAAAATTTTAATTATTTCTAAGAAATAACCAAGGTATCTGGCTAAAATTTATTCTGCGTATTAATTGATCCTTATGTACATAATGCTGTAAGTTACTGCTATTACTGTTGGTTAATATGGTTTTAGGCTGCCATAGATTGAAATAGCTTGCAGTATTTCACAAGATAAGAATTCAATCTGCTAAATTCAACAATGATTATCTTTGAAAGGTCAAGAAAAGCTAAAATAAATGGATGACACTGGATGGTGTCTGTAGAGAAGTCATAAGAATTAGAAATAAAAAATTAAACGTTGTCTTGATTATTTTTAATAGTAATTAAAACTTTGATACCTCAGGATGTGTTTATTAAAATTTTATGATATGATGTATTACTTCAATCTAGAACTTCCTGAAACCAAGCAAATTACCATATCAATATCTTAACAGCTGTAATTTGTGACATCATATACATAAAGTTCAATTAATATGCAGAATAAATTTTATCCAGATATCTCGGCTACTTTTCATAATAATTAAAATTTTACGATATTCCCATTTAAATGAAATACATTGTTTTATTATGTTTATTATATGTATTTAAGAAATTATTAAACAGTATTTATGAAGTACTTTTTTTTTAGTTTGCGTGAAAATACGTTGTAGACAAAAACTTATTGTGTATTAATATTTTCTCTTTATAGAAATATAGATGTTTAGAATTTGTATACATTTTAAATGGGCTCTTGGGAATTTATTATTACAATATTATTGATTTCTAATTTTACTCTTGAACTTAGCTTCATTTTAGGAATAAAATTCTTAAATTTTTTGTTATTTGTAAAATATTTCTGTTCTTAGATTTCATTTTAATCCTTGATGCAAATATTATGAGGGTAATTCAATAAGTCCTTAAAGAAAATCCGAGAGACAGAGCTTGTAGCATCAGAAATGGTTTGTTTTTAGTAAGCATCATGACTCATTAGACAGCTGTTTTTGTCTCAGTTATTTCCATTGCTTGGTTTCATTTATATTTTCGATTGCAAGAAACTTGTGTTTATTCAGAAAAATTGAAAAAAGTGGGGGGTTTGAGTCATAATCATGCAATTATATTTAGAAGGCTTAACAATGAAAAAGATCTAAGTTGAGTTGTATGAAGTTCATGCCAAATCTGCCCCTGTGTTTACAACTAAGTAGTTGAGTTTAAACCAGTGTTTCTCAAACTTTTTTTTTTTTACCATGCCCCCTTAAACCTTTTAAAAATCCTTATGTCTTCCGTATACATATATAGGTTCCCCCCCCCCTTTAAGAATCAAATTGTGTCCTTGTGGGGTGTAGGCCCCATGTTGAGAAAACATGGTTGAAAGGATTCTAGGATATTGTTTGGAGTGATCAATGAATCTAAGTGCACAAAATAGTTGATGACACTGTTAATTACAGTGTTTTCAATTTTGCATAAAAAAATCAGATGTAAAATTTTTTTTTGGCGAAGTGGGTGCTCTGTTTGCTGTCAGTGGAAAATAAACATAATTGTATGGTCGGCTCTGAAGCTACTTTGATGCTTTTTCATCACAATCCTGACGAGTTTCTACATTGGTGCTTAACAGGACAAAATGTGCATACTCTGTTACACTCCACAGACAAAGGAACAATCAAAACAGTGGGGTTTTGAAGGTAAATGGACTCCAAAGAAAGCAAAGATTATGAAATCGACTGGCAAGGTATGGCTGCGATTCTTTTTGGGATGTGCACGAGAATCTTCTACACTGATTACTTGGAAAAGTAAAAGCAAAAACTGGAGAGTATCTTGTGTTGTTATTGTACCAGTTGTGAGCAAAGAAACCAAGGAAAAGTGTGTCCTAATTTGAAGAAAAAAAAAATCATCTTCTATCAAGACAATGCATGGGTGCATACCTGTGCAGTTTTGATTGCTAAAATAATGGAACTAAAGTTTGAATTATAACGATATTCACTGGATTTGGCACCCAGGGACTTTTTATACTCCAAATTTGAAAAAAATATTTGTTGGAGAATGGTTCACGTCAAATGAAGAGGTCATCGCTCAAACAGATGCCTATTTTGAAGACCTTCTGGTATCTTACTTTTTTAATGGCTTTAAAAAAGTGGAGAAATGCCTGAAAAAGTGTATAGAACTAAAAGATCATGTTGAAAAATAAAAATCTACTTAAAATAATTATTTGTACCTTTTTCTAAGGATTTATTGAACGACCTTTGTTTCTCTCATATTTATAATAAAGTTATGTAAATATAATATGTTCTGCATCTATAATTTTGGTAAAAGGCTGCATCTTGTAGAAAGTTAATAGCATTTTATTTTTAAATTAATTTGCATCCTTTAACTTTACCTTATTTATTCATTGTTAAGTGTTGAATGGCATAATTCCGTGTTTCAGGAATAAAAGAATGAGGTTTAATTTTTTTTTTTTTAGATGGGTTACAAACCTGGCATGGGATTGGGAAAATCACTTCAAGGTATTACTACTCCTATTGAGGCAAAATTAAGGAAAGGTAAAGGAGCTATTGGTTTGTATGGACCAGAGCAACCGACAATGACCCGTGCAAGTGGTCCAAAAGTTATTGAAGAGGAACCAGCAGAGGAAGAAACAAATAAACATCTGAGACAATGGAAGAAGGCAACAGGGGTAAAAATTGTTCTTATATACATTAACTTAAGACAAAAAATATTTATTTCCCCCTTTCTTATTTACAAAATATTTATTTTTATTGTCAAATAATATATTTATTTGTTATTGCATTTCATTTTTGTTATTTCCATCTTTCTTTGGGGTTGATAAAATATAATGTTAAATTCATTTGCTTTGTAACAAATGTTTTATATGTAACTATGAAACAGCATCATTCTGTGGATTCAAAAAAAAAAAAAAAAAAAAAAATCCCAAAATTTCAAGTTTAATATTTTCATATATTTGTGTACACAAGGAAATTTATTCTAAATCTTACTTAAGTTTCTAAAAATAAATTACTTTTTAAGTAAACAGATTAAAAGGAGGAACATTTTAGTCTCTGCTAATTTCAGCATTAAATTTATAATTTACTAAAAATTTCTGCTTATATAAAGAACATCTTTCTTTTTATTTGTATTAAAAGTGTCATCCAAATTATTTTTTTAAAGCCATGAAATGTTTTTTTTTTTTTTTTTTTGTCAACTATAAACTGGTATAATTGACCACTTTTCATTTAATCATAAAACTAATTTCTTTTTGACATAATGGATTATGATACCTAATACTGCCATTTTGCAATTTATTCCATAGCTAATAAAATAAAAATAAAAAATTCTTTAGTTCCTGTTATATTTAATTTTGTGTTTTTGGTCTTTTACATGATTGTGAACTAGGACCTGGTACAGATGAACTTGACTTTTACAGAATAATATTAAATGTCATATTAAACATAATTTTCTTATATTTAAGAATAAATATTATTTCATTCATGGTATTTTTTTTCATTCGTTTTTTTTTTTTTTTTATATTTAATCTTAGTACAACATGTGTAACTATCTACAAGTTTAAGTCATGGTTAATATTGTATGTGTATTAGTCATCTGTCAGTATTGATTTGAAGTTATCCAAACATTTTTTTTTTTCACATTTTCCAGCTTTGTAAATCATATTAATTTACAGATCAATTCTCTTATATACATGTATGTATGTGTTATGAAGATTTAGGGAAAGTTTTAGGGAATTTTTATTAGATTTTTTTAGTACGGAGATTGATTTTCAATCATGGCCAAGGGTTTACAGTTTTAATTCACATGTTAGATTTAAAACAGGACTTCCCCTTTTTCTCTGGAATGCCAAGTTTAATTATATGAGGAATTTAATAAGTTTTAGCTCTTAACATCCACTTGGCTCCAGCAATATAAAAAATTAGCACTGTATTCAATTGCACCAACATGCTCCTGCCATGTAGATGTTTAGAGAGGCTCAGATTCTCAGATATGTGTTCACCCCCATAACATGCATCTCTACTTGCCATCATATTGTGAATAAAGAATAAGTTTGAGCTTTAAAAAGCGTGCTATCTTGACCATGACTACAAAATAATTTAAATGCGTTTGGATGGTTCTCGCTAAAAATCATCCATATTATATATAGAGATATAGATAATAACTATACAACTTTGATTTTTATTCCTGACAAATTTAAATATTGCACATGAAACTTCAAATTTTAATCTCTATTAAGAATACAAGTGAATAAGCTCAATTTTAAATATTATTTTGAAGTAATCCAGAAAAGTTTTTAAAAACATATAACTTCCTGTTATTATTTAAAAATTTGGTTTAATTTTTATACTAATTCTTGATAATTAGATATTATCCATATAATCATTTTTTTTTATTACGAGTACTGGGATAATATTCAAGTGACTTTCAGGAATAGCCCTGATAAGTAATACAAATTAATAGGTTTAGTTATATATATTGTGAAGCATTTATTTGGTAATTTCTTTATATGTACTTCCTTATTTAAATTATTTTGTTTCTTAAAGGGAAGAGAACTTGCCTAAAAACTATTCTTTTCAAAACATGGTGTAGATCTTTTCTTAAAATTTAATTTGCAAACCAGGCATTCAACTTTTTTTTTGTTAGTGAAAATCGTGCAATGGATATTCATAGTGTAAAAGAAGTCAATTCTATTTCAATTTTTTAATCAAATCAAACCCATTATTTTTTTAAAAATAATTTTCATGCATTAAATGTTGAATATCATTTAATAAAGTAAAAAATGTACTGATATATAGAAAATACATTTAATCTTTTACATAACTAATCATTTGCATCATATTTTGAAATTCATACTGAGGCATAAATAAAAATATTCTTGCTTTTAATATCTTTCTTGCCGTTATTTTTCTTCTTTGATTTGTCATAATATTAGTTTATTTTAGTAATTTAATAACATTGAAGTAGATTGAATTAGAAAGATAATAATTAGGTACAAAATGTTTACATTTTGTATTCATGTACACTGCTATTTTCTTTTTATTTTAAGCTTTAGAAATATTTGTTATATTCTGAATATTTTTCTGTTATGTTTGTTGTGTCAAATAAATTTGGTAAATCTTCCAAAAAATTCACCAAAAAATTATCACAAAACAGAATTTCAGATTTGTGTGTGCGAGAGCAAATGATAAAGAAGCTGCTTGTATAATAGTTAATAATTATAAAAATAAAATGTAATTTCATATTGAATTTCTTTTAATCTGTTAAAAATTATAATTACAAATATCTTTCAGCGCTGATTTAAAGAAATATTAATCATATATGAAATTTCTGTTTTTCAATTCATGTTCAAAGATGAACATGGGAAATGTTTTATGATAGAAAATATAACTAAGATTGATTTGTGTGCAGTATGAATTTGTTTGTGATAAGTGACATAACAGCTTGACACATTATTTAAATAATTGTATTATGAAATATTTTCTTGCTTTCCATCTTACTACTTTTTAATCATTCTAGGTATATAATACTTGGGGATGACTGGAAAATATATGCTTTTCTCTCTCTCTCTCATTTAATATATAAGTTCTTGTATAATCAATATATTATTATTAAAATATAATACACATTTATCTTTAATGAAAAAAAGTTATTAAATTGCTTTAAATTGAAATGTTTTGCTAAGGGTGGCTAACACAGGCAAATCTATGTACACATATATAAACCAAAAAGACTTTTTTTTAATAAACTCAAATTACATAGTGTGTTAGTTTCCCAATAATATATTTAAACTAATTGAATCTAATGAAATTGGATAATTTATTTTTCATTGCATCAAAAATACAAGTAATTCAGTATGTTTACCTAATTTGTTTCCTATTCGGGAATGATTTTAGGAGCGAAAGCCGAAGGTGGAATATTATACTCAAAGTGTAGAAGAAGCTGTCCAGGAAGGAGCATCTAAGCGGTTTAGAGGAGATTCGAGTGGTCTTAGCAGTGTGAAGGTAATTGACATGACAGGTCCTGAACAGCGAGTGTTGTCAGGTGAGATTGCTAGTTTAACAATGCTGAGCAGTGATAATTTTCACTGTTTCTCATTACATGGAGGTTGAGAAAAGTTTTAACAAACCTACAGCATGTATGGCCTTCATTCTGTGTATTGAAATGTTTTATCTTCCAGTTCCCTTTTATTTCTCATTTAGTTTTACTTTATTTTGTTAAATTTTGATTATTAGAGTTTGAAAAATGTTCAAAAGTATTTTACATTATTTCGGAAACAATTTAGTATTTTCTTCTTTTAAATGGATAAATGAAGCAGAAGATTGCAAATAAAATATTTAATGTTTTGATATTTAAAATATAGCTGGCTTTAAAATGTTGAAAACCTACACCTGGTATGTTTAGAAATATTTTTAGGTACCAATTGTGTTATTAAAAACCAGTCATTCTTTCAAACAGTTATTGCTGTGGAAAGTAGATTCTGTACTACCTAAGAAAAATGAAACATTTTCAGGAAAATTTCTTCTAACCCCTTTCCTACAAATTAGTTTCAATTGTTTAATTTTGAAACAAAAATTAATGATAATGAAATATAACTTTTTTTTTTTGCCTAAGCAAAGGCCATCTTCTATTTGTGAATTTAAATTATAACTTGAAAATCATTGTTTTATTTCAGATCATTATTTTAGTTTGTTTGATTTTTATATACTGTTTTTGCTTGATTCAAACCTAGGTTATCATCAAATTCATCAGCAGCACAGTAAGCCTCCTGAACAAGACGAAGAATCTGAACAAACCAAAGCAAGCAAAGGCGAACATTTTTCTTTACCTGAATTAGAACATAATTTGAAACTTTTAAAAGATGATGAAAAGCAGAAAATTATACGCTGTGATCGACAGAAGCAATATACAGAAGATAGAATTGTAAATCTGGGACATGAAAAAAAACGTCTTGAGCAGGTATTAGTGCAGGAAGAAAAACAGATTCTAACTTTAGAAAAGGTTCTTAAAATTGTTGATAGGTAAGTTGATATTAAAATAAGCTAATCATTCTGGATTCATAACTGAAGGTGAGCTTATAATGTCTTAGAACATTCATATATTAGTCTTTTTTTTTTTTTTAATCCTGGCTTTAACATTTTAATTTAATTGTAAATTTTGAAAGGAAAAAATGCAATCAACTAATGTTTATACTTCTAATTCAAAGTATTGCAATTCAAAATAAACATTTGATATTTTTCTCAACAAATAAATTGATTATATTTTATTTTTTACGTGTTATGTGCTTATGAACATATGCATTACATTTAATATTGCCTGAAATACAAAAATAAAATTTAGAAAACGTTTATGTTAAAAGGTAAGTTTTTTTTTGTATAATTCAGTAAAAAAATTATGTTAAAATTCAATAACTTATTCTTCCTTTTGGTCAGACAATATTTTTTTTTTTTTTTTTTTTTTTTTTTTTTTGAAAAATATATTAAAAGGAAAGAATTTTGTATGAAATAAATTGAAAAATTATATGTTGGGGGATGAATTTTTTTTTAAGTGAATGGATCATTGCATGCACATATTTTGTTTTTTGAAACACTCATTCAAGTCGAACTGTTTATAACTTGGAAAACATGAAAAATATTATAAAGTGTGTGGTTAAAAATTAAAATTTGGTAATGTGTGGTACCATATTCAATTTCATTCATGCTGTAAGACTGGTTAATTATGAAGAAAAAATTAAATTTACAAAGTTGCAAGACCTCTGAATTTCATGGATATTGAATTATTTATGGAGAATTTCTTATTTTTTAATGCTTATATAAAGTTTTCTTTTTCAGCATGGATAATACCAGCAATAGTGATGATAGCAATGAAACCCTTGAAATAGCTGCTAAAACTTTTAAAGACTTGCAGAATGAATTCTATGAAGAATATAAAATGTATAATTTAAGTGATTTGGCTATTACAATAGTTGTTCCTCTAGTGAGTACTATAATTTTATTTCAGCTTTTCATTAGTTTTTCTTGACTAATCTAAATTGTTTTAATATTCATTGTTAATAAATAAATAAAAAATAAACTTTTAAAATTTAATTAGCAATTAAATCAACAAAATCATTATATGTTAAACACAAAAATACTTGTTTTAGGTTCAAAAGTTAATTAAAGATTGGAATCCTTTGGAGGAAAAGCATCATTGCATTGATATTTTTCAAGATTGGAAAGCCCTTTTGGAATGTAGTAGCCCAGTTTCTGGACATAGAGGAATGGAACAAGAACTTACACCGTACCATCGCCTTGTATGGGATGTTTGGATGCCACCTGTTCGTAAAGCGATTTTGTATGTAATTAATTTTATAGAGTTTGAAGTGAGATGTTTTTCAACATTTACTGGAAAAAAATTATTTTTATTAGCAACAGTACTATTATAAAATGAGGCATTCCTCCCTCACCCCAATATCCTAAAAGATTCTCATCTCCCCTATTTTTGTGCAATTGTGTTAAATTTGAGATAATTTAAATGTCATTATATATAAGTTGCAATTTTCAATTTAATTATTATATTAAACTAAAAAAATTTGGAATTATTCTTTAACCATAAATAAGTTTATACTTGTATTGCTATAATGTGGCAGGTTATTATCATTTGTTTCATTCTAATTAATTAGGATTTTTTTTCTTGGCAAATATTTTTGAAAAACCTTTAGATATAATTTAATCAGGATGTTTTTTACTATAAATATTTCATTGAAAATATTAAGTATTAAAAATGGAAGGGATAACTATGAAATATGGAAAATGCCAATTAATTTTAACATGTGTAATATTAATACTACAAATAAATACAGTTTTTAAAATTGGATAGATGTCCTCCCCTTTTTTTAAAAAAAAAAATCAGATAATAATTGCTTCATTGCATCATGTTATATATTTTTTCTGAAGTAAAATTACTTTAGAATCAAAATTTTATTTCAATTATTTTTTACTTTTCGGATTTCTCTTAAAATCCTGCCTTTATTATTTAAAATATAAATGTGATGACTGATATAAATATGAATTTGTGTATTAATTTACTTATATGAATTTATATTTAATTATTTCAATTTCTTCTCCCAAGTGGTTTTTTCAATATATTTTTACTATACTTAAAATAAACTTAATATTTAAATATAATACTATAATCAAATCAGTATTATGGTTAAATCAAAATTGTTAAACTTTTGAAATTTCTAAATTATTTAAGCTTGTTACTTCAATGCTTTTATTAATTATATGTTATTAAATCTTAATTTTCATTTAACATTTACTTGATTAACAAACATGCTATATACGACATATCAAAGTTTAGTTTTTACATTAAACAAATAATGATATTAATATAAAAGTATTTTATCAAATAAGACTGAAAGAGAGATCGTGATTTAAACTAAGCAATGATACATTGCACAAACAGAAAGTGAGCATTATATTATCTTTCAATTTAAAAAATGTAATTTTTTCTCACCTAATTTATTGTGATTTTTAGCACTGGTAATCAGATGTTTTCATTAGTTTTAAAACTCATTTAATATTTAATTTTTCTTCTGGATTAAAAAAAATGTTTGAAGTGGCTATTTACTTTATATTAAGTGTGTGACTGTCAGTAATTAAAATGGTGATAGCTTCTTTTTTAAAACAATTATCTATATTAGATCAATATTGTTGCAATATAGTTTTAAATTACATCTCTGTCTTGATTTTTGTAATATAAGAGTGAATTTATCAGTCTCTTTATAGGAATTATAATGAATTGTGTGTGTGGTTCTTGACTTATTAATTCAAATGCAGCTAAATTATACTGAAAATTATTTTAGCCATGAAACTATGTTACGCTGAGCTATTTTTTTTCTCTCTCTCACTTTCATTTATTTTTTACACAATTTGCTTTTATTCAAATTTATGAAATTAGTATGTTAATTTGACTATTTCTTTCAGAGATTGGAATGCTCGTAATTGGTCTCCTTTAGTGGAACTTCTGGATATCTGGACAACACTGCTGCCTCCATGGGTGCTAGACAATGTTTTGGAACAATTAGTGCTTCCTCGATTACAGAAAGAAGTTGAAGCATGGAATCCCCTCACAGATACCTTACCTGTACATTCCTGGTTACATCCTTGGTTGCCATTAATGGGTATTTAATAAACTCATATAACTAGCTATTTTTTTTTCTCCCAATTATTATATTTTTATAATAAATCTATTCATGTAATTTAATTTTCTCAGGTTCACGGTTAGAACCACTTTATGCTCCTATTCGTCAAAAATTATCATCAGCTTTAGTGAATTGGCATCCTAGTGATTGTTCTGCAAAGTTAATTCTGGAACCATGGAAAGCAGTGTTCTCACAAGGTGTTATGGATGCTTTTGTAATTAATAACATTATTCCAAAACTCGCGATGGCTCTTCAGGCTTATGTTATTAATCCTCATCAACAGCATTTAGGTATGTGTATATTTATATAACTTTTAATTATTTATGATACAGTTAAATTTCATTGAGTTTTCCACATAGATATATAAAATGTTTACTTCGTAACTCATTTTTAAATTGTATTTTTTTTTTTTGCAAATTAACAAGTAAAATTTTTGTTGAATTGTTTTATTTACAGATGTTTGGAATTGGGTTATGGCTTGGGTAGACATGATGCCTGAAGCTTGCATGGTTACACTATTAGAAAAGAATTTCTTTCCTAAGTGGTTGCAAGTCCTTTTCACTTGGTTGACCCATAGCCCAAATTATGAAGAAGTCACAAAATGGTATACAGGATGGAAATCCATGCTGCCTCCTGCTTTACTCGCACACCCAATAATAAAAGGTTTGTTTTCTTTTATATTAATTGTTTTAAACAAATTATATATTGCTCTGAAATTTCTTTAAGTTCGATTTTAAGTTACACTTTTTAATTCCCTTTGTTCTTTTAGACTTCGAAAATTATATTCTTTTAGAAAGAGTCCCAAGGTTTTTTTCCCTTAAGATTCTAATTTAAATTTTTACTGCAATTGGATTTGCCTGAAATAGATTATATGAATTACAATTTATTGTAAATGTATGTGGGATTTAACATTGTTACTCTACATTTTCACTTGCATTTTAGAGCAATTCAGACAAGCTCTTGATATCATGAATAGAGCTGTTTCTGCTCCTCAAGGGCTCCTTGGTCAACAACCAGGGGCAAAGGAAAGCATGGCATACCTTACTAATATTGAAAGGCAGCAAGAATTAGAGAGACATGTCAAACCTAGAAGGGATTACGAAGTAAGTATATGCTTTCCCTCCTCCTGCATTATATTATTTAAAACAAAGTGAAAAGATTTTACAAAATGTATTGAACTGCTTAACAGCTATACAAGTTGAATATAATTTAATTATCCTGGTAATTCCTATTTTAGGACTACATTAAGTGTTAATTAAGTGTATCCAACTCATGTTTTTTTATGTATTTAATCAATAATAATATTTTGAATTACTCAGGATGTGCAGTATGTATATTTTATATAGACTTAAAGCAATTTACATTGAATTACCAATAAAATGAAATGGGCTAACAAAAACTTTTTAATTTAAAATCAAGTCAAAACACTTCTGCAACTAAAGAGAATAAGGGGGTGGGGGTAAAAATACATTACTTCTATGTTTTAAGCTTTTCGAAATATGTTTGTACATGCTAGTGTGGTAAGACGGAACTGGTTTTTAAATGTTTCGATGGTAATTAATATTTTGCAAATTAAAATTATGTGAAATATGTAGATTAATAGTTATTACGAAATAATTTGTAAAAAAGAAAATATTTGTATAAATAATTTGTTTGTGTTAATGGAGTAACTTTTTGCTTTTTAATATTGTAAGTGAAAATCATTTCTTGAAAATTATAAAAATAGTGTTTATCTCTCTTTTCACACCACCTACATAAAATGAAATTTTTCTTTAAAGAAATATTTTTTAAGAATAAATTCAAACTATTATGACCATCACAATCTATTACTTAGTTAAAAAAGCGAAGTATAAGATTTTTAGAGTATAGTATAAAATTTTATAGTTACAAAAGAAAATAGATTATTTATATATTCATTTTGCATTTCTGTTTTATATTGTTACATACCTATGCAAATTAATTGGGTCAAAGTTTAAAAAAATGCTTTTTTAGAAAATTAAGCAATTATATATTCTACACATTTACAATACATTTTCTTGTATGACGTACCTCCTCCCTTAGCAGAAATGACTTTTTACAGATATTTTGGCTTTGACTTCACTAGATTAGCACACATGCTCTTCAGTTCATAATCATGAAACCGCACTTGAATTGCATTTTTTATCATGCATACTTTTGCTGCACAATCCATCTTACCAAAATAATGATTGAAAAAATCTTATGGCATAATATTTCGACATATTTAGTTGAATTCATCATGCCTTGAACAGGAACTTTTTTGCCTATGCTAAACATTTTTTCTTCGTGTTAGGAGTTAAACATTTTCTTTTCATTGGTCTCCTTGCCTTACACCATATAGTTGAGCTACTCGTATCAAAACCAGATGCCAATAAATTCTTTTGATGGTTCTGAGCTTGTTTGCCTTGGATTAATTTTGCTTATTTCTTATAAGAATTTTATCAGTTTTTGCAGTAGTTTTCCACTTGCATCCATATCTTCTTTTCCTTTTTGGAGAGGCTGATCCACATTCTTTGAATGAAGTAAGAGTTTTTGAAAAACTTGATTTGCTTATACTAACTGAAGAAGCTATTTCTCTAACTGTCATATAAATGCACTCTTTCTTGGAGTTTTATCCGTTTTTGAGTGTGTAAAAGAGAGGGCAAACACTAACAACTATCAGGCTCACAATTAAAGAATAGGTAAGTACTTATACACTAAAACCAGTTAGGTCGATCAGTCACACACACTCTAAGCAGATAAACCCGGTTTGAAATGGTTTCAGATATATCTATCAAAAAATATAGCTTGTCCCAATTGATTTGCTCAGTAATAATTTTTTTTTAAACTTAAGTATTTATTCCCAGAACATTTGAAAGCACAATTATTTTTTCAAGCAAAATTTATAAGTAACATTAAAATCCTTTTATATATTATGATTAAAATGATTTAACATCTTGCAGTGAGGACCAAAAAAAATTGCATCACCTGCAAACACAACTTTTTTTCTTTTTATGGCATTTTATATACCTAATATTAATTTGCTGCAAAGCACGTTATTAGATCATTACATTATACAGCAGTGTCCAGATATTGTATTATCCAGGTTCTATAAATGATTGGTTGGTTTTATTAATATCGCACTAGAAGCAACACAACGGCAATTGGCAATGGACCTCGTAATTTTGAACCTCGGTCAAGTGACGAGGACGACACCTCTTAACTTATACACCACACCAACTGGAGGACTTTGAGCCAATATAGATTAGACATGCATCAGCCCCTGCTACTCAGGGTATCAAGGCTCGAATCTACAACTCTACGAAAACTGCCAGCCATGAGTTCACTACCATGACCACTAGGTTGCCGTGACTACATACCATTAATAGAACACCAAAAGATGGAGAATTGTTCATTGTTGTAATTTTATGGTTTTGAAAGTTCTATTTGCATTATGGGAAAAAATGGCAGTTACATTAGCTAAAGAATTTTTTACTTGCATGATTGTCCAAAACATTGGGGCTCAACAGTCTTAAAAGTTTTGAGAGTTGATTAAATTAAAATGTGAAACTGATGTCAAGAGAAAAGAGCAAAACCAAACTGAAATAGAAAAACTATTCATATAATGTCTGAAGACAGATTTCTGAAATAAATGAATCTTCGTCATCGCTATGCAAGTGTTTCTAATTTAAAAGTTTAATTTGAGAATGTCTGTGTTGTAAAAATAAGTTAACAAGCTGTCCAAAGATGACTTGCAAAATATGGTTTGTATGCTTATTATCCTAAAAAAAAAAGCTTTTAAGAATAATTTTGAAGCCAAGGCTTGATTGAGCAAAAAACATGTTCCATAGACAAGAGAGGTACAGGTTTTTTTTATCAATCCAAATTCAATCTCCATAGATTAGGTGGTATGTTATGAGATGAAAAAGTGAAGTATATCATCCACACAGCATATTGCCAACTGTGAAATTCCCCATGAGTCAAATGGTCTAAGGGAGCATAATCCAGCTAAGGAGTTAGAAAGAGGAGTGAAATTTATTACATAGCTGTGAGTGTATCTGTTTACATTTGTATCTTAGCAAAATGAAAAAGCTAGATATTTAGGATAACTGTAAAGTTACAGAAAAATGCATGTTTCAACTAGACTTGGCACCCATGTCATATGGCAAAATCAATCAGAAGGATCTAATTTCTTTAAATGTTTTGTTATTTCATATAGGTTTTTATATCCATAATATAACTGATATTACAAAAGTAATTTTGACTATTCAGGTGCAAACCTATCTGAATTAGGCATTAAAGTATTGGATAGACTTGGGAATAGTCCTGATCATAATCCCATTGAAAGTTTTTGGCTTATAATGGGTACTAAAATATTTGTAAAAAAGTCAGCTACCTAGATTAACTATGCTAACAAGATGCGAGTTTAAAACATATATATATTATTTTACTAATTACTATAAATATAATTTATATTTTCTTTTAGGCAATGATGCAAACTATACGAGGAGCTACATCAACAGCATCTCTTACATCTTCATTTAAAGATCTCATTGAAAAGAAGGTTAGTTTTCTTTTTTGTTCCCCTTTGTCCTGTTCATTTATAAAATCAACAGATCTAATATTTGTTAGAATTATAATATCTTTAATTTAAACTCTTTTGTTTTTTAGGCTGAAGAAAGCAATATTCTGTTTATGCCTGTACCTGGTCGTTATCAAGAAGGAAAGCAAGTCCATCGTTTTGGAAGCAGTTTGTTGTATTTAGACAGAGGTGTTATATTTGTTTTCAATCAAAAAACTTGGGTGCCAACTTCTCTTCAAAGTCTTTTGGATACAGCCGGTTAAAATTGTTGAACTAAACATAATGAAGTTTGTAAATAGTTTTATGTATATTACTTTTAGCATAAAATGATTTATATAAAAAATTATTTTTTTTAATTAAATATCTTTACTCATTGTATTTATAATATTGCTGTCAATAGCCATTTATGACATAATTGTTTGTAAAAAAAAAAAAAAACTGTCAAAATCAATTGTAATATTGAAAACTTGCAATTTAACAAAATAGAATATCTTTAGAAAAAAAAGATTGTATAATTTATAGGGTAACAATTGTCATTTTCATATTTTTAGTTCATGTATTTTTATAAATTTTAAATATTAAGTTAAGACGATCATATGACAATTTAGAAGCCAGATCTGTGCAATAGTATTCCACTATTTGATATGATGGAGTGATAAGATTTGAATCCACAACTTGAATAGTGCAGCTATATTTTACAAATCAGACTTACCACTAAACTATCATAAGCAATCTATGGAGAACATTTAAAATAACTGAGCAAATAGAATGTATTTAGTGCAATGTGTGACATAGGAGCATTTTTTTAAAACAATTTGAGAAAATTGATAATCAAGTGATAATTTTTTAGTCATTGATTCCTTGACATACTAAGACATCATTCATTTCATGTGCCCTAGTAGACTTTGATATCTCATGTTGACACTAAGCAACATATTGCTATATTATTCACTTGTTCATCAATTCTGTTTTGTTTAGAATGTGCAAGACATTTTCGCTTCTCAATGCTCTCAAAGGCTTACCTTTTTTTAGGTAGGTATCATGGCCCTAAGGCACTGTTAAAGATCTTTTTCTCTCCGATTTGGTTTACTGTCTTTGGTAAACATGCTTCTGGGATACCCTACTGATCCTTCTTGTAAAATCAATTTTTGCTTATTTTTTTTTTTTCCCTTCCAACAAGACTACAGACACTTGGTTTCCCCATCATTTACATGTTACATTTTGTTCATAATTCAATGAAATTTTTTTTACATAGCTGTTCAGTTGAGTCAAATTAAATTGTATTTTTCAGATGCATCTAATTTTGTGTAAAATGTACATTAAGATGTTATACTAAAGTACTGTAACTGGGTGAGTTTTTTTTTTTTTTTTCTCAGTTTTAAATCTACCCAGGAAATACTTTCAAAATTGAAAATTTATTATATTCATACTCATACTTTCACAATTTAATATCAAATCCATATTTCATTTACATAAATTTTCTGTCTACATTTAAATAACTTATATAATATCCATAGGAAACATACGTGAGATTATTTAATTACTTGCATTATTAATCAGACTCTTAAACTTGTTACATAGGATCAAATTAAATATTTTACATACAACATTACAAGCTCCAATCCAGTACAAATAAAATATGTCAAATAAAAATTACCCATAATTCTGAGGCATTTTCCTGTGAAGTATACTTGTTCAACTGATGCTTAATCATACCTTTCTTTCAACAATACTTTAAAATTATTAATGTTGTAATTTGGTTAGCTTGATGAAAAGCTATGACATAATTTATCATAAGTGTTTGGATCATGCACACAAACATGTAAGTACGTAATTATAATAAAATCAAAGTATTCACTTTTCAGAAGTTTTTGAACAAAAAAAACTTTTGAAAATACTTTTTTTTTTTTTTTTTTTTTTAATCTGCTACTATAAATCTCCACCAACAAAAATAGTATATATACTAAGAACACTACCTCAATAAAATACACTTATCTTTAAGTAAAAAGAACATGCACATGTTATGAATCAATGTTCACAACTATCTATTATTTCTTTGTTCAACAATTTATTTATCACTAGCTAGCAACACAATGCCTATGATTTTAGTACATTTTTCACATCCAAAAATCATACATATGCATTTTCTCTTGATCCTTAGGATTAGCATGAGCATAGTATTCTGAAGAAAAAGGAAAAATCATGTTGTCTCCGATAGTTTCAAATATAGGTTCTCCATACCAGGTACCTACTTTCCAACCAGGTACATTTTTCATCAATTCAGCTTCTTCCTCTCGGTTCTTGCGAAGCTGGTTTAGAAACCTGTAAAATAACAAAAATTACTAGCTTTTATAAAGTGATATAAAAAGTACCTGAAATTTTATAAGATATGGATGAAATATTAAATCAAATAGACATGTGTGTGTTTTATACAATATCAAAAGTATATGTGTAAAAAAGGTATGTTTGATAAAATTGTCTGACACACTTATCAGTACAAAATCTCGAAAGGAACAATAATTACATTAGACAGTATTATTATTATTGAGTTGCAAAATGTTGTCGGATTAGTTCCATTTTGAGAAAATTAGATTTGGTTACGGATTCATCCATTAATAGACTTTTTTCCCCTTTTAAAAAGATAACCAAGGAGAAATAGAGGTAAACATACTTCAACAAGTTCAACTGTCTTATCTCATAAGATAGATACCAACTCAGTCAGGGTTTAAGAGAAATAATAATGAAATTTGAATTAAGTCAAAAAATATAAATCCTGATAATAAGAGATTGATGGTAAATATAAAGCTCAAAGGACATAAGTTTAAATATCAGAAATTTTCTAAACGTAAATAAATTATTACATCACATTGAAAGTACACCATTGCATAACACAAGAACACATCTATGATAAATATTTCAGGGATGCAATTGTATTTATATATTTTGGGGCTTAACACATTAGCTGCCATATCGTGTTGATCAGTATAAAAAATTTAATTGGTTTCTCAAATGTGTACTAGTTATTGTATTTTGAATAAACTATTGGAATCATGACATTCTGTGTCTTCTCAATACTTCTAATCTCTTTTTGGGAAATGTTTACATATATACATAGTCATTGAGATCAATATAATTGTACAGATAGTAGTCTTAATAAAACCCATCATATAATTAGCCCCGAAAATCTTATTTGTCACAGTCCATTTGTCCATGTGCTGCAAGTATCTATCTTCTAATTGTTGGAATGCATATATAAATTTGTTTGGCAATTTCCTCAAACAATTTATCCAGCACAAACAACTCATAAGCAAATTCTATTGTTACATCCGATTTTTCATTCAAATTCTAAATCCAGGAGAACTGATAAAAGTTTTGAGATTTTGTTGATCACCACTTATATCATGCCATTCTTCAACATTCTCTTCCTCTGATGACCAAAAAACAACCACGTGATGCCATTTCTAAGCAAAAAAGTTTCACTATCACTCTTTGTCTGACATTTTTATGTTCAAGGCTGCAGAAAGAATTTCAACTGCACTTGACCAAGAAATACAGAGAACTGAATGAGGATAAATGCAGCCCAATTATATTTTTGAAATATTTTGTCCTTAAACAGATTCCAGCAGCAAGCCGATTTCAATGAAATCTTAGCTCACAGTCCAAACAGTAAGCAAAACACATTGTACTTTTAAGGGTTGAATTAAAGTCCATAAACATTTCAATCCAAATGTAATCTTCTACTACAATTAGAAACAATAGCCTTAATATATTTACACACCTATATCAAATTAGTTTGAATATTAAAAGTGTGCTTGGTATTGCTACACAACAGCACTGCAATATGCACTAACAAGCAAAATGCATAGCCTGATTGAGATTTCTTCATAAATGTGTGTGGCAGCTAACATTTTTACAATGATTGGTCAAGACATTTATTAAAAAAATAGGATCCATATACAAGTTTGAAAGATAAATGTTTTCTCAAAGCAAAAAATGAGCACTACAAAGATATTTTTTTGAACATTAGAAATTAAATGCAATAAACACTGAATGCAATACCAATTTCATGATGAACACAGGAAAAACAAGCTATCTTTGCTGCCTGACAAAATTCTTCAAAGAAATGAATACGCAATTATAATAAATTGTACATGCCTCATTATAAAAGAATTACATAAATCTTTCAAGCAGTAAGAAATAAATAGAGTAAGAGTTAAGTACACAAAGTGTCGGCAACCAGAAACAATTGGTAGAATTCTTTGATTAAAAAACAGAAGTAAAAGGAAACATGTTTGGTTAATAACCCCCCCAAAAAAACACATGGGTTTGTTAAATTATTCAGCAAAAACTTCGGCCAAATCAAAATGTCATGAATGGAACATTTTTGAATCTTAAGATGACTCATATATATTGCTTATGCGTTACATTGAAATTACCATCATAAATAAACCAATGAATAACAATGCTGATGCAAAACTATACCTCAAAAACATCTATCAACAAGTAGACCATTTCTATATACATTTAACTTGTATTTATGACTGAAAATTCTTTATTACAATGGGAAATGTACATAAATGAAAGAAGAATTAACCTCAGTAATTATTTCTCTTTTCATTATATTTGTTGAAATATAAGTTGTGTACTTATATAACACATCAATCAATAACTCCTGAGACTAACATTGAAAAGATTTTTTTTGCAAAATTTTTTTTTTCATCAACATAACATCTTTGTTAATCACCTTAGGTGATACAATCGCTCCAACACTTTCCAAATCTTTTCTTTTTCGCAAAGAAATCTTTTTGTTAAGTAGTAAATAGCCATAAACAGCTTGAATCATCGACTGTTGTTGTTTTTGTTCCATCAAAAGCAATCGCTGCACTCCACTTGAAACCTTTTTCACTTCACTTCAAAAAAACCTTTTCAGTAAATACACGATATCTTGTGTCATCTCAGCAACTTTACCAGAGCTTCACTTTACGATCTTTCATTATAATTCTTTTGTCACTTCACCACATTTTCCGTGTAACTCTACCACAGGTCTAACCTCGAAGCTGCCTACAATATTTGTGTCGGGTATCTAATTGACGCTTAAATCCCGCAAAACCACCTAATAACCGTTGTTTCTTTGATGGACAAGAGTCCCGCGTTTCAATCCATTGTCTCGCTTGCACAGTGTTTTACCCATTAAAAAACAATGTTTTATCAGAACACGAAACCGGTTTTTCCCATGTTTTAAACAAACTACAAAACGATTCTATTCCAACCGATAACTCAGCTAGTTTCTAGTCCGACGACTTCAAAATTTTGACACGCTTCGCCAAAGGTTAGTACTTTAGAAAAGACCTGGTTACTGGTTTGAATGTACGAGCACCCCTGGTTAGTCTCGGGAGTTATTGATTGATGTGTTATTAATGCATGTATTTAGTAATACTTTAATGTGTGCTTATTTTTCATTCGATCTTTCTATTTGGAGCTTTATTATTTTATTATATTCTGCCTTCTGTCACAGCAGGACAACCAATTAAATTCATAAAGAAGCACAGTAAAATATATTTATTTATAAAAATAAAATCCCAATCTGCTAGAAGATCAATATCCAAAATAACAAGACTTGAAACAAATCATTATAAGGGCATGAAAATTCACCCTGACAACACAGAAACCTATGCCAAATGTAGAAAATGCCTGGATACATTGATACCAGAGCATATTTATAGCTGTCCAAACCTTTTTAAACTTGACACTGCTAAGCATAGCTATTTATCCCCACACAGATTTCTCTACAAAGCTAAGATGCCTGATCTGGCAGCTGCAGTCATTCAGGCAAGAGACTATCTAATGTTATGTGCATTATCTATTGAAATGGCAGCATCAAACAGAATTACATAAGACTGAAAAGTAACATTTAAAAAATATAAAAATGAGGGATGAATAATGCGAAAGAGGAATTGAAAGAAAAGATCACATAAGTAGAAAATTACCCTTCTCAATTAAAAAAGAACAATGGACACCATGTTCTACACACTTCTATTTTCCTGAATTATAGTGTATGTAATACAAAGTTATTTGTTTTAAAAATTAAGATTAATTTACACAGCAAAAAAGAAATAATAAATCCATGAACTAAAAAACTGTAATAAGAGAAATTTAATTCTAGCTCTTCTAAAAATAATTTTAGTTACATTAGGCACTTTAATCATCAGTGATTATGAGCATTTATTTACAAGCACAAAATCTAGTCCATTACTTTTTTCTAAGGTCATATTTTCTCCAAAGATAAGTATCTTCCATCCAATGACTTGGTAAGCAAATCTATAATATTTACAGTTTTTCAATACTTAACATTTACATTCTGAATGGACCATCAATGAAATCCTCATTTATATAAAATTGTATCTTCACATAATGGCACTTCAAAGTTAATATCTCTTCTTAATTTATTTTAAAATAAACAATTAGGTTTCATTAAGACTAGCTGAATCATACAATAAGGTTTTAAAAAAATCACATTGTGTGCTTTTAACTATTTATAATAATAAATATTTGTTCAAATGCAGAAAATGTAGTACTATAGGATCAGCAATCATTCATGCCATAATGATCTATTTAAAATTATTATAATTAAAAACTAAAACCCAGTAATTATGTTTTAACATAAAACTGTTCTGTAATTTTCTTAGAATATTCCTTATTTCTACAAAAAATGAAATTAATGTATAATTTTTTTCTGAAAAAAATATGAAATCAATTTTATTTTGTTATTGGTGACTAGAACTGAAATATAAATTTTATGAAAGTCACCAAATTTGGGGAATATATCTTTCAAGAATTATGTGTGACGGCTCTATCCGCGATCTTGTCACAAACAGTCCTCTTGGGGAATTTCTGGGCCTTAAAAATTATTTTTATTAGAAAGCTTCCTCCGAAGAAAAGAACGTGATCATGCAAATTACGACTGATATATATATATAGTATAAGTTTTCAACAAAAGAGAGAGGATAGACTTCTAGCGGAACAATGAATATTTAGTAATTGATATTTGTATTACTTAAGGTGACGATCGAAACTAGATAGCTTAAAAGTCGGAGCTCTTAAATTTAGTAAGTGTACTGAAGTATTTAAAGTCTTCTCATATCTCGCATACTTCGTCAATTGTCCTCATATTTATTAATTGGGTGCTTATCATAACTTGGGTTGATGAAACTTGTGTTGTAAATAAATTAAATGTTTTAGAAATGTCTGTAATAAAAATTATTTTAGTAAAATAAATTCATGTTGACTTTATAAGTCATATATTTTCTATTTTTCTCTAGGACAATTTACAAAGGCAAGTCTTTCATTTGAATAAACTGCATCTCATGCTAGACTGCCTTGGAAAAAAAATCCCCCAAAAAAATGTTACACATTTCTGTAAAACTAAATATAATGCAATCCTAAAATTTATTGACCTTGATTTCTAAACAAACAAAAAATAGTTACCGTATGATTCCTTTTATATAATACAAAAAATATCCTTAAAGGCATTTTTTACATAATATGCAAACCATAAAACTTTAAAAACCACGACTTAAAGAAAATTCCGACAACTACTTACATTCTATCTCTTTCAGCAACTAAAAGAGGCTCAATAGCAACAGTTATTTCATCATTTTCTCTTTTGAGTCTCCTACAATAAAAATTTTAAAGTTTTAAGAATGAATATATTTGAAACATTTAAGATAAAATAAAAGTCTGATTTTTAATACCTCCTAAGTCTTATATTTTCAATGTAAACTCTATATGATGCAGCTGTTACAACTGTAAAAAGAGAGAGTAGCTTCAAGCCTGTATAGATTAAAAAAAAAAAAAGATTAGTAAGAATACTAGACTTGTTGAATTAATACATATTTTATAAAAGCAACCAAATAAAAAAATTTCTGGATTAAAACATAACTCGGAGAACTGCATATCGTTAAAATAAATAAATTAAATTTTTTAATAGTTTTATAGTATTAAGGTACAGTAAAATTTTCACAAGTACTTTTGAGAAATAAAAATGCTTGTAAACAAGACTTTTAACCATGTTGCTTTCCCTCTTTTATCAATGATTGACAGTTTTGAGTGTTAGCTGACAAAAGGCAAGATAGTGTGTTTGTTACCCACTGAGCAGTGGGGATGTTCGAGGTTTAGATAGTGCCTAATAACTAATGATTTTTCCCTTTTTTAGGAAAAGCTCTTTCTGAAAGTCAAATTGTGATGATCTAACCAATTCTAATTCTAGAAAATATGTAAGGTGTGTTCTAAAAATAAGTTACATTTTCTTTTTAACACACAATGTCCTTGTCCCTTCCTTAGAACTATAATAAGAATTTTTATCCAGTCAACTAATCTATTCATATGTAATAATTTGAAAAAACTATTTAAATCATCACTTTAAAAACATTTTTACTGTGCAGTTTAATATTATAATACATTTACATGTGAATGAAAACATGATTTTAAAAAAAATAACATTTATCTGTACAATTCATTCATTTTTAGAATTATTGATAAAAATAAACTATTATATAACAGTTCATGTTTTGTAGAATTTTTTCTGTCTCGTCTTTTGCTGAATTTTAAACAGTCTGAATAAATTCAACAGTCAATCAACTTGATATAGTATGATTAAAACACACATTCTTCTTAAGCTTAAATAACACAATGCAACATGGTTTGAAATTTGTCTAAGTAAAATCACAAAACTGCTTTTCAATAACACTAACATAAGTAATAGTTTGAATGCAGGTTCTGTATTGATCAAATATGTTATGAATTTGTACTTGTATATAAATTATCTGCATAAATTTAATGAAAAATGCAACTTACAAATATATTTTTAAGTAGTTTCATAATCTTAAATACTAATAGAAATATTGGTCTGAAACATGTTTAAGTATGGCACATATGTATAGTTTTACATGCATTTATAACATTTATCTTCTTTTACTTCACGTGAAAATGTAATTGTTTTACCTAATACAACAACACTCACACAATTGAAGTATCTGCCTGGGCAGGCATGGTACTCCTGGCTCATTTTAACAGTAAGGAAAAGACAAAACAAACAGATTAAATTGTGCCTAAGCACCGAGCAGGAAGCATAATGGGATTAAAGAAAAGGGAATTCAAAAAGTTTTTTAACCAAAAAAAAATGAATATTTCTGGAATTTTTTGGTGAAATTAATAGCAATGAAATTTCCACACTAAAAGTAGTGGTGGTAATTTGAAAGAATTTGCACAATAACCTGAGAAGGTCTTACGATTAAGAGAGGAATTTGAGTTCCCAAACATGATTTAATCAGTTTTCACAATCACACCACGACCTTCCCAAACATATTGCTTTTACACACATACATCTCTCTCTACAAACCTCTCTAGAAACTCATCCAATTTGGGACATTTCTGAACAATATATCAATCTCAAAAGAAATGAAATCAAGGTTGATTTCTAGAACACATATTAGTCATCATCAAATTCTGATGCGATGCACATATAACTTGCTCTCTTCGAACAAGCTAGTCTTTCTTACAGACCTTCTAAAACACTTTTATTCAATCTATTCTAAACAACGTTCCCAAATAAAACTATCTTGTGATTTTTGCTTTTGAGCCAAAAATGCACAAACCAAACATTCAAAAATTTTCAATAAATAAACCTTCCTTCAAGCACCACTGTAATACTTTTATTTTACCCTTCCACTCCAAATCATAAAAAAATATAAATTATATTTTTCAGAGATATTTTACAGAATAAATAATAAAAGGAGTATGCTAATTCATTAAGCTATCACATAGAACAATTAAATTTTTTGTACTTTTCCGTTTCGCTGGCACAAATCTTGCCAAACAGACTTTATAAGCAACAACACACAGTAAACACATATTCCGTTTGGTGTTGTTTGTATCATTTTTGGCAACTTTATCGCTAGCGACAGCGAAATGGAAAGGTACCATTTTTTTTTAAAAAAAAAAAATCATTTACATATTGCAAACAACATATTTTTTTTATAAAATTTTGCTGTTTTTAAAAAATACCTACTGCAATGAACTAACAAATAAAAACAGAGAACACATTTTAAGTAGTGAGTGAAAATGAAGTTTAATGGTGCAAGAACCAGATGTGGCTATGCTGTGCCAAACAAGATGTAACAGTGGTCTAGATGTGTAAAAAAAATGGAAGAAAGATTTAAAAAAAAATGGTGGATAAAAAGGAGGGTCAGAAATAGAGAAGGATCACTAGGGTATTCGAGGGGCACATTACTCATGTTTACCACAGACAGAAAAAAAAACCAAGGGAAAAATAAGATAACTAGAATAACTTGGGGCCATGATGCTTGTACCAACCTAAAGAAGACAGGCACCTGAAGTAACACAACTCAAGTAACAGAAATCCCCAAAGCTTATCCAGATTTCAAAAACAATAAGTCATTTGGAGGGTTGGAGTGCAGTTTAGCACAATCACCCTTGGTGACAGAATATTTTTTGGCGATATTTCGCCCAATGTAGCTACCCTGTTTTATCAGTACTGTGAAACCTCTAGATATGGTAACCTTTTAATTTTCCAATCTAAGTTAGAAAAGTTCAGGTTCCATTTCTTTTTTTCAAATAGCCTCTTCCTTCTGACAAATCACAAACAAATTGTTTATTATTATATAATGTTTTTTTAGCCAATTATGATACATTGATTTTAGCGCCTTAGTTTCGAAACCAAAACTTTTTGTGGATTTCTCTTACTGGACTATTTCTGAGATTTCGCCTGTATGGGTTAATTTGTATTTATTTCTGTCATAACTCTGTGTATTTTCTTGCGATTCCAAGTACTTACAATGGCTGCAAGTATGAGTTTGAAAGAGGTGAGTGAATGTGCATCAAATTTTCTATCAAATTTGGGAAAGGAAGGAAAGCTTCCTGTTTGTGATTAGGTTGAAGAAATATGGAGAAAAATCCTTATTATGTTTATAGAAATGTTAGGAGAGGTTCGATATTTTTCCTCAATTATATGTGGGATTTTCTTCTGAGTAACAAGAATGTGTTTGAATAGTTTGTTAAGAGTGCAATGAAAACCCAGTTGTAAATCAAAACGTTTTGACGAAATAGATATTTGCTTTTTTGTGAATAAAAATATTTTGATGCTCTTTGAGTAACTAGATTTCTTTTGGTAGGAGCTCGAATAAGTTTGTTGATTGGAACATTCTCTCCAAAAAGAGAGATCTGTTTTAATGTGCATGGTAATGTGAGATCACACGATTACATTTCAAAGAAAATGAACAAATTGTTATGAATAATAATGTCATAGAATGTAAGTAGACATTTTGTTATTTGTTTAGTCAACAGAAATCGAGATTTGTTTTTATGTGTTTATGTTCATTGAGAAGCGAGATTTTAGTTTGGAAGGTGTTTATGAATAGTTTGTTAAATAAAAATCCAGTTGTAATTTGCACCCAAAAGAGGAATAATTGATGTTGCAAGCATTAATGCTTTCAAATAATTAGGATTTCATTACATATTAGTGGAATTTTCTTAGAATCCACCGGAAAAATAGGTGAGAAAAATTTTTTCTTATTTTTACCTTTTCCCACTTCGTGAACTTAACGTTCCACCAAAAAAAATCGCCAAGTTTGGTGATTTTTGAAATTGCGCCAAGTGGTTGTGCTAAACTGCATTTTTACCTTGGGTAGAAGGGAGCCACGATCACAATGCAATTTTAAAAATCGCCAAATCATCAAGTTTATACGGAGTAATGTTAACTTTGCATAGCACTAGATGAAGGAACATGAAATGTCATATTATTAACCTACTGACAGGCTGGATAAAGTGTCTGAAAACATCAAACTTTCCTCTTTCAATTATCACTCAACCACAACTAAATTTTCATTTCATCCATAACAAATTCATTCATGTGACCCTAGAAACCAAAATGTCGCTAATAGATGAACATCACACATAAAAAGAAATCTTCCTTTTCACAAAGTCTAAATCTAATTTCTTTGTTTCCATCATTGCAAAAAAAAAATCTCTCTATTAATAAAATATAAAGCAAATTTCTTCTTTTTGTTCTGCAACACCATTCACTTACATTATCAACTGGATCTGGAGAAGTAAATGAATTTAATTTTATGTGCAGATTATATTCTAAATAAGTATGGATCCCAAGAAAGATATTCATGTTTTAATCCTTACTCTAAAATACCAAATTGGTTTAAATCCACTGAGAAATAATAAATTTCAAACATGGATAGATCAAATGAATTAAATTTAATAGAAAACAAAGGTTTTAACATTTTACATTAATAAAAATTTAATAATTCAGTAGGAAAAAACTTGCAAAATAAGAATAATAATAAACTATTCACAATACAATTCTAGATCATTCAGAAAATTCTCCAACATCAGAAAACAGGGGTGAGTTAGTTAATATGATTGGGTATATCAGAAGGTTATATTTCTTTTTTTGAAAAAAAAAACTATTTTTTTTAAACAATTTAACAAAAATTAATACACACAACCTACCGCTCCATGGTTTCTTCAGGGGCACTCGTTCCCAAGTTATTCCAGCAAATCCTCCTTTCGGAGGCATTTCCTGACGAAATCCCTCCGCCGACATGATAAAGCAATAATAAATTGCTCAAAGGGTATCAAGAAATCATAAAAGCAATGAGTTTTTATTCAATTCTTTATATTGAATAGAAACTCACAATATTACTCTTCAGTAAACAAATGTAAATAATATAAGCACAGGTCGTAAGTATCACGGTTGCAGAACAGTTAAAGATATTCAATTAAAAGTTGCATGGCTCACATGAAATAGTTTTTGTCTATCAAATGCAAAACAATATTTGCTAGAATTTACTCAAAATACCACTAATTTTAAAATTATTACCAGAAAAGTTCGTTAAGTGAATTCAAAAATTAATTTTTCTATCAGACTTTGTTTTGATAATAATAAAGTAGTTGTACTTCAACTACACCGGCGTTGTCTGCTCGAAAATATAAACGGAATGTGATTATAACACGTAGGGTTATTTATTATTAGTTGACGTGGCGTCTAATCAGTTATATCCTCTGTAATTATTTATTTTAAGATGTTTCGATTCCTATTTCTAATAATTTGCCTTGTTTTATGTTATTCCGGCAGTCATGGTGCAAGTGATGACAAAAAGCAACCGAAAGGTCCAAAAGTGACGGACAAAGTAAATTTGTTTTGTTAAGCACTTTAATTTGAAGTACTGAAATAACCTATTTGTACATTGTCATCTCTTGACATTTGCTGTTTCCTTGTATTTATTTTACTTCTTCAGCTTGTAGTTGGTTTTTTTTTTTTTTTTTTTTTTTGAGAAATGCAAATAAAGTATTGAATTCCACCAAAGTATTAGTCTCAAAATGTAGAACACAATTAAGTGCAAAGAGTAGAAACCAATCACTTAGGTAATAGAATACAATAATGTTGCTTGCATTAAATTTTGCATGTTTTGAAACCCTGTTCTTTTGGATACAACGATGTGCAAATACTAATGTTTGTATTAATTATAATGCGTATATTTATGATTTTACTTTATATTTAGTAAACTATCAACATTCCAGATACCTTACTGAATATATGTGTGCATCTAATTTGCATATTGATGATACAAAATTTGTCATACTTTTTGTTTAATTGCTGTATTTTTTTTAATCCAGGTATATTTTGATATCACTGTTGGAGGTGATCCATTAGGACGAATAGAAATTGGTTTATTTGGTAAAACAGTGCCTAAAACTGTCAAAAACTTTGTAGAACTTTGTACCAAGCATAAGACAGAGGTAATAACCTTAGAATCATTAACCTTTATTATATACTTTTTATTACAATAATAAAAATTCGGTTAAAGTAGGGAATAAAGTGTCTCCCATAGCGATGGCGACAAAACTTGGCAACTTCCTAGATAGGTCGCCGAACGTGCATGACTTAAGCATTGAGTATGGAAAATGAGAAGGAAATCAAAAAGGGCCGGAATCATTCGAAGAATTACCTATAAACGTTAGGATTTAATAATTTATAAGTACACATATTAAATAAAAAGTCATTATTTTAAACATTTATTAATTTATAATTATTTGTAAATAAATTATTGGAAATGAGAAATGCTTGTTTTTGAATAGTTATTTATAAATAATTATGGCTTATAAATAGTTATTTATGAATACTTTTTATAAACAATTATTGTTTATGGACAAATAATAATTATTTATAAATTTAAAACTTTTTCTAGCTATAGTATGACATTTTTACTATAATGAATAAGTTACTCATTACTTTCTAATGTTAAGAGAAATGCTGTGGAAAAAGAATTCATAAAAAAAACCTTCCCATCTCATCATAATTCTTCTTAAGCTGTAGTATAGTAGGCCTAATATATCCATCTTCTGATTCATTTTTTTTTTGTGAAGCACATACTTTTCTTGCAGACCGTACATTCAACCTTTCCGCAATTAAATTTTTATATATACACCACTGTATAACATTCGTTTTACCCTTTCTATCCAAATTGTAAAAAAACCGTAAATTTTATTTTTTCGACATGCTTCAATCTTTAGCTACACTTCACCAAACAAACAAATAGAAATTCTTGATCTCGCAAAGAAATCGCGAAAAAGAAATATTGTATGCTATTCTAAAAATATCATCTCTTATTTATTAAAAATCGTGTGCTGTTTTTAACAAATGACAATCAAGAATAGAGAACATTTGACATATGCATTCTTTTCAAATTATATGCATCAGGCTTGCTATAACCTAAATCACCATATTTAAATGATTATCGCTCCCAAAAGTTGCCAAGAAGACACCCTATACCTGACTTTATCCAAAAATTCTTTTAGGAGTAAAAATGTATAATTTTTGTACAAAAAATTTATTTTAACTCCATATTTAATTTATAAGTTTTTAACTGTAATTTTTTAAAATTTCCTTTTTGGCTAAAATATACATGTTATGTGGGGAATATACCAGATGATGAAATTTAATCAAAATTTATAATATTTGTTACATTTTTATTTCTTTATACTCATGTCCTACAACATTTTCAATTCAAATGTATTTTTGATGAATGATCAATCTTTTATTGTATATAAAGATACTGATAAAAAAATTATCCCTAAAACATTGTCATTAAGTAAAAAATACAATTGAAAGTCTTGCTTTATAATTTAATTTGTTTTTTTGTGCTATTGCATATATAATTCATGAAAATATTTTTTTAAAAAAATTTAACTCTAAAATATTTTATGTTATTTTTCTATTACTATTTCATTTACACTATGTTGTATTTTTTGGACTTCATCAGAAAATTTGGCAATTTTTCTGATGAAAGTTTTTAACTCAAAGGGAAAACACTGACTTGCTAACACAGTTGTCAACTTTCAAATGCCACAAAAAGCATGGATGTTCCTCTTCCTTTCCTAAATTCACTTGGAGTGCAATTAAAATTATCATTTTTCTAATTAAATAAATGCAAAATTTTCAGTATAAAGTAAACTTGGTGATATATTAAACAGAGATAAATAGTTTATGTGTATATAGTTACTGGAAACATTAACATAGTTAATTTAAATTAATTATAAATGTTGAAAATATAGATAAAAGAAAAAGATTCTACTTACTGACAAGCATTGAAATTTAAAAAGTGTACAATTTAGAATATGAAATTGAATCAATACGCCAAAGTTTGAAAATTGTGTTGTCACATTACATAGTCAAAGTGATAGGATGTTCACTGCAAAAGAAAATGGAAAGAGAATTCTGGAGTGCTCTATTTTTTAATTGAAAGGATGTTTCTATTGGACGTTTAGAGATTATTTTCTGAATGGGAAAAACTACCATTCTTTTAGAGAAATAGCAATCAGAATATGGTGTCCAAAAAATTATCACCAAGCAAAAAAAAAAAATAATATTTATACTGTTACTTTACTGTATTCTGTATTATTTGAAACAATTTTAAAATAGATGTTTTTTTTTTTTTTTTTTTTTTTAAATATATATAGTCCGAATCTGAAGATAAGCTTGTTGGATATAAAGGATCAATTTTTCACAGAGTTATTCGTGATTTCATGATTCAGGGTGGAGACTTTACAAAGGGTGATGGAACTGGAGGTACATAGCCTTTTTTTCTCCCTCAAAAAATATATATTTATAATAAAACTTGCTAACTCTAAAATTTTATTGTTTCTTTTATTTTAATGTATGATTCATTCTACATACATAAAAGAACAGAGTGGAAAGTTTGGAAGAAAAGAATCATAAGAAGAAAATTTTTTTGAACTTTGCTTTATCTTAAATTATAAAATGTTTATATTATATGATTAATATATATCAATAAGGTTACTTTGGTTTTAATTTACAAGGATTCTCAAAATGAAATTATATGTATGTTTTGTAGTGAACTGTATATGTATGCAAGATTAATAACATTTAATTCTCAGGTATTTAAGTAATTTATCTTGTATTTTATTTTTAAATATATATGAACTTTAAAAAGTTGCTTATTTTATATTTTTCTTGGGGTTGATTTATTTTATTAGTAAATATTTTAAAGGTTGTAAACTTAAATGTTTTTCTTTAATATTTTTACCATCAATGTGTAATAAGTTTGAAAGTGGTATTTATTTTTATTATTAAGATTTTTTTAAAAAGTTAACTTAATTTGCTAAAATGTAATTTTTTGGAATTTTTACTTATATGCATTAATAATATTTACTAACTCAGAATGGAAATTTCATTTGGGAAATCATTTTTTATTGTAACCATTGAGAGATATTTATATCAGATATTGAACAATCTAAAAAGAAAGATCTTGAATATTAAAAGTAATCAAATACGTAAAAATGCTGTTTAAATAATGTCATTTTAATTCACACAAGTTTTTAAGAGTTGAAAAGATCGTAAATATTTTTAAAAAAATGCAATAATCAGACCTGGTTGTGAGCTCTTGATCAGCTTTGTTTTGGTTTAGTCTTGGGTTCAAGTCCAAATGCCACTAAATACTTGTGGGATTTTTAAATCACTTGAAACTTAATAACCTCACATTGAATTGGTGTGGAAGTTTGAGGGGTAGGTTGACAACTCGGATGTCATCTTCATTACATAAGCAAGGCTCAAAATTACAATGTCTGTCAACAATCTCTTGTATTGCTTTTAAATGTAATGTTAATAAAATAATTAATCAATCTTAAGGCAAAGTTATCACTAATTTTGGAAATTAGCATTGTTACAAATTAATGTTATCTTGCTTTTATAATCAGCATTTGAAAAAAAATTTCAGGTCGTAGCATATATGGTGATAGATTTCCTGATGAAAATTTCAAATTGAAACACTATGGTGCTGGGTGGCTCTCTATGGCTAATGCAGGGAAAGATACAAATGGCTCACAGTTTTTCATCACTACAAAGAAAACATCTTGGTTGGATGGTCGGCATGTTGTGTTTGGAAAAATATTGAAAGGAATGGTAAGTTGTTAAATAAAAGATGAACTTTTTAAACTGAATTTAAGCAGAATATGTCTAAATGTAATATAATTCAATTATACCTTCCTTATTGGGTGGAGGGTAATGAGATTTTAACTTGTTGATCAAACCAAATTTGACTTATGTTTACAGTATTAAAAGTATAAAATTGTTATTTAAATTAATGGTGTAATTTTAAATCTTTATTGACATATTAAAAATGCCTTTATAGGTATTGAAAAACATAAGAATTTATTAAAGATTGTATTTTAAAATATTACTTAATGGTTTAATTTTAAATTTTATTTTGCAGGATATTGTTAGAAAAATAGAGAATACTAAAACTAGCTCTAGTGACAGACCAGAAAAAGATATTAAGATTGCTGATTGTGACATTATACCAGTTGAAACTCCTTTTTCAGTTGCTAAAGAAGATGCTACTGAGTAATTTTTTATAATATGTTCGATTATCAAAGGTTCACTTACTTAGACTTATGTTACTGTATACACTTTCTATTTTGTACTAGAAATAAACTTTTTGTTAAAAAAAAAAAATCAGATATGTTTGCATATATTACAGCATTTACTAAAATGTGTATCAAGATTTTGTAGAAAGAATATATTTGGGTAAACCTTCAAAAAGAGTAAGTATTTAAAAGTGAACACTTGAATATTTTGATGCAATTCATAATCTTATAAATTTATTCTAATTTTTAAAAACATAATTATAAATATGATAGATTAAATAGCATATACATCAAGTATTTAATTTTTAATTTTCATAATGAAATTGACAAAGGGATATAAAATAATGATTATGTTGATTATTCACTAGTAAAGATTAACTGACAGAAATGTTGGATTATTTTAAGTCTTCTAACTACTCAAGCTTTCCGTACTACTTTTAATTTTGAAGGTATTGTTTTCATGCTGCAACAACCATTTGAACAATGTGATCACTTGTTTGCATAATGCTTCCTTCTCTTCATTTTATGTTAGTGATTAGTCTGACCATTTCTTTCTCTTTTTGTGCTTTTGTTTGAAATGATGTTTAAAAAAAACCTAGAAAATTTATACTTAATAACTAGATTTTTACAAATAAGAATTGTAAAAAAATGCTACTAATCTGTCATATAACATAAAAAACAAATAAGTATTTTGATATTATTGCTAAGTTGAATAATTTATTTCTGTGAAATCTCATTTATTTTCTTGATTAACTTCTCAGTCCTTTCTCAATAAGGAATAATAATCTTTAAACTTAATTGCAATTCTATTAGGAAGATATTCTAGTGATTTTTTTAGGTTGATTTTTCATTATCATTGGACTTGGACTTAACATGAAGACTACTGGCGATGGGGCCGGTAATTTTGAGCCTCAGTCGAATGAAGAGGGGGACATTTTTCTAGGAATGAAATAAATGGCAATTTATTTCGAAACTTATTGATATAGTAGGTTTTAAAAAGAAAAGAAATTTGTGCCTGTAGAATCTTGCTTTAAAGTGTATTGAATCAAATGAAATGTTCTTAAACCATCATAATTCCCAAATAAATGTAAAATGAATATAAACTTTTATGGTTATGGAACAAATTTCAATTGATTTAATGAAATTTGTTTGGACAAATGACACTATTTTTTACATCTGAAACCTTTTTATGGGGGGAAAAAAGTATAAAAAAGAAATTCAATATGATTCATTCAAGCCAACTTGGAAAATTCAAATTTGTATTGTATTATTTCATAAATAAAACAGTGAACATTATAAGTTAATTTTTTTGTTTGTATAAGGGAGGTATAATTATTCTTTCGACTTATGCTAGGGGTTGGCAGACTTTTGAGAAAAAGGAGCCAGAAGATGGTAATAAAGGTATCAGAGAGCCATTTATATCTATGTGAATGGCTGGCCTTGAATTTTTACCATTATAAGCAAACCCAAAAAATTGTCATACGCCCGAGTTTAAAAAAAAAAAAAAAAACTTTTTAATTTTTTCAAACAAACTATTAGAGATTTGTGTTAACCTCAAAAATGAAATATAATTGAATTCATATTATAACATTAATAAACATGTACAGAAAGTTGTTTTACTAAAAAACAAATTTTACGTGTTTAACGAGCCAACAAGAAACTTGCAAACTGAAAGTAGTACCTAATATTTTCAGAGATAATTTAAATATATTTCTAAAACAAACAAAAAAAACTGATTAAATGATAAACAACTTCTAAATTAAAACAATTTCTTTCAAAGTTTTCTTTTCTTAAATTTTTTATTCAATTCTTAACATAAAAAAAAATAATAATTTTTGATACAATTGTCTTATGCATTTCCTAAACTAAAAATACAACCTATTTTTTTAAAAAAATAATTTTACTAACATACCCAATAATCTATTTTATTTCAGAATATTTATTCAATTAAAAAATAGAATAAAAATTTTTATAAATTTCTGCAGAAAATTTGATGCACTGGGTATGTTTTTAAAAGCTTGTTCTACATATAAGTTTCAATTTAAAATACTGAAGTTGCTCTTCTCAACATGGCTAAAATGTCTTTAGGTTTTCTGTTTAGAAAAACGCTTTTTAATGCAATATTGTCGATTCTTACTCATTATTTTAGATTCTGGTAAAGTCAAAACTTTTAAAGACAAAGGGACTTTAATAATTTCTTCCAAAAAGTTAAAAAAAAAAAAATTGCTTCAGAAAATCGAAAGACAACTTAAATAATATTGGAAAAAAATTACTTAATACAGTTTTATCATTGCTAGTTAAGATATTAAATTATATTCGCAATAATGGTAACGAACCAAACATTTGGATAGCACAATTGCTTCTACAGGACTTTACCACAATAGAAAAAATAATTTAGAAATATATTTAAAAAGAAAATGTTCTTTGTTGTCAGCGGATAATGATGCAACAAAGATTATTATTTGTTTATTGCAATCAGAGTTAGCTTGTGTCTTGCCAATTAAAGTTTAAAAAGAAGCGATTAAATTTTAAGAGAGCTATTCTGATATCTGAGAATCTGTTCCAAAACATTTGTGTATTTGGCTCTTGCACTGTCTTGATTTTGCACGATGGTTCTGTTTTGTACCGAGTCTTTTATGCACTCTCATTTATTATTTATGTAATATTTAATGGGAATTGTATGAAGAAAATGGAAATAAATCGAAGAAAGGGAAACCTAAATTTGTAACTTATACACCTGAACCAATTTAGTTGATGTGGTATGAAACAAACATGGCTAAGCACCACAACTTGAAAATAATCTTTTTGCTTATTCATACATCAATAATCCTTTTTACTGAGATGATTTTCCTCCTATTAAAGGATAATTAAAAAAAAAAAACAATTATCATATGCACTTAAAACCATGGATCAAAATAAACTCAATAATTAAAACAGTCAATACTTTTCAAAATTCATGAAAGGCAAAAAAAAAAAAGCAATTTAAGAATCTCAAACTAAAATCTTTGCGAAGAATATCAAACAAAACTCACTGCGATTTGAAATAGTGAAAGTTTTCAATTGGTACCAATGTATTGGAAATGTTTTATTTTCATCAAAGAATGCATTTAAACCAATAATAATTTTTCATTTGAATATAGATATGTGCTTTTATAGTTGTGTGTACTTACATATGTGCTATCTTCAAATATGATATTTAGACCCACTAAAGCCTCTGGCCGCGGTAACCTAGTGATTATGGTAGCCAACCGTGTTTTTCGTAGCATAGCCTGCTTTGGCTCTTGCGCCATTAAACCTTACAGTCACTCACTCGCCCGTGTTTTTCGTGGGTTCCAGCCTTGATACCACTGAAGACCCGCCGTGTAGCAGGGGCTGATGCACGTTAAATCTGTCGAGGCCCAAAGTCCTCCGGTTGGCGTGGTGTGGAAGTTAGAGTGGGGTGCCATCTCAAATGTTGCCTCGTCACTTGACCGAGTTTCAAAATTAAGAGGCCAATAGCCCTCGTGTTCTTATGCGACATTAATAAAAAACTAAACTAGAAAGAACAAAGTTCTCCCTTTGGGGTAGCCTAGTGGTCATGGTTTCGGATTCGTGGCCGGCGGTTTTCGTTCAGTCGCGGGTTCGAACCTTGGTCGCCAAAGACCCACCGTGTAGCCGGGGCTGATGCAAGCTAAATCTGTTGGTGTGGTGTGGATGTTAGGGGAGAGGGGAACCAGCTCAGGTGTCATCTTCGTTACTTGAATGAGGTTCAAAATTACGAGGTCCGTCGTCAATAGCTCTCGTGTTGCTTCTAGTTCGACGTTAATAAAAACTAAACTAAACTTGGTGGGGTGTGGAAATTATGAGAGAGGGTGCCAACTGAGGTGTCATCCTCTTCACTTGACTAGGGTTCAAAATTACTAGCTCGCCAATAGCCCTCGTGTTGCTTCTTGTGCGACGTTAATAAAAAGCTAAACTACAAAGAAAAAAACAAAGTTCTCCCTTTGGGGTGGCCGCGGTAGCCTAGTATTCATGGTTTTGGATTCGTGGCCGGCGGTTTTCGTTCAGTCGCAGATCCAAACTTTGGCCGCTAAAGACCCGCCGTGTATCCAGGATTGATGTACGTTAAATCTGTCGGCGGCCCAAAGTCCACCCTTTGGCGTGGTGTGGAAATTAGGAGTGAGGTGTCATCCTCTTCACTTCATATGCTTAACGATTTCTAATATAAGAGTAGATCAGGGCTCTCCAAACTACGGCCCGCGGAAATTTTCGTGTGTCCTGCCAAAACGGCCACCGTTAATGTGGACGTTACGTTTTTACCGAATTAAACAAGAGGCGCACAATAGTTTTGTTGTTGTTATGCTTTCAGACCATTCAGTTGTTACATTTCGAAACTTTATTCGCTATTGACTTTTTCTACTTCTGTTCACAGTCATCTAGTGGCAAAGTTTTTAAATGGATTGCTGCTTGTTCAAGACTTGATTATTTTGATCAAAGTTTACCAGTTGCGGTAAACTACTGCGAGGAGGAGATGTTAGTCTCAGTTAGCGTCTATTTGCGAAACATGTAGCCCTCTATTTTATTTAGTGATAATATCCTTCATGTAATTACTTACCAGTGTGCATAAAGTATTAACCCGTTCGCTCCCAGCGTATCGCAGGCGATACGCTCGTGTTTTCTCTCCTGTGCCCAGCGTATCACAGGCGATACGTCCTGTGAGTGTCTTCTACGGCCCAACGTATCAATAGAGATGCGCTTGATGAGAACATTTTATTTGATTTTTTAATGGCCTATATGGCGTTACAATACCGCGATATCTATATAGATAGGTTATTTGGAGTGTTGACCTTGGTGATATGGGCTTGGATTTCACTTCTGGCTACCAGGAGGGGGGTAATTGTTAAAAGCACGTGTTACGGCGAGGCTCTTTAAATGTAATGATATGATTTAAAGGATTCACTTGCTTTTGGTTTGCTTTTTTCTTTCTTGCTTGCTTCTTAGAAGTTCGAAGGAGAATTTATGGCCCTTTATGAGGGTTAGGGCTTTTGGTAGCAGATGCTCTCAGCTGTTCGTTTCATTCGGTCAGTATTTATTTGTAGCGACAGTCATGACGAAAAGAAAGTACATATCTAATACTGAGATTTGCGAATTAATGAATGAATCTGACAGTAATGTTAACTAAAATAATCCAAATCTGTACATAGATATTAAAGTAAAAAAAAAAAGACTAAGATATGCCCTTTGCTCAAAATCTTGCGTGAAGCGTCAAAATATGTGAGTAAGACATATGATGTTGGACTATGCATTGAATTTTTTTTATATAAATATACCATATAGCAAAATAAGATTTATCTTTTACATCTATATGTTCCATATAATGGTACATCATTACACCATGAAATTTATGTAACATATGTAAATATATTTTGTATTTTCTTAAAAGTATGATTTTTTATGTATAAAATACATAAAAAATGTTTCAATTTTCGATTAAATCTTTTTTCTTCTTTTATATATATTAAGTTTAATGCATTTGAAATAATATATGTATATACCAAAATATTTTAATGAATAGCCGATTTTAGAGGAATTTTTTTTCACGAATTAGGCTTAATATTTTAAATCGTCTGGGCACAACGTGACACTCCACGGTAAGAAGCCGTGGGCCCAGAGAAGAACTTTTTTTCTTCCTCCGGTAACGAAAGGGTTAGGAATGTCGTTATTTCCAAGAATGTTCCGTATATTCTGAAGAAGAAACATTAAAAGCAACTGTTTATCTAAGTGGATATATTTACAGACTATATTTAGAAAAGTTTAACTTAAGAAATCATAAGAATTTTTTTAAATTGTTTCGTGTCATTTGCAGCTATAATTGCGATAAAATTAATTGGCATAAATAGGTTTTTTGAGCGATATTTTTTGCAAGATACTTTCAGTTGCGTTATTTGTTCATGTTCTCTCTCTCTCTCTGCAGAGAGAGAGATGCAGTTTCATGAACTTTTCCCAGAAAAGTCGAAACAATTTAAAAGTGTAGCTTTGTGTGCAAATACCATAGGCCGCCATACTGCAGATGTGGTTAAAAACATAATGACTCAAACAGCGAAAAATTATTTAGTTATTTTTCCATTGCAATGGATGAATCGCTCGACAAATGTTCCACCTCTCAATTGATTGTGTTGATCTGAAGTTTGGATGAAGACATGAGCATAACTCAAGAGCTGGCTTCCTTACATAGCATATATAGCACGATTATTAAAGAGCATTTATTCAACGAATTGGAAGAAACCATTTGTTGATTATAACTTGGATTGGACTAATCTTAGTTGCCTGACTGATGATGGAGGAAATAATATGAGTGGCATAAAGAAAGGCTTGCTTGAACAAGTAAAGCGGATGTGAAACGACAAAAACATTCCCCAAACAATGTTCCTCCACTGTATTACTCACTAGAAAAGCTTTGTGTTAACATTAGCACTGTATTGAATTCTATGGTGAAGAGGATGGATTTAATAAGGTCACATGAGCTCAACCATAGACATTTCAGAGACATGCTGAAAGATACAAACTCAGAATCGCAAGATTTACCATATTACACAGTAGTAAGACAGCTTAGTTGTGAGAAAATTATAAGCAGATTATTTTGAATTAAGAAAGGAAATAGATGACTTCCTGGAAAGTAAAGGCAAGCCACAATTATTACTGTCTGAAAAAGAGTGGGTATGGAAATTGGCCTTTGCTGCAGACATAACTAGGCATTTAAATTTTCTGAAACTAAAACTACAAGAGCAAAATCTAGTTTATGATCTATACACCCATCTTAAAGGCCTTCAGATCTAAACTTATTTAGTTTTTGGAACAAGTACAAGCCAATAACTGGACTTACTTTCAGCAGTTCAAGGTCTTCATGGCTGAAGCGACGCCAGAGTTCCCTACTTCATTTACATGTGAGGTTATCAAAGACCTTCAAATGCAGTTCCATGAGCGATTTTCTGACTTGGATTCAAGGGCAGAAGTGAGACTGTTTCAAAACTCATTTGAAGCAGATGTGGCCAGTTGACCAGATGAACTGCAGCTGGAGGTCATTGAGTTGCAATCAAATGACATCCTTAGGGACAAGTTCAAAGAAGGACTGGTGGGTATTCACCAATTTTTGCACAAGAAAGACTTTCCTAATGTCAAAACTTTTGCATCAAGGTCCCTTTCAATCTTTGGAACGAACATTTTTAAGAATGAAATATGTGAAGAATAATTTGAGAAATAACTTACCTAATGATAATCTCAGGTCACTGTTGATGTTAGGGATACCAAATTTAAAGCTAGAAATGTCTGCTATTTTGGAATCCAGGAAACAATTTCTTCATTGGCACTAATACAGATGTTCATGTGTAGTGTATAAATGCATTATTAAATAATAGCGGAGTAAAATAATATTAAATAAATAATCAAAAACATCTGTGTTTTGATTATTTTTTTATTTGGACCTAGACTGTATATTCGGTACTCCAAACAGCTGTTTGATAGTTAATGCGGCCCTCGGGCTTTTGCAGACTCCTGGTGTAGATAAAAGGAGGAAGGACATTTTCTTTCCTAGTTAAAAATATTCCAAAATAAAAGGAATACTTGGATAAAATTATGTCATTTTTTTAAAAACAATTTTCTACATCATCTTTAACGTGTTTCTAAGTTTATTTCATGATTTTAAAATTCTTTAAAAAAATTTAGTCCCTATATAAAAATTGATAGTTTTTGCATGAAAATATCCAGGTTGTTGTTGTTTTTTAACTTTTAGTCTGTAATGCTCAAATTCAGTAGTTTTAAATCCCTGACCCAAAAAGTAGGGTGTTATAAATTTGAAACCTCTGTCTGCATGTCTGCTTATAGCATCGTAGCTCCCAAGTGGATGAGTCAATTTTAATGCGGTTTGTTTTGTTTGAAAGTTGGTACAATTTGTTTGGTTATGTTTGATGATATTCACTTAATACATCAGGAATTCTTAAAGCTTGTTTTACACTTGTTGATTACAATAAAACGGAACTAGCATAAAGTTTAAAAAACTGCATTACGTTGATATTGTATCAGAGACTATACGGTTTTCCTTCCACTCTTTAAAAATATTCTTAATTGCATTCCTTGCCTCTAACTTTGTCTTAAATAGCAGTAAACAAACTAGTTTAATGCGCGCAACCCAATTCACTTATATTTAGCGTAAAGAAATCTCTAAATTCGCAAATTAATTCCATTTTCTTCTTTTAATTCAAAGATCTATCGACTTTCTCTGTAACTATTCTCCGTTTGCTTTCATAAATAGTACACACATTACTATTCTTTACTTCATCATTTGAAATTAAATTATTTATTTCATTTAATTCTTATTCGGCATTAATTTATGTTATTTTACTTACACACTAATATTACCTATATTTTATGTATTGATTACCAAATTAATAACAGAGAAACCACCATTTTTCAATCAACTATCTCCAAAATGTATTTACATTTCCTTCTAATTGTTCCATCCCAACAGAAGCATTTCTCAAATCAATTTAATAAAACATTCTATCATCTCCAACAATTTAAGTTTTTACGTTGGTTCGTCATTTTGTATAAAATTGTAAAACATATTAATCTGACAAGAAAGTAAGGTACACTAATACAAAGATTTTGATTTGACTCAAGCAACTTATTTATTACATAGATAATTAATTTTTTTACAGAATTAAGATCGGTTGAATCCTTTGACATCAATATCTTAGAAGCTGAAAATTCAGCTATTGAAATTGACGCAGAAAAAAAATTCTGAATTGTCTACACCACGTTATCGTATTCGAACTACAAAACAAATATTTTCTCATGAAAGCTTAGACGAACCAATACAAAACAAAACTTTAAAATAGAATTTGATTATTTACTATATAAAGTGTACCAAAAATGGAACTGCAAACTCTTAGGGAAATTAGATAACATCTAAAGAAATAAGAATTGCTTAGGAACCCGTAACCAGAAGTCATCGTAAACCATAAGACACTGTTCATCAGTACGCTAATGGTAAATTTTAGGTTGTCCTCATTCGCGCTCGCGCGCATACGGCAGTCAGTGTAAGAAAAGCATATAAAGGTATAAGAACGGAGGAGCTAGCAGACATTTAATTAGTGCATGAAATAGCTGGACGAGTCATCAATGAATTTATCGACATCGCTTCCCAAACAGATATCAACCACTTCACTGTTTTTACGCGTGCATCAAAATTTATGCGATAATGGGCATAAATTTAAATTGGCAAAGAAGTAATAGGATTTGTGGCGACAGGCAACGATCTACGTGTACACTCGGAAGAAAGTATGTTGGAAGCCGTAGAAATTAATTCCAGTATCTGCATACGTGGCGTTCCTACTACCTTAGCAGTGTCTCGTTGCAGTGAATATTATGCTTTGCACTCCGAACTCTTACATCCCTTTCCTCTACAAAGGGTCTAGTTAATGCTCCTCAATAGTCATCCTGTATGTGTTCCTTTTGCTCAATGGTATCTATGAGAGTCCATAATATGAATTTCCCAGTATATGCTCTGTTCTCGGAAGATAAAATTTTAATTCGGATTATGTATTCAATCAACACAATGAGCATTTGTGTGAATGTCCTGACGATGTGCCGCCCCATTCGGCATAACAACGCTTCGCATTAAATGTGTGGGCAGATTTGGTGAGCGACTTCTTAGTCGAGCAGTACATTTACCATCTCAAATAATTACTGCAAAGTATCTGATCTTTCAAAGTAACAGGTTCTACCAGTAAATGTGAGGTGCAAGATGTGGTTTGAACACGATTTGGCACCTTCCTATTAGGTAGTTGTAACGAATGATTATTTCTAACCGACTTTTGTGCCATAGTTCAATTAAATGTAACTAACTCTAAAAGTCAATAACTTCTCCAAAGACAAACGAGGCCAATCCAACTTAACTATTTATTTATCAATTACTATATTTTATTATGGTTTATGGCTCTCTTTGGACTGTATGGTTAGGCAACCAATTTAAATATCACTGAAGTTATATGCTCTTACCAAACCTTTCCAGTTAGAGTTGTATTCTCCGACATATCGTCTGCGACAGCAAAACGGTAACTAACTCTTGATATTATTGGGCTCATGTTAGAATTATGAAACCACACACTCTCTCTCCTCTAAATTTCACTTTACTTGCATACCACCATATCTGAATCACTTCACTTTATTTCCACCTGCATCAAATTAACACAATCACGTTTCATTTTTGTTGGGAAGAAATTGTTATTTCATGCAATCAACCTCAATTAAAGGCTCCAAGGTAAATGAAGAGAAAATCGCGAATAGCCCAACGTCACATAGTTTTTGCACTTTTGAATAGGTCTTTTTCTCCTCTATGGATTGTGAGTCGTGGACCAGTTCACTGTTCCCAAACTCACCAGTTTTATTCAGCTTTGATTTCTTTCCAAGGGGGTTCCATCGTGTACGGCTCGCGTGTGGAGTATGAAATGCATTTCGTGGCTGCCACAATCAAAGAATATTCATTGTGTTCGACCGTATCTCTCAATCAATGCTCCATCGGCGTCACGCAGCATAGCATCGGCTAATGGAAACTTCTAGAAACTTGATATAACATTATTAACTGTATTCATACATTACGTCATTTGTACTAATTATGTACAGTTAATGTTTCATATTAATCGCTGTCTTATGTTCTTTCAGATCTTCTATCTCTATTACCACTTTCCCCCCACACTCCCTGTTATGAGTTCATACGCAGTTCTCATTCCTTTAGATGATATTTACCTGCATTAAAAGTGTGTCGCTATATTTTTGCGACACCCTGTATATCGGGCGTTTAATACATTGGAGCTGAGATTCAACCTATGAATAGTCAAAAAAAAAAAAATTCTTTTAAATTATTACGTGTTGTTCAAAAACTGAAAGACATGTGTTGAAAATGAATTACTAGCACATCGTACAGATTTCGAAAACATTTTGACAGATGGCGATATCTCCGATATTAACACTTTAAAACTAACTGACAAAATAGGCGTTGTTTCTTCATTTTTAACAATAAAAGACGGTCTACATCATCTTCTTAATCTCATTACTTCTCTTAAAATTGGACCAAATTTGAACATTTTTTCTAAGAATTTTGTTAATGCTGCTCAGAACTGTTGCTACCAGCGAAAGAACTTTTGATGAATTAAAAATAACTAACAAAAATATTTAAAAACTATGTCTACTCGAAATCGTCTCAAGTGGTTAGTAATATTAGCCAATGAACATGATTCGAATAATAAATTAGATCTGAAAAAATCTTATTCGTGATTTTGCAGGTCGAAAGAGATTATTTTAATTTAGATTTAAATTGAATATTGTTGTATTAGTCTTTCTTATTGTTTTAAAAGCATATGAGGTGTGGCTATTAAACAACGATACTGACACTGTAAAACATTTTATTTAGATATCATACAAATATACTTATTATCACCTTCGATTTACACTTCTCTTCTATCCTTACAACGCTCCATGCGAATCTTCCAATGTACCAAACAGTGCTGGAAGTCTTCGTCTGTCAACTCCTTCAAGATGCGCATACCCCTATCTCCTTCACAGTTTCAACGGATTTAAGTCTCGTTCCTTTTAATGCAGATTTCATCTAAGGAAACAGATAGAAGTCGCAGGGTTCCAGATCTGGCGAATAACACGGATGGTCTAACACAGGGACGCTGTCCTTGGCTAAAAATGTCTTGACAGACAATGTGGATTGAGCTGGTGCAGAGTCTTGGCGGAATACGGTGGTATGAACACTACGGCCGGCACTGCTTGGGCTCAGTACGGTCAAGAGAGCTAGAAACCATTTTGAGCTGGACTTGTTACCCGTGAGAAACATGAAACATATTTGATATTGAATGTTTGAATTCAAAAGGATCCTAAAGTCTGTGTAACACACTGAGAGACACATTAAGGCATTCTCCTCTTGTGATAACCCCATTTCCGTCATATTAATTCGATATCATTACGAATACATTAAACGATATTTCCTAGAAAGAACTGAAACTATCTTAGTACCAACACAAGGGAAGATAAATAAATATAAAAATATTCTACAAAATTACAAAAGAGGTTATTTTAGTGTCTAATTTCTATAAAAACATTTTGGAGGTCATCTTTGTTTCACATAAGGGTTTATTGAGGGTACTTATGATTACTTATCTAAATCATATCCTTTACCTTTATTTTCATTCTTTTCATGATAAGTATCAAGGAACTGATTGTACCTTAAACGTTGGAGACCAATGTGTGTAGAGAATTTAATAGTTAATAATAACAATCCTGCAAAAAATTAACATCTTTTCTTGTATTATACAATTTTGATTTTTTTTTTCTATCATGAAATATTAACAGCTCACCCTTTAATTGTTATTGAATTTACATTTTCTTTCGAAATAAAACCTGTTTTAAATAATTTTTGTTACATTTTCATTTCACTCCCGTTTAATCATTTTGGCAACTTACTTTAGGCAATTCTCTTGAGTATATTGCATACTTTTCAAGTATAAAGTATAATAATATTCGCTCATTGATTATATTTCTAAATCTACTAGTAAATTAACAGAATTAAATCTTTACTAATTAATTTGGCTTTAAAAAACGGTGATTAGATTCCTAAACTTAAGTATTTTCAGATTCGAAGGGGGAAGGGCGACAAATTTTGTTAGGACAGTTTCCAAAAATAAATTTACTTTTCATCTCAGTTATCGGATCTTTGTTAGTTTTTTAGGGTTTTTCAGTAGCAGAAAAGATGACGTATTTGTATTATATTGCAATAACAGTTAGAATGCGTTCACATATTTTCAAAAGCAAATGATTCACAATTAGAGGAAACTGAATTTTATTTAACTCAAATATTTAGCTGTAGAGAGAAACACAGCTTAAACATTTTTAAAAATTGCTAAATTGACAAAAAAAAAAAAAAAAAGTTTTTAAAAATGATTTAACAATACCCAAATTTAAAGGATATCCAAAAAAAGTAATAAAATGGCCTAAATTAATAATACGCAAAAAGTAAAACCTTTTATACTGATATTTTTAATTAGGGAACTGAAAAATGAAAATTTATCAAAATAATATTTTCTTCATTACTTTAGCCATTTAAGAAATCAGAACTGCTTCGGTAGCCGAGTACTCGATACAGGAGGAGGCCGAAATTGTTTTAATCGATTCGTGGGTTCGAGTCCTGATGTGGGCCGCGGTAGCCTGGTGGTCAAGGTCGTGGACTAGCGACCGGCGGTTTCCGTTCAGTCGCGGGTTCGATCCTTGGCCGCCAAAGACCCGCCGTGTAGCCGGGGCTGATGCACGTTAAATCTGTTCGGGGCCCAAAGTCCTCCCGTTGGCGTGGCGTGGATGTTAGGAGAGGGGGGTGCCAGCTCAGGTGTCGTCCTCGTCACTTGACCGTGGTTCAAAATTACGAGGTCCGTCGCCAATAGCCCTCGTGTTGCTTCTAGTGCGACGTTAATAAAAACTAAAATCGAGTCCTGATGTCCGTAAAGACAAGCCGTTTAAAGGGACCAATGAAAGTTAAATCTGTCGAGGCTCCTATTCTTCATGTTAATGTGGTGTTAATGTTTTCACAATGGTGCGCCAGCTCAGGATCCTTCCTCGTTTCTTGACTAAGATTCAAAGTTAAGAAGCCCACACAGACCCTCGTTTTGCTTCTAAGTGTGACGTTAGTAAGACTATGAATCATAAGCATTCAGATATTACCGAATGGTTTTGACTTCCTTCGTGCAATGTTTTGGAATTAAAATATTACACAAATAAAAATGCTGTTATTACCCGTTAAAAAAATAATTTTAAGCCTGATGTGCTTAAGGCTCCCGTCTACCCGCCATTTTGATTTCGCGGACGTAATGTTAATCCTATGGAATTACGACTTTAATTCTCACATCTTTACTATTCGACCTATTTGAATATAATAAAGTGCATCTGAAAGAGCAAAAAATAATGAATGCTTCTGTAGAATTACTTTTTTCCTCCGATTTTTAAAAATATTTGAAAATATTCTTTAAAGACCGGAAAACTCAAAAACGAATAATTAAAATAAGAATAAAAATATTTTTAAAAGTCTTAGGAAAAAAGTAATTCCACAGAAGCATTCATTATTTTTTGCTCTTTCAGATGCACTTTATTGCATTCAAATAGATCAAATAGTAAAGATAGGAGAATTAAAGTCAAAATTCCATAGAATTAACATTACGTCCACGAAATCAAAATGGCGGGTAGACGGGAGCCTTAAGCCTTTATCTGAAAAATACAGTTCAGCACGGCTTACGTTTGAAGGAGAAAAAAAACACGATTTATTCAAATCGTACATACATAATAATTTAATTTTTGATGTAATTATTTCTGAAAGTGATATATATGCATTTTCTAAACTAAAAATAAGTTTCCTCTATGTTCTATTTTATTTCATAATATTTAATCGTATAAAAATATGATGAACAGTTCATAAATTTCAGCGATAAGTGTGACAAATTGGTTTTATTTTTAAAGGATTGTTCTGTGTACATGCTGAAGTTCAAAATGTTGAGATTATTATTCACAACATGGCTAAAAAGACTTATGGCTCTAGGCTTAGAATTACAACTATGCTTTTATTTTTTTTAAAAAAAAACACTTTCTGATTCAATGTAGTTTAATTTTACACCTTACTACTTTAAAATCTTGAAGAAAATGAAGTTTTTAAGAGATAAGAGGCTCAAATTTAATATCATTTAAAAGTGTAAAGAGTAAAATTTAATTTGTCTTTTGAAAACTGGTTTTAATAGTTAGCAGGCGTCTTTAGTAATGTTGAAGAAACGAAACGCTGAATATACTTTAAGTTTTATCACTGACACAGCTAATTGAGGCTCCCGTCTACAGGCCATATGGATTTCGAGGGTGTAATGTTAATCCTATGGAATTTCGACTACCGTTCTCAAATCTTTACATTTTGATCTATTTGAAAGTAATAAAGTACATCCGAAAGAGCAAACAATAATGAAGACTTCTGCGGAATTTCTTTATTCCTCCGATTGTTAAAATATTTTTACCCCTAATTTAATGATTCGTGTGTGAGTTTTCCTATTTTAAACAATATTAGTTAGTGACTGTTATGCCTCAAAGAAGGCTCATCCCATTGAAGAGACGATTACGCCTTAAAGAAGGCTCATCCCATTGATGTGACTATTACACCTCAAGGAAGGCTCATCCCATTGAAGTGACTATTATGCTCGCGAATAGCTTTGCCAGAAAATGAGACTGTTTTCTCAAATAAATTGCCATCGGTAACGTGACTATGAATGCCTGTTTAACCCTGAGAGAGGAGAGATTGTGCAGTTATGGATAGAGGAGATACGACATGCGATAACTTCAGAGAAGAGGAAGTGACAGGAGAAACTGTGGAAGTGCGAACTGCTTGAATGCCGCGAGAAGCTCCTGATGCAGCATTACGAGTACTTCCTCAGGAAAATTAATGTTCCAATAGTGAAGCGGATATTTTAATTCAATAGTGTATACCAATACAATAGTGTAAATTAAAAATAGCGTCATTATTTATGCTCACAAAAATAAAACTTTTAGGCTTTCAGTTTAGTGTCTGTGTCTTTTTCCTTCTGTTTCATGGTATTTTAATTTAAACTTAAATCACATAAATATCACAGACATTCCAACATGAAAAATTTAAAAACTTCTAAATTTCATTTTTTGTTTTTGTTTTAAGGCATATTATTGTTAGCTCTCCTTTATAAAGTTATTAATCTATTTCTTGGTAATAAATGTAATGCATCTAATTTAACATTTTGCTATGCAAATAGTGACTGAAAAATTATGAACTAACAATTTCATTTACCTTGTAGTAAATATAAGAGATTCGATGTGCTCATTCAAAAAGATTTATTAACTTATATTATTACTATAAATAGCAATAAAAAGCATTTTGACTTCCGAAACGTGAAAACATATTTTTAAAAGGAAATTTTAAGTAATATAACGTTTTAAGCATTGTGTAAAACATGATTGATTCTCAAAAGTTTGTTTAAAAAAATTCTGTAAATTTAAAAAAAAATGGTTTTCGAAAACTAATAAATAAAACTGAAATGTAAAGCATATCATCTGTTTGCCTAGAATAAAATCATTTAAGAGCTCTAAGTGGATTAAAAACTACACGAGCTATATGGTGAATAATTTTTTTCTTTCTCAATGATCTATTTGTGTTTCTTAAAAAAGCATAAGCTGGTTGGTTAATGTGTATAATTCTCTCAAAATAAACGCAAACAAGTTCAGATTTGCCTCTTAGAAAGGAGAGGAAACATGAACATTTGTTTTAAATGAAAATTCAAAATGTGTTTTCTACATGGCTCTCGAAGAATTTCACCATTAGCAGCAAAATAGTTTTAAAATTAATAGTTTTTGTATCATAAATTCACGAATTTTCAGAAAGGGAACACTTAGGACTTCAGGTAACACGGCTAAGCAAATGAAGCTATTTTCACTCGAAATGTTACACTTATACAACATTTTATTACATTAATTTATGTGCAATGTAAAACACATAAATTTACATGGGCAATCAAACACCATGACACTTAATTACTCGATTTTATATAAAATCACACATAATTTTTTATGTAAAACTACATATATAAATATCATCACTTTTTTTTTATCTTCACAATTTAATTGTATTGAAAGACATCAAATGTACCATAAAATGTAAATTTCATAAGCTCGTACAGCATATTTATTTTTTAATTAAAATTTATAGATCTCTTCATCTAGCGCAAACTTCCCATATATATCTATGGAACCTACCAAGAGTCCATTACATATCCAATTACACTTTTTGCCGATAGCACTGATCTCTTGGAAACATTCGAGATCTAAGAGTCAGCTTTGTAATCTACAACAACGAACATAACCAACTCGATTTTCAAAGATGCGTATTATACAAAGCTAATACTTAAAATTAAAAACTGTTCCATCTTATCAAGCATAATTTACGAAAATTAAAAAAAAAAAAAAAAAGGCTGTACAAAATAACTAATTTTTCTTGATTATTGATGCATAATAATTAATTCCCACATAATCAATAGGATGAACAAAACTGAGTCATTTCAGAATAGTTTGTAATACCACTTTTAAAAAAATGTAAAGTATACAATGTAGCGATATTCGAACTTACACAAACATAATAATTTACGAATACAGCAAAATATGAGAAATTATTATTATCATAAATAATATACATGTCTTATACGGAATTAGTACTTCAGAAATATCAGATATTAATTTCAAATTTTATACTCAAGATAGCAATGACAAATAGTTTCAATCAGCAAAAATTTTAATCTCTGTTACATTTAAGTAAATCACACAAATATATTTTAAAAATATCACACTTCCTATAATACAACACGATAAATATATTTTAAATATATAAAACATATAAATATACTTAAGGAACTTTTCTCTCAAAACTAAGTATATAAAGCTATATATTTTCGATTTCTATTCAATGATTTTGGAAGATAAATGTTATTTAGAGGCAATTATTTCGAGGTAGATTACAATTTTGGTGTATACAAAATATTTTTCCTTGTGGTTCAATATAATTTATTGACAAAAGTATAAAAATATCAATGTACATAATAGACTTTACTTTGTACTATCTATGCCAAAAGACATCGCTATGGGATATGTGGATTACTATGTAACTAAACACTATTGATGCAATAACAATTTTCAACACATTTGAAGAAACATTCATTAATTGATGTATATATATGAAAAGTCTTTATGAGAAATGAATTGCACACAAATGGTTATATATGGATTCTCATAAAAAAAAATATAACTGTATATTCACAACACATTTTTGAGTAACACTTAAGTTATCCAAGAAATACAGAAACAGAAATCAATAGACACAAGCAAATTTCAACATTAAGGCTCTTTCTTTCAGATTATCTTCATATTCGTCATAATCACAAACAATTTTATGCTGTCAAAGCAGAAACCCATCTTCGTCAAAATAGAACTTTCATCTAAGGAAATATGCTATCGAAATTTGACAATTTCCGTTTTAATTTGATCAGAAAATTCATTTTGAAATGCGTAGACTTATTTAAAGGGAAAATTTATTTGTGAAAAGGGTGTATTTAAAATTATAATTTCGTAGAAAATGAATTTTTTTGTATGTATGAACACACTGTATTTATATATGTTTGCTTTACTTTATCTCATTAGTATGCATATAATGCAAATTCATTAAATGTGTAAATATTTCTGGAAATACTTTTTACTAACGTAAAAAGATCTTAACGGGGGAGGAGTTGTGACGTCATGGCACGTATACTTCCTGTTTTCATTACTTTTTTTTTTTTTGTTACTTTATTCTTGGAATGAATATTCTCTGTACTTGATTGACGTCACTGTTCTACTTGAAGCGGAAATTGATACGCTGCCCGCCCAGACAGTTTCGCAGACGAGACGTTGTCCTTGGTGAGAGCAGAGGTCTGTAAGAAGATTTCTGATGTAATTGTATGAGGGTGATATGAACTTGATAATAAAAGATTTTAAATATGAAATGGATGCTTCGAAATGTTGGCCACTACGCCACAAGATATCCACCTGATTTAAAAAAAATCAAGCCAATTAAACAAGTAGCGTGTACAATTAGACAAATACAGTGCAAACTCAATAGCTCGTCGAATTGACTCCCGGTGCAATATATGCAGCAACATGTTAAGGTATTGAGTTGATTAAATGTCGGATATTGTCCTGAAGCAGATGAGCCCACAAATCTTAAACAGCCACCTCTTTCATTTACAGAGTAACACGATGGCTCCTGACGTTTCAGCTGGTCCCACAAATGTTCTATAGGGGACACATCCGGGCAGCGGGTCGACCATGGAAGAATCTAAAAATGATGCAGAAAATTTTGAGTTACTCGAACTGTATGCAGACGAGCATTATCTTGCTGAAAAATTGCTCCTGGAAGACCATTTAGGAAACCGTAGAAAAATGTCATCAACATTACGCTGGCCCGTTAAGGATTCACGAACCACTGTTGGACCGGCTAATATAGGCTATGCCCCTCCCACGACCACTACGTCTGCTGTGCCGGTAGTGTGTCTCACGACAACGGGGATGTGACTGCACCGTTCACAAGGGCACCTCCACACCCATACGTGGTTGTTATTTGTCCCAAACCGAACAAGGAGTCATCATTAAACACCACGCTTTCCCAATTTGTGGCATTCCATGTCGTTCTGACTTGGTACCACTATAGATGGAATCACCGATGTTTCGATGTTCAAGGCAGTACTCGAAAAGGGTGCTTGGATTTCAGATTCACTTGCGTAATGCGTCTGAAAATGGTTTGTGGAGCTAGGAGCCCTATATCTCATTGTATCGTGGAATGAATCATTGTGGGATCCACGAGCGCTTGCCGTACGATTCTCTCGTCTCGTCATCTTCCTAGTCACTCCAGATCCGGTTCTTCGCACATGGGTACCATCTCGTGGCCACTACTTCCAATACATCCTGACGACTCGCTCCGAATGATCGACCTAGCGTGGAACACAGCGCGTCGACCAGCCTACTGTTTTCAAGACGATGATTAAGCCCCTCTCAAACTCTCTTAACTGTGCGCAGTTACGGCCACCTGGGGGTGCGGCGGATGCTATGCCCTGAGGCCTCAACATCATCAAGAACTAAAATAATATACTCTTGTACATGAAAACTTGACAATATTTCTGTCGTCAGTATAACGAAACGTACATTTTATCGTAAACATTATTACTGTAGATCTCTGAATATTGACATTTTTCAAATTAATTCTTGATGATGCGAGTGTTTAAGTTTTTATTTGATTCGGGGAACTCTCAAGGATCCCCACCTAAACTGGACTTTTAGAAAATAATCTCAATACCATATAACCCGCGTTAAGAAATGAAAATAATACATATTTCCTGTATTTTTCTCTGAGTGTTTTTAAGTGCTAATATTTAGTAATTGCCAAGTTTGTAGTCGCTCCCAAAATTTTAAGATAATTGGGCCGTTAAAGGTAGATATAAGATTTACCTTTAACGGAATAATATATATCTGCAAAAATAAAATCATAAATTAAACAAACATGCATTAGTAAAACATATTCATGTTTGTAATTTTTTTTTTTTTAACCTACAAAAAGTTCAGGGCCTCAAATTGTTTCTTGCACTCAGGTCCCTTTACAGAGAAGGCCGACTCTGACTGCGCTAAATGTTTTATCGCGTCTACCTACATTCATCGTTTATTAAAGTTCTCTTACAGTCGGAATGAGATCGTTAAGTTTATGAATCTTCCATTATGCGCCGATTTATAAAGGATTAACTTCCTGATTGCAGCGCTATGGCAAGGTGTGTGGTATTGCGTATTAACACTAAACATTTTCATATCGGTCATCATTGAACTACTTTGTAAAGTTTTGCGAATGTAGCTCGTTTTCTTCTAGGAGCGCTTATTCAAAGTTCCCGAGTGTATATTTACGGCCTGATTTTTTTCTAATTACTCTACTTATAATTTTTTAAATACATCGTTTCATCTCAACACACATACACAAAAAAACATTTTGAAACTTCTTAATAACAAATAGGATATTAATTTGGATAGATATGCTTGCGTGAAAATAAATAATCTAAATATATATGTACACAATTAAATCCCACACATTTATTCAAAAGTAAAATTTTATTCATTTTAAAATTTGTTTACAATGGAATTTTATAAAATAAAGATTACCTTCCCCAAAATTACATATCACAGAATTTTTAGAATTTTCTTTAAAAAAAATATCAAATTACTTGGTTATTATACTTAGATTTCAAACAGAAAATTCAAAAACTGTGTGTGATCACTATACCATATCTCACATACTTAATAGATATGTGAAAAAATGCATCTACTCTTAGTTCTTTCATATAATATTTATATATTTTGTAATAACACACAGGTCATATTAGTTTCTTCCAACATTTTTTCTACAGCTTTATTATATTTTGTTTATTCGTTTTAAGTAGTGTATTATCCTGAAAATGAGATTTTTGACACATTGAGATAGGGGTAATTTTCAATGTCATGACTGCTTGTCAACAGACTTGTCTTTTTTAGTACTTGCAAATACTCACAAAAAATCAATGCAAATTATAAATGCATGAAAAGCTTAAGTGTACAGCAACACATGTTACACATGGTAAAATAAAGACAATTACATTGAGAATATATTTGGGTACATGGAATTACACAGAAATAACTTATAATGAAATAAATGTTAATAGAAATAACTAGATTGATGATATTTTTAAAATGAACCATAAATATTATTTCTAATAGACATCATGAGGGTGAGAGGAATAGACAATAACTCAGCTTCACTTTATGAAGATTGATGGAATAGAAGGGAGGATAAATTAAAATAAAGAGTAATTTTTACACTTGTAAATCAGTTACTCTCATTGATAAATATTTGAGTTTAAATAGATCAGCGTTATACAGTTAGAAGTCGATTCCAAAGAAAAATAGGACTAAAAGATGATGGTAGATGCTGCCCCAAATACCTTTTTAATGGAAATAGATGTAAATTTAAATGTTAAAGAGAAATGAAAATAAGAAAATCTAACACAGCCAACAAAATAGTTGATATTATAGTTGAAATCTTATTACATTAAACATTAGAGAATTTAAAAAAATAAAGAAATAATACCTATAAACTAGTCTTTCAAAACAATTCTAGAGCCAATATCACTGACTTTAAAGTCAAATTGCAGTTGATTTAATCTTTCCATTAGTAAAGAATAGTAGTAAAATTGAGAACAAATTTAAAGTTTATCTTTATTAGCAAAAAGGGCAACAATAATAATAACAGTTTTATTTTCTTTTATTCTAAGTTTATACTATGAAAAAAATATATAAACAAAATAAATACCTACTTATAATATGGGTTACATAAATACACTTTTTATTTCACTTAAAACTGCAATAGCTTCATGCTTATCGTTGAATTCAAGTTAAAGTTTCAGAAAATACTTTTGAAGGATGTTTCAACATAGATATATTAGTTTGATTAAGGATAATATATATAATGTAAATAAAAATGCCTTAATTTTTCTACCAATCTAATTTTTATGCTGAAAATTTTTGGTTCTGTCTTAATATTATAAAGTATGTATAAATGCCATAATTAATATATATTGCATTCTGATCAAAAAATAAATTAAAGGAACACCTTCAAGCATAAACCGAAGAAAAAACACAAACCAATATTACACTTTAAGTAGAAATATTTAAGAAAAAATATCTTGAATTTTGGTTCTTGAAACTTCAGATATTTAAAAGAGTAAATAAATACCCCCCCCCCAAAAAAAAAAAAAAAAAAAGGAATAGGAAGTTTTTTTGGATTTACAACAGCTTTTTAAATAAATTTATTGTGAAACTGAATTTTAATTTCAAAATTTTTTCTTTTAATATTTACAAATTTATAAAAATATCTTTTTTTTTTAATATTGGAGAAATATCAACAAAAATAAAACATTTAAAATTCATAATAAAATAGGAAATATTTTTATTTACAAATTACAATTCAAAACTCTGTAGTGTATATTTTAAATAAGATGAAAAAATTGAGGTTAGTAACAGCAGTTTAATTATTTTTTCTCCAGAAATGGGGAGTCAAAACCTTAAGATTACTGCACTAAGATTTTATTATTGTAATGGAGTAAAATAAATAAATAAAAAAAAAAATCAAAAAGTCATTTTCTAAAATTAAATGCAATTTAAAATCACACAAGAAGATACTGTGACATAAATCAGGATCTAAACTATTCAATCATTCAGCTTTTCAATGAAACATAAGCAGGAATTGTAAACAAATGCCTTTTCAGTACATAACACATAGACTTAACTAAAAAGCATAACTTGAAATAAATCATTATGAGCATACATTTTTACTTTCTATAAACAAATAATAATTCAGCTGTAAGCAAATAATAGTCTCTTTAAAAATACATGTATCAAATATATTAAATCCATCTCAATAGGTATATATAACAGCCAATTTGCACAAAATAAACAATTGTATAGAATAATTTTTTAAAAGATTTTTTTTCAAAAATCAAATACATTTTAAATTTTTAAAAAAGCATTATGTTCGATAACATTATTTACCAGTCAAATAATTATTATTCACTGCCTATTATCATAGCACCTTCTCTCTGTTTCATAAGTATAAAATAGACCAGTGTAAAAAATAAATAAATATATAAAATTTAACAATTCATTAAGAAGAAAGTTTTTTATACAATATAAATAATGAGATTCATTTTAAAGTTAAACACAAAACAGTAATAACAATTTTAGAATACATAAAATTAACAAATAACAAATGGTTCTATAAATAAATTCCAAATATATAACTCCAACTACAGAACAAACATAAAAATAAGTTTCACAGTTGTGCCACTTCAGATTCAGGAACATTTGGGACTTTTTTGTCTCCATAACTTTGATACAATTTTCGAAATTCATTCCAAAATACAAGAGAAAGGACAGTATGCGGTCCTGTACGTAATAATGAAGCAGTGCTTCCTTTATAAAATCCAAAAAATCCTTCTGAGCGAGCTATTTTTCTTATACAGTCCCATAATCCAGAATATATTAAACCTCTTCCTTTATTATCAACTCCTTGGTTGTAAAGTCGGGTTGACACAACATCTAATGGAGTCATGCAAACAACAACAGCTATTCCACCTAACATACTAGCAGTAAGAGCACACAACCAACTATCAGGCTTAAATATCTGTAATAAAATGACTGTTTAAAATTTTCAATTGGTTGAAAAGAAAAGATAAAAACAAATTACAAACAAAATATTGTACAAAAACTCTATTAAATATCAGTAAAGATAGAACATTCAATTTTTGTAGATATTGAAATTATTGATAATGCCATAATGTATGCTTGATAAAAATTATTGAAGATGCTATATGATAATTACATAACAATAAATATCAGTGAATATGATAACTTCAACTTTCATTAATATAACATCAATAGAAAGATTTATATTTTCTAAAAAATAAGAGAGAAAAAGCAAATTTAATTTTTTACAAAAGTGATTAAATCAAATAGTATTATTTTTATTTTATTTATGTTCACTTTATCAGTTTCTTTCACAGTGATTGAAGTGATCCTTTTCTTTCCTCTTTCAAAGCAGACATTTATATTTTTCTAATGCAATATAAAAAAAAAAAATGCAATACAATATTATTTTAAAGCTTAAAACAGACGTGTGTTAATGTCAAAGACAGTATATTTAAGATTATAAATCTAATTTTTTTTTTATTTGATAATTCCTTCATTGCTGAATTGAAAATAAATTTGTAATTCATATGTAATGACCACATAAATCATTTTAACGGTTCTTATGTCATATATTTCCATAATCCAGCAACTTTAAGCTATTTTTGTATAATTTAATATCCATCTTTAAAAATCTACTTATTTTTCAACTTGTTTGATTTAGCTACAAGAAAAACTAGGTTCTAATTTGTAATTTAAAAATGTTTCAGAAAAAATATTTTGGTTCTTTTCCATTCTGCTGACGCAATTTCTTGCCAAGCAGACTTCATCGGCAACAACACACAGTATACACATAAAAAAAATATATTTCCATTTGGCATTGGTTGTTTCATTTTTTGAAACTTTATTGCCTCTTTGAGCGAAATGCAAATGTACCAAAATTTTTAATAAAAAAATTTCCTTTTACAATACTAGTGCTCAAAATTATAAATATAAAATTTATTGAATACTATATAATACCACAATGTTATAAGCAACATTATCGAATTTAATAGGAACATAAAAAAAATAGGGAAGGAGAGCCTGCAGTCTCTCTAGAGCTATCAAGTAAGGCCTCTTGTATGAATTCTGGAAAAATCTTTTCCTTTCAATACATTTTAATTCCTTAATAAAACTAGATGAATAAAATTATATTATTTGATTATCCACCATAGTAAGACATTGGCTAATTATAATTGTGTATCTAAGCATTCTCTCTACATGTTGGATGTATTTAGAAATATTGTACACTATCATGTTATTCTTAAATAGACTCAAATTAAGTTTCACAGTTAATTCCATTTGAAATCCACCCATCCTGAAACCCTTTGAAGCAGATTGAAACTTAAACATTCATAATTACAAATATTTATAAAATATTAAATATTTTTAAAAGTATGATTCAAAATTCTATGAATCTAGCCTTTTAATTTCGTGATTCAGTACAATATTGGTATTACATTAATGTGGCTTTTCATCAAAAAGTTTCCCCTTCTCTATTATTTGATACATAAAAGCTTTAAAAATAAAACAAAATATAAGTTTATAATGGTTTCACCATTTATAACAGTTATGACAGAAGTATGAAAACTTACAATAAATCACACACACACAAAAAAAAAAAAAAAAAATTAGATATATGAGGTAGAACTTTGTAGAAAATTAAAATATTTAATAAAATACAAAATTGATTTAGTTACCTGAAGTTTTTCAATAAAAGATTTACTATTTGAAAACGTAGCTAATTGGGCAGCTGAACCAAAAGTAACTCTTGACATTGCAGCACTTGCTCCCCTCCATAAAGCTAAGAAACCATGCTGTCTTACAACATCTTGAAACGCTTTTAACATTCCTTGATGTTTATGTTGAAAGCCTACAGCAATTGTAGATGATGATTGGGCTTGAAATTGAGTTTTCACCTAAAAAATGATAAGAATAAAATATTTTAATCAACTTAATGATAATTTTTCTTCTAATAACAATGATTTTAGTAAAATTGCAGACATGCAGTAAAAAAGAAATAAATATTTGCAGATGGAAATATTTTGACATAAAGACTTTAAAAGATTTAATTCATGCTAAGTAATTTAACAATTTATAAACAATTTGGCTGAAGTTTCAGTATGAATTGAAAGTATATATTTTTTTCAATTAAAAAAGGAGCTGAAACACTTATTGATTCAACAATCTAAATAAATTCATAGCAGTTTCATTGGATTAAGACAAAAATGATTTATTACCATATAAAAAGGGCTGCCAACTAATGCTCCGACACATCCTGAAGCTGCTCCCGCCACGATGCTTCGAGAAAAACTTATTTCACCCCCAGAATTAATAAACCCACTTTTTTGCATGAAATCAAAAGATCCAAGGCGTACGCCATTCATAAATAACTGATACCACAACGCTGGAACTAATCCTTTCTGTAAGGCACGAATTCCATCACTTTTGGCAATCACATAAAAAGCTTGGAAAGCATTCTTGTAATGTACTGTATATACACCACGACTTTGAAGCTCTCCCTGTAGTTGTAAACGTGTTTTTACAACTTCTAAAGGATTTGTAAAAACACCGGCACAACACGCCGCTGCTCCACCGATTACAAACTCCATCAGCAAAGCAGCTTCAAACTGAATCGCGATTAAAAAGAATCCATTTCGCTAGACAGAAGCAAAACCATTTGAGCAATCATTCCAGCAAAAAAATTATAGCTGCACATCAAGTGCTGTGCTGTTCGTATGACCTCTAGAGTATCGCAACTGAGTAAAATTTATGTGCATTTAGCTTCAGTAAGATTGACGGTAATGCTGATGAACGGTCGTGCAAAGTCGAAAATCCATTTCAAGAAGCTGAGGAATTATTTATCACAAGAAAGAAAAAAAATTGATTTCTGTTCCTTGAACCGGCGAAAAGACTAAGCTCTTTTTGCTAATATAAATATTTACTAATACATAAATAAATAAGAATGTCCATTCTCCGTCAAAGTCGCAGTTACAAAACAATAAAAAAAATTATGGAGGAAGAGTTTTATTTGAAGCATTCATATTGTATTCACAGCCATATTAATAAAGTATTGAGAAATTTTAATAAACCGTTAACCTCATTTCCTCATAATAATCTTCCTGTCACAGCTGTTTCATTTCAATATTATCCTTTTATAGAACAGAGTATTTCACATATATATTGCACAATCATTATCTGCATATGCCTTTAAGCATACAAGATACTCAGCTGTCAAAATCAGTTTTATGCTTTGTGCCAAGACTCGGCTCTGACTAATTTTACTTAAACAAACATTCGTTTTTTATGTTTTTATAATTAGAGTATTTGATGAGGGGATGTTGCAATAAAAAAAAATTATGATTAGTTAAATTGGTCGAATTAATATAGTAAAAATTTTGCAACAAATATAACAAGAACATTAAGCTTCTTAAGAAATTTGATTCCACAGCATCTTAAAGATGAAAAGCCCCAGAAGCTATACGGAAAAAATTATGAACAAAATATGGCTTTATTTATTTATTTTATTTTCTTTATAGGATATAGAGCATCAAAGGCTATTATTCCCTTTAAAAAATTCTTTTAATTTAATAGATATCAAAATATTCCATCTTTTGCAAGAATGTTCAGAATGTTTGCTTATTAGCTGTTATTGCTTGCTTATTATTACTGTTCTCTCCAAAAATTATTTGAAAGTATTATTGTGTTGTGGGTCTATCTTGAGTATATTCCAGAGAGAATTTCTATGGAAAGGGTATTTATTGGAAGCAAACAATAACAACCAAATGGTTAGCGAGCAAAAGTCATTTCGACATTTTGCTCAATTTTTTATAAATATATGCATAAAATTTATTAAAAAGTTAACCAAAGTTAAAACGTTTTCTGTATTAAACACATGATTTATCATGAAATAGAAAAAGAAAGAAGAGTAACGAAATAGGAAAAATGAGATATATACAGGATGAGATATTTTTTTATCTGTTTTATAAACCTTGCATTCGCCTCCCTAAACGGTTTTACCTTCACACATTTATGCTAGATGGATCTGGAGTACTTGTGGGTTTGTAAGTATCATTTATATATATATATATATATAATTGTAAGTAGATTACGATTATATAAGTTTTTTAAACTTTTAAAAAGATTTAATCTTACAGTTCAATTAATTTTGATAATTTTAAAGATTTTTTATTATGAAGACGACGAATTTAAAGAAATAAGTAAAGGAAGGAAAAAAGAGGGATAATGAAGTTTTTACATAGACTATTTAATAACATACGCTTTATCATAAACTCGGCTTATTTTATGGGAGGAGGAATTGCTATTAAGAATAAAGTAGTTAAATAGGTTGAGGAAGGGAGGGGGAGCAGTGAGCGATGGTCTTTTTGATTACAGTTGGTTTAAGATAAATCGAAAGTGTTTCAGTTTTGAAAGCTTATGGTTATGGGGAAAGGAGGTTTAAGTAATTATTGTAAGTTTGAGATGATAATGGATGGGTTCCGTTATTATGCGCAAATATAAGCTAGGCTCTAATTAGTGGATTAATATGATTAACCAGTATAAAAAATAAGCGTCTGGATAGGTGGTTGAGATGGATATTAATTTGAGAGGCTTTTAGATCCTTGTGTGTGATAGAATTTTTGACATTCCAAGGAGAATTAGTTATTACAAGTCAAAAGAATATATTTCAAATCATTGATACGGTTTCAAGTGCATTTTAATTTAAATTGAATTTGTAAAAAAAAACGGAGTTATGATCATTTTGCTGATGATTTGAGTACTTAATATGCCCTCTCTCCTGATTTTTTTTTGTCCGTTTTAATATTATGTCTACTGTTGGGCTGCTTTCTACAATTTCAAAATGTTTGCTGAATGAAAATTTTCATTGGATCTTTTCATTCTATCATTGAAAACATTATTATTGGTGTCTTCTGGGACAATCCAGTTCGATGTATACATTGGACTCCGTTACTGATAGTGCGAAATAATCCGACATTTCATTCCAAAAAATTTTTCGAATGTCCCAGAATCCAATGCAGAATCATCTGACTATGAAAAGGCGGACTGTATGGAAATCTTACTGGCTAATATATGAATAACTTTTGTGGATTTAATATTGTAATCTTTTAATGCAGATAGCATAGAATGGCTGTCAGATAGAATTAATAGATTTTTGTTTAATTCAGTTAAATCATCTGGAGCTGGGCAAATGGCAAGTACTTCTGCTGTACATAAAGAATAAATATGATTTACTCTATAAGCGAAAGGTGTATTTTTTGGGATTCTTGCTATTTTATTATACTTTGATTTTTTTAACGTATCTGTAATTATTAGGAAAAAAAATTTCTGAATCTATGATTTGCTATTTTCTCAAACAGTCCTTTTATAATATGAGTTGGTAATTTTTATTTTGAAATCCAAATTCATCTGTATGAATCTGATAAAGAAGATCCGTGAAATACATCATTCTGATGATCGACATAATTTGTTTCTCATTAATGCCCAAAATATGAAAAACATTCATTATGTTGTTTCGGTTCCCTTCCAGTAATTATTGTTTTATGGATATTACGATGCATAGAAGAAAAGTTACCATTTGATATTTTAGATATAAAAAGTTTATTTTCTAATCGTCTTATTTTTTTTCTGAGAGAATTTCTTTTAGCCATTTGTAACAGCTTGATATTCGGTGTCCATTGTTGAATTTTCAGGGATCTTCTAATAGCTTTTGTTTGTATCACTTTGAAAGGTTTGAGCTGATCATATGATCATTTATTTATGATGTGACAAGTGCAATAAAAAGTATCGAAAATTCTACTGGTAATTAATTTAATTAAATCTTCAGCTCATGAACCATTGCGTTTGTATATCAAACCCTTAATGGCATCAATTTTTTAAAGTTTTATTTTTAATTTGATGCATTATAAAAATATTTTGTTTCCGTTTAGAAAAATATACTCCCAAATATTTAGTGGAGCATTGTCATGAGAGTGGGTATCTTGCCAACATAATATTAGGATAGACTTGAACTCCTTTATATGAAAGTTCTCCTATAGTACTTTTATCAGGACTTAAATTATGTTTCCAATATTTGCGCCATTTTGTAATTCTTTCCTGAGTATCTTACAAATTTTTATGGATAGTATAGAGAGAATGATGTAAGTAATAAATAAAAATATCATCAGCATATATTGAGAACTAGACTTCTATTTCTAATGTCTTAAAGAAGTCGTACATGTAGATTGTAAGCAATGTGAGATATCCCTGATGGAACCTTTTCAAAATTCTCTTCCTCTATAAAAGACAACCTTTCCATTAGATTTGAAATGATCTGTATGAAAGAAATTGTTTATCCAAAGTGCTGTTTTTCTCGTTATACCCTGTTGAAAACATTTATAAATAACCAACTAAATACAATGAATCACAAGGACTCTTGATGTCCAAGTTAATTCCACGAAACATCTATTATATCTTTGTGTATAGTTAAGATATGTAGTAATTCTACTGTCTTTAAACGGAACAAATCTATAATGTTGGGAATGAAGTTTTCTTTCCATTGTCACAGAAAGTAAAAGATGTGCCTAGCTAAAATTCTTTCAAAAGTCTTACAGAAAATAGAGGTCTATATGAGAATATTTTAGCTTTATCTTTGCAGGGTTTTGGATTCGGAAGAATGGTTGTATGTTTCGAAGAGTGAGGTGTTATTGAATTCTAAAATAAATACTGAAAATGATCTAGAACAATGACACGTTACTTGTTATTCCAATTTTTGAGGAAAGAAGCTGTTTTTAGGCCTGCATGAGCAGCTATGTCTTTGGATGTTTGTACAGTCATATTTAATTTCAAGGTATAGAATGATTTATTAAGCATATTGTTTTCGTTACGGAGTAAATCCAAAGTAAAGCAGGTCATGGGAAATGTCATTACATGTAAAAATTTTCAAAAATATTGGCCTGACTTTAAGGTTGTGTGATAAATTTGTTATTAAAATGAAGAATATTTAAATTTGATTCATGAATTTTATAGGTAAAAAATTTCTTCAGGATGTCATAGACAGGGAGAGATGTTTCTTGGGTTAGATGCATTGTTACATAGTGTGTACCAATGCATTATCTTTGCCTTTATTATATGAAATTTGAGCTTTCTTGAATAATTCTTGTATTCGTCCCACAGTTAAGGGAAAATATCGCAAATGGTTTTGTTTTGGAAAAAAACTTTTTGAGCTTGAAGAAATTATTACGTTTTGTTCCACCATTCTGTTTGATAATCAAATTTCTCGAGTTTTATTTTTAATTATTTTAGAAATAGTTTCAGTGAGTTTTGTCTTGTCATTCTCTTGGTTATTCAATGTAAATTGTACTTGTTTGATTACTTCTTGCCAATCTACTCGTTTAACAAATTGCTTATCCTGCTTGAGTAATGTGAACTCTGAAACGATTGGGCAATGACCGTTTTCAAATGAGCAATCTAAAACATAGCTATTAGTGTGGTCTGAATAGGTTGATTAAAATATCGTGAGGTCTATTATAGAAGTTGTACTTATTGTACCTCTAAGCGGGAGAATAGTGGTATTAAGGATGATAAAATTTGAGCCAGTTAACCATTCAACAAAGTCCTGACTATATTTAGAAGAATTATCGGTCCTTCACATTGGATGATGGAGGTTAAAGTCCGCAGAAATGAAGGCCAAATTTGTGTTGATGTTTCCATGAAAGAATTTTCTAATGAGATGTTAAGTCCCCTCGGAAAGTAGATGTTAATTAAATAGAAAGAAATATTTCTAATTTCTATTTTCACTTCAAGTATTTCTAGATCTTGCGCTTGGGTTATTTGTGTAGGAGCTTGTTGCTGTTAGCAGGTCACTTCCATGTCTGTCTAATATGAAAATAATGTCACTTAAATATTGTGAAGCAGGTTGAATTGAACTCATAATAAATAAGTGAATAACGAGATTTATTAGAAGACTAAGAACAACTACACTTGCCTGAGAACACAAATTCTTATATATTACAGGAGAATATTCCAGAACGTTGTTTTGGAAGCATAAGGAATATTCTGGAAGGCTTAAGAAATTATAGAAAAAAACATAGAACAATTAAACAAAACTTTAACGTGATTACCTTGATGTTGTCAGCTCTGGGTTTTGATCCTGGGAATTCTGCTACTGTGGTCGAGCGCTTTATCTCTGCTCCATCGATTCTTGTAAGCTTCGTGGCAATAATTTTGTTTCGAAAATTGAGCCTACCCTCGTCTTTTAAGAAAGTTTCCTGAAACAGCCAGACATCAACTTGTGAGAAGGGAGGGATATTTAACCAAATAGATTTATTTTTATGCCTCTACAGCTCCATTTCAAAAAGCTCATAAATGAAATTGAAAAAAAAAAAAAAAAAAAAAAATTACATCTCGTAATTCATATCCTTCCCTCAAGGATATATCACAAAAATGAAACATGTTCTTTTTGTATAATACAAACTAGGAAAAATGTATAGAACATATATACAATCTTGGTTATTTTGTCCGTTCTTATACTTTTTCTGTGTTAGATACAACTTTACTAAAGGGCATAGTAGAGAGAATTTGATTACCAGCACTTTTTTATCACTTTATGTGTCTGCTTTTATCTGGTGGGGGATGTAGTACGAGCCACAAATTCCAAAATATTGCTTAAATGTGTAAACATTGTTTCTATTGATTTTTGGAAAACCTTTATTAAAAAGGCCGTTTGTTTTTCCAATACAGTTTGAAAGCATTAATTAACATTTTAACATTTAACATTTTTTGACATTTCCTCAAATTTTTGATCCAATGGTTCCCGCATATTATCAAATTGTGAATGATTTCTTAATACTGCAGAATAGTTATTAGTATCTCGAAAAACTGTCGTCTTGCTTCCTGTAGTATTAAGTGTTGCTTACTTTTTAATTCCAATATTTGCAATACATATAGGATATTGCAGAGAGTTAGCTGGATGATTTCCGTTGCAAATGTTGAAACTCTTATTACCATTACACTCATCTATATGGGAGGACTGGAATTTACGCAAGTTTCAGATTATTGACAAAATTGAGATTGATGTAGGAAACTAAAACAGTTGGAAAATTGTTTAGGTTTGTCTATGAAAAGTTGAATCTTGTGAATTATAAATCATAGCTTAATGTTTTCTGGTAATATTGTTCCTAGTACGGTAATCAACACAGGGGGAATTTCCAGACTTGTCCCAGACTTGACAAAACGACGGATCTTTACTATGGCTATATTATTTGTGTCTTGTAATTCAGTGGCTAAATCTTACAGCGATACGTTAGCAGGAATTCTAAGGAGAAGAAATCGGAAAGTGATTCCCCCCCATATGACATTAGCCTTAATTGAGATATTTAATAATTTTTATTAAATAGATTAAGAGCATTTGATAGATTAAGAGCATTAACTCTTGAAAGAACTTCTGCCACAGAGTTATCAGATCCTGAAACATGTCTGATATCTGTGCTGAACTGCGATATGAAATCGAGATGTCTGAGTTGACGGAAAGAGCATGAGTCCGAGATTTTAGTAATCGCAAGAGTTAAGGGCCGCAAAAGTTAAGGGCCGATTATGAAATTATGTCCTTCCAGCTGGTGTTGAAAGTGTTTTATTACTAAATATGCAGCAAGAAGTTCTCTGTCATATGTGCTGCTTTTTGTTTCCTTTGCTCTCAGTTTACGAGAAAAAAAGGCGATAGGCTTAGGACAATTTGTCGTCGAGCAATTTAATGAAGCCAAACTGCTGTGCTATATGAATCAACAAATAAACAGAGTTATTGGTCAGGGGTAGGATAAGCTAGTGTTGCAGCATTACCCAATGAGGATTTACATTGCATAAATGCAATATCTGCTTCGTTCCAAGAAACGGGGCGTTTATCATTTTTTTTACAATTAGTGAGCAACTTGTTAAGAGGAACTTGCGCTTCGGCTGTATCGGGTAAAAAACGTTTATAAAAATTTAACATGGCCAAAACCTTTTGTGTTGTGAAATAGTATCTAGCTGAGGAAAATTTGCAATTGCCTCGATTTTATCGGGAAGTGGTTTAACACCCTCAGCTGTTACGAGACAACCCTGAAATTTTACAGATGTTTTGCCTAAAACACATTTATTGGTATTAACTTGAGACCGTAATCTCTTAAACGGGGGAAAATTCAATGTAGAAGGTCAAGATGTTCATCCTCGGAGGAGGATGTAACGAACAAGTCATCAAAAAATGGGATACAAAATTCTAGATTAGATAAGACTTGGTTCATGTGCCTTTGAAATATTTGACCAACCTTTCGAAGTCTTAAAGGCATGTCAGTATATTCAAAAAGACCAAATGGGGTAGTTGCTGCAGTTTTAGTAATATCGGGGGGGGGGGGGTATTGCTATTTGGTGATTGGCTCGGGCCAAATCCAAAGTAGAGAATATAGTTTTTCCATACAGATTTTCAGTGCAGTCCTGAATATGAGGAACCGGATAGCAATCGGGCACAGTAACTAAATTCAGTCCACGGTAATCCCCACAGGGACGATACTCTCCATTAGATTTTGTAACAATACGCAGTGGACTTGCCCATGGACTCTCTGACAGGCGAATCATACCCTGTGACATAGGATATTCGAATTCTTTCTTAACAGCTTTTAAAATTTTGGGCGCGAGGTGACGAGGTCTTGAAAATACGGGTGGGGCATTAGTTTCGATATGATGATAAACCTGATTGGAAAGATCAACATTTATCGGTTGTGAAGGATTAATTAATTTGGGATATTGTTTTAAAACTACATCAAATTTAATATTGCCGACTAATATTGTTAAATTAAGTACTACAGAATTAATTTGTGAAATTTGGCCATTCGAAGAAAATTTAGTGTTGGCGTCGATAACTCTATGATGTTTAGCATCAGCAAGCAAATTAAAATGCTTCAGAAAATCAACCCTAATGATTGGTTGGCGTACATCTGCTACCACGAAAGGTAAATTGGCGTCATAAACTTAAATCAAGCAAAATTCGCTTTGTGCTATACGTCTGTATTTTTGTGTCGTTCGTTGCATACAAAGTTAAGTCATGTTGAGTTTTAGCAAGTGGCACGAAAGATTTGGGAATAACAGAAATATCTGCACCTGTATCAATCAAAAAAGTTATCTAGAGGTAGAATCGGCCAATAAAACTCGGATAAGGAGGCGATCAACAATGTGGCCAGGCGACGATCGCCGCTCTAGTTTCCCGAATTGAAGGAGCATGGAGTTGCACACTTTTTTGCTTTGTTACCAAAATTTGTATGATAAAAACAACATCTATTTGTGGATTCTTGGTACCTTTTAAAACTATTTCGCGAATTACAGCGATTGTGGACATGTTTTAAATTGCGGGCTGGGCTACGGGAGCGATTCATGAAACTAGTTAATTCGCTTACTTGCTGAGCAATTTGTTGCTCTAAAGGCTCAGTGTTATGATTAGACGTTGCTGCAACTGAGTTAATTCCCTGAGGGAAAGTCAGGTCATTAATTTTATCGGCAACAGTAGCTAGCTGACCTAAGTTTTCGTTGAGAGCAGCAAGAATTGTTTGCGTTCCATTCGGCAAACGTCCGAGCCACAGCGATTTTAAAAGTGGCTTACCAACATTATCAACCACGAGTGAACGCATGTGAGAAAGAAGTTGTGGTGGTTGCTGGTCCACTGATTCTAAACCCTGAAGAAGAGTTAAATTTTAGAAGCCTCACTTTCTGAGTGCACTTCAATTGAACGCTTCTTCAAAACTTCGTACCTTCCATTTTCAGGTGGTTTTAGGACTAAATCACTAACGGAATCTAATATATCGGAATCAACAGCAGAAAGCACATAATTAAAATTAGTGGTATTGAGAGAGATTTTCGCTAAGTCAAACTGTGTTTCTAATCTCACAAACCATAGCGCAGATTTATGTTTCCAAAAGGGTGATGGTTTGACTGCCACGTGGGTGATTTGATTATTATTGCTTGTTTCATTAGGCATAGTAAGGGATGAGTAAAAGTAAAAATCTGCTTAAGTAAATATATTTTTATTTTATTGAAAAACAAAACAATTCTGAAAATGAAATAATGCTTGAAACGAAATATATATATTAGACAGCAATTAAACATCCATGTATGTATATATATATATAGTTATATATATGTATCCAGTTATATATATGTATGTATGTATGTATATATATATATATATGCGAAAAAAATATTCTACGTGGAATGCGCAAGAGGTTTTGGAAAAAAATAGGAGGCGGAAGTTAAACGTGAATGGACAGAAATTTAAAAAAAAACATACATCATGCATAAATGAAAGATAAGAATAAAAACTTACTGATTTTCCGACGACAGTTCAAGCATCTGGAAAACATCTTCGAAAATTAATTGTGAGATGAATTAATGGTAAAGGGAATATTAAAAAAATTAGGAGCTCAGAATTATTTAATTGATTAACAGTATTCCATGAAAAAAAAATTGTCATATAACTAGGTGAGTCTTGGACTCTAGTTGGCATGTTAATTTGTGGAATAAATGAGATTTGGCAGTATTAATAGTTTGGATTATTAATTTTCAATACAAGAACTTTTTTATTTTTCGACAACTGGCTTCAGCGACAGGACTATTAAGTGTCAATATGTTTACATCTGTTAAAGGCTTCGGGAAAGAAGACCTAATTTATTTGTGTCAAGAGATCAATGAGGACTTACCGTTGAAGGTTACCATATCTACACTGAAAGATGTAATTTTAAACAGTAAAGAATATAAAAATGATCCGGACTTTGTTTCAACCGCACTAGCCACAACTGTTTCTGAAAGACAGAAAAAAGAAGAGAGAAAGCGCCAAGACGAAGAGAGAAAGCGCCAAGAAGAAGAAAGAGAACGATAAAGACAACATGAGTTGGATTTGATGAGATTAAACTCCCGGACAGTTTTAGATACTCTAGATGATCACACTCCAGAGTCGGGTAGTGTAAAAAAGAAATTTCACTTACCTAAGTTAGAATTACGCCATTTTTCAGGAGATATAAAGGACTGGTTGCCTTTTTGGAGCCAGTTCGAACATGTTCATAATGATGTTGATATAGCTCCAGGAAATAAATTTCAGTATTTAGTGCAAGCAACCGTTAGCGGCTCACTTGCTCGGGAGGTAGTGGAAAGTTTTCCACCCACCGGCGCCAACTACGCCAAAGCTGTTGAATCTTTAAAATCACGTTTTGGTCGAACTGATTTACTTATAGAATTCTATGTCCGCGAGCTTTTAAAACTGATTTTACAAAACGCTTCGCAAAGTTCGACTGTTAATTTATGTACGATGTATGACCATTTGGAGTCTCAGATTAGGGCATTAGAGACACTTGGCGTAACAACGGATAAAAGCGCTGCTCTACTTCATCCTTTGGTTGAGTCATGCTTACCGGAAGATATACTAAGAGCATGGCAAAGACAAAGAGGTCCTGATTTCAATCATAGTGGCGAACCACAAGGAAAGCTTAGTAGCTTACTAAAATTCTTAAAATCTGAAGTAGAATCAGAAGAAAGGATTTGTTTGGCGATGCAAGGTTTCGGTTTAAACAAAAAGAAAGACAATATTGGGTTTAGAAATAAGAAATTTGAACCAAGAGTAAAACAAAATAAAACACCCACCGCATCCAGTCTTTTTACCAATCCACATACTCATGAAACCAAAAAGTCATGAGTGTTTTTCGAGAAAACTCATCCCAGTGCAGACTGTTTTTCTGCACAAAAAATGAGTTTAGAGGGAAAACAAAGGATTTTGAGGGAAAAAATTGTTGTTTTGCCTGTCTGGCTCTCGGTCACCCCGTCCGAAAATGTCGTTCATTTTTTAGATGTGTAATTTGCGGGAAGAAACATGTTCCCTTGATGTGCGAAACAAACGAGTCAAGAAAAAATGATTTCAAGAAGACGGAAGAAGCTGAAGTTTTCAACGAGGTCAACATGTACAACCTGACTGTGGGTCCTAAAGTGTTTTTACAGACTCTAAAGTGTAAGCTCATATCAGATAAAAAAGAAAAAATCGTGCGAATTGTTCTGGACACCGGCTCGCAAAAGTCTTATATTGTAAAGAGTCTTGCCGAAGAAATGGGATACGTTCCTGTAAAGAAAGAAACTCTGGTACATTCACTGTTTGGTGGGATTAAATCTAAAGAATTTGTACATACATGTTACAGAATTAGGTTGAAAAATATTAAGAACAATTTTGCATGCAACTTTGAAGCTTTGGATCAGGTAGCTATTTGTTATGATGTATCACCTGTGAACTCCGGGCCTTGGTTAAAAGAGCTTCAAGAAAGGGATATAACATTAAGTGATGTTGGAGAAAAGCCACAACCTGTACAAATACTTATAGGAGCTGATCTTTTTGGATAGATTTTAATCGGTCAGCGTAGGGTCTTACCATGCGGATTAGTAGCCATTGAAACTTTGCTTGGGTGGACTTTGTTAGGGAAAGTTCCTGATAGTAAAGTTACTACAAGCAATGCCATGTTAGTGACATCACTTTTCGCTAAAGAGTTTGACATTTCAGACTTCTGGAAACTGGATTCTATTGGAATCAAGGATCCTATTGAAAAGCTGTCTAAAAAAGAGCAAGAGGATTTGACTACTGAAAATTTTCTTCAAACTGTTAGGTACAATGAAGATAATCGCTATGAAGTTCATTTGCCTTGGTTAGATAACTGTGTGTCCTTACCTGATAATTTTGAACAAGCTAAAAGAAGGCTAGACACCACAACCAAGAAGTTATTTCAGGAAAATTTGTACGATAGTTATGAGGGCATATTTTTCGAATGGCTGCGTGAAGGAATTATCGAAGAAGTACCAATTGAAGATAAAGATTTGCCTGCTAATTATCTACCTCACAGACCTGTTATCAAAGTTAGTAAGACAATTCCTATTCGCCCGGTTTTTGATGCATCTGCTCGAATCAAAGGACATCCGTCACTAAATGACTCCTTACATAGTGGTCCAAACTTGATTGAGCTCATTCCTGATATTTTGCTGCGTTTTCGAGAAAAGAAGATTAGTGTAATCGCAGACATAAAGAAAGCCTTTTTGCAAATTAGCCTCTGTAGAGAAGACAGAGACTTCTTGAGATTCCTATGGTGGACAAATAAGGCTTGCAAAGACTACAGGTTTTTTCGGCATACCAGAGTAGTTTTTGGCGTTCGCAGAGTAGTTTTTGGCGTTGGCATACTAGGAGCTATATTGAAGTATCATCTTGAACAAAATACTGACGTTGATCCTTTTGTAACTAGTTGTCTTTTGAAGAGTTTTTATGTGGACAATCTTGTAACCAGCGTCCACAGTGAATTAGATTTGCAGCGAGTGATAAGTGTTTTTAATGAGTTATTAAAAAAAGGTGGTTTCATTCTGCGGGATTGGGAATCTTCACTAACTGAAGATGGAAGGTCCTTCAAAACAGATCTGTTAGGCCTTCAATGGAATAAAATTGAAGACTGTTTTTCGCTAAATATCAGCTGGTTGAAAGAAGTAAATGTCGACAACATTACTAAACGTACAATATTATCGGTTACTCACAAAGTGTTTTATCCATTTGGATTTGTATCTCCTGTAATGCTTTGTCCCAAAATTATGCTACAAAAAACCTGGAAATTATCGTTGGAATGGGACGAAGAAATCACTGGATCCCTTCGACAAGAATTTTTACAATGGTTTAGGGAACTAAAAGTATTGGAAAATGTTACCTTTCCTCGCTGGATAAACGTTAATCCAGAAAATATGAAGAACTTCTCCATTCATACCTTTTGTGACGCAAGTAGAGATGCATATGCCGCCGTCACGTATCTTGTACAAGAGGGAGAATGTGGAAAGTTGCATTTTTTAGCCTCGAGATCACGAATATCTCCTCTGAAAGTTGCTACAATTCCAAGATTAGAGCTTCTTGCTGCATTGGTGGGAGCAAGATTAACGAAATCTGTGTTGGATGCTCTTGGATGGACGGATATTAGATGTTTTTATTGGAGTGATTCCACTACCGTTCTTACCTGGATCATTAAAGATAAAAATTGGTCTATTTTCGTGAATAACAGAGTCCAAGAAATACAGAATATTAGCCAAGTTTTTTCTTGGCGTCAAATTTCTGGATTTGAAAATCCAGATGATTTACTCTCCCGAGGATGCAAAGCAAGTATTTTAGTGAAAACTAGATGGTGGGAGGGGCCAAAATGGCTTACTTTATTTGAAGAAGAAGGACCATGCAATGAATATGAGTTTGATGAAGATAAACTAAAAGAGAAAAGGAAAAGCTCAATATCAGCTTTGGTGTCTGTAAATCAAGATTCATCTGCAGGCTGGTTTTATCAGCGCTTTTCAAAATATGAAAACATTATGAAGTTAGTGGGATGGATTTTGAGATTTGTAAAGAGCTGCAGATGCGATGTTCAGCTAAGGAAAAAGGAAAGTTTGGATGCTGAAGAATACAGGCAGCAGAGAAACAAGTGATAAAATTGGTCCAGTCGGAATCTTTTGTGAACGAGCATGATGCAAAACTAAAAACTTTTAGTGCGTATAAAGATACCGATGGAATAATACGGCTCAAGACGAAAATAATTTTCCGTCAGGATACAGAAGATTTTAGGGAACCAGCTGTTCTCCCGTCCAATCATAAAGTTGTCGAAAGACTAATATTTTCTCACCATATCAAAAATAATCATGCTGGAACTCAAATTTTGCTTAATATTTTGAGAGAACATTTTTGGATTTTGAGTGGAAGAAAAACAGTGCGTTCTGTTATCTCAAAATGTGTCATTTGCAAAAGATTTTCTTCTAAATGTTGTGATGTTGTATCTGCTCCTTTGCCTGAAGATCGAATACGACAGGCAAACGTGTTCGAGATCTGTGGAATTGACATGGCAGGACCTTTATTTTTAAAAGATGGAAAGAAGGCGTGGGTATGCATTTTTACATGCGCCGTATATAGAGCTGTCCACTTAGAGCTTGTTTCATCGCTATTGACCGAAAGCGTTTTGCTAGCTCTACGGCGATTTATAGCTCGGAGAGGCCGATGTGAAACCCTGTACTGTGATAATGGCACTAATTTTGTCGGAGCTTCCAATTTGCTTAGAAGTTTAGATTGGGGCCGCATTTGTAGCGACAATGCTCTTCGTCCATTTAAGTGGAAATTTAATTCCCCTTCGTCACCATGGTGGGGTGGATGGTGGGAGAGACTAATTGGTATTCTTAAAAGTCTTTTGAGAAGAATACTTGGAAGAGCAAGTTTGGCATTCGAGGAGTTGACAACAGTTATTTGTGATTGTGAATCTGTAATCAACTCACGCCCTTTGACTTACATCGACGAATGTGACTCAGAATTTGTTCCACTTGCCCCCTGCGATGTTTCTTCAGGATATCAAAAACTCTGGTGTTCCAGATTGTGATGCGGCAGATCATAAAAGTCTCAACCATCGTGTCAAATACAGGTTAGCTTTGCAGAAGGACATTCGAAAGAGGTTCAGGTCCGAATATCTTGGATCTTTGATAAGGAGGCCGGAAAAGACTAGAACTTCGTTGATAGCTCCCGGGGACATTGTTCTCATAAAAAGTGACAACGCCAATCGAATCGACTGGCCACTGGGGAAAGTGACAGAAATTCTGCCAGGGAAAGACGGTGTGTGTCGACTCATTAAACTTAGAACATCTCGCGGAGAAATTCTGCGTCCAATTCAGCGCGTCTTCCCTTTAGAGATCTCTTCTTATGATTCATCTTTTCCACCTGACAAAAATGCATTATCTACAAAAATCGCCTCTATGAAGAATGCTATTCCTAAGTGTTCTGACGACAACTCCATCGACTAAGCAGTTGTTCAAAACAAGACAAGACTAGGACGGACTGTTAAAATTCCCGAAAGGATGGATTCAACTAATAAGGCTGGATTCTCTAATATAGTTGTTGAGCTGTGGGACTTCCACATCTCAAGGTGGGAGAATGTGAGATCCACTTTATAAATTTCAGTTTATTATGTTAAAGGCAAAACAATTATTTAAATTTATTATTTTGTTTACATGAATTTATTTATCATTGTTTAATTTTTTGTCACCGTGAACTGAACGATATTGAAAAAGTATATAATTTTGTACGCTGTGGCAACAAGGAAGTGCTCGATCTGTTTTTTATAATTAACAGTATTCCATGAAAAAAAAAATGGTCATATAACTAGGTGAGTCTTGGACTCTAGTTGGCATGTTAATTTGTGAAATAAATGAGATTTGGTAGTATTAATAGTTTGGAATATTAATAATCAATACAAGAAACTTTTTTATTTTTACGACAGTAAAATTTAATTATAAACAAATCATTTACCTTTACACTTCTACATAGTCGACGAATTTTACGTAACGAATAAACTTGACTTCACAACAACTAACAAATTTAGGTACTTGTGAAATTTTATCAAATTATAAAATAAACCATGTCAATGCTACACACTCTTCTAAATTACAAAAAAGTCGAAAAAATTATATTTCACTTGCTCACAGTCACGTCTATGAGTTGCTCAAGGACAATAAGACAATAATTCAAAAAAGAACATACTAATTGATTTGTTGCGTGGCAACAGAGATCGCAGCCGGCCGCGCCAGTTTCGAAATTCTAAAAGTGTGAAACTTTTTATTTAACTTCACATAATAAACTTTTTATTTAACTTCGCTGGTGGTACTGCTACGCGGCGCTGGCAGTACCACCAGACGATGGAGAAAGAGAGTTTTGTGTCGGGAGTTGAAGGTTTACATAGCGTGGGAGCAATTAAGTAAGCCTCCCTGGGAGTGCTAAAAACCTATTTTAATCTTTAAATAAAATTTTTGTTAAGTTTAAAAAGTCATAATTCATTATATTTTCGAATCACAACCAAACATTGCAATTATATTATTAAATAGCATCCGATAACAACAGCAGCATTAGCGGTACTTCTTTAAGCAAGTAAAGCTTGAAAATCATTCAATTCCATTCAATCACAGGAACAGAAATTAAACGCCTTTTAAACTATTTGCCCCAGAAAGATTCTTAAAATATAATGGCCAGATAAAATTCCAAATTTTGAATTGCATCATAAAATACCTGCCAAATCGATTTCTGATCAAATTAATAAACGGAGCTAGACATGAATAGACATTTACATAGAATGTCATCAAATGATAATACAAGAAATGCGTTGACTTAGGCTCTAGATGGAAAGAGAGAAATTCCTTTGGATGGCCGAGTTTGGGAAGTGTCCTAGAGGCAGTGTTAAACAGAATTAAATTATGTGCAGTCGTTGAGGCCTCATGTATCAGCTTATTGAGCTGAGAACTGATTGTTATAAAATACCATAATACCCGTTTCAACAACATCAAACATGTTATACTAATTAATACATTTCAAACAATTACGTAAGAATAACATATGCACTTTTCAAAGATACAAAATTCTTCACGGTAAAATGCATTACACAAATACCTTCTCAATCAACAGAAAACAATTAAAAAAAAAAAAACCCTTTTTTTCCTAATTTAGAAATTTTGTTAACAAATGGAAATTTATGCAAAATAAATATCTGCAGCCAAAGTAATACATAAAAATACTTCTGTTAATCTGTGATTGTTTTATTAAATCTATAGATGGTTTTTGTGATCAGTATTGGTATTAATTATGACAGGCAAGGGAGCATATGTATTGATACAAAACTCATCCTGAGGGTGTCCAATGAAAGCAGTCCAAAAAGAAAAATGACGCTTTATTCACAAATATTCAGGAAAAGTCGAAGCACAGGTAATAGAACTTGTACAGGTTAGCAGATCAGCAGCACTTGCAAAGATTAGCAACTCTACATGAACACAATAAAAACCGAAAAAGCGCTTTCAATAGCGTTTTCTAGAATTCTCTATCAAAAGAGATATTGGGAAAACTCGTCTTTCTGAGAGCTTTCATTTTGTCGCCAAGGTCGGGAGTCATTGCTTGGCCCTTTGACATCCAACAAAACCTCCGTAAGTGCCTCTTTCCAACCGTAAGAATAGCATTGCAGGTTCGTAATGACATGCTACTCCTAAATTTTTAATAAAATAATTTGATATTTTATACATTTTTGTCTCAAATAGACTGCGCTCTTCAAATATAAAATTTTGAGGGCATTGATCCCTCTGTTTTCCATAAATGGTAGGATAAGTTCTTTTAAAAGCCTGGACATCTGAATACAAAAATGAACAATTAATAGAGCCTTTCAGAGTAGCATTTCAAAGCAACTAGATCCAATGCAATAATGGAAAGTTTGATATGATGTTTAAATAACAAATTAAAAAAAAAAAAAAAAAAAAAACAGCATTTGGTGAGCTGAAGGTTTCTCAGATTTAAGGTAGTGCAGTGATTACATTTAATCAAATTCGTAAGTGAACACAACACCAGGCAACACATTCGTAAGTGAACACACACTTTTACACCAGGACAAGATTCTTATTAAAGACAGCTGGATTCATTTGATAGGTCGAGGAACATTTCTGTTTCCCATGAACTTTGACAGTGAAGAATCCGATTCTTCTGAGAATCAAGAACATCCCCACATCAGATGTCCAGTTTTGCAGGTGTCATTTCTTACCCTGGTTGGGGCACTTAGCTACCAATAACCGAGTTTATTACATTCAACTATTCAACCAAAATAAATGATTATGTCCCATGGTTTTGAAAGAGGCGTAGCCAATTTCCTTCCACACAAAATTTCTGAAGAGAAGGGACATTAAAGATCTACTAAACCTTCGACTAGAACGTCGTGTCCGAGGGTATTGCATTACTTTTTCTACTGCGTGACTAGCATCAAAAGATGTCACATCTGCATAGCAATGGTAAGTGCGACAGGTACTTTGTGTGCCTGAAATGATACCTTTAATATTTAAATTATTATAAATTAGTGTAAATAATAATCTCAAGATATCCTGTCATTTAACACAATCTATGCCAACAAATCCAGAAACCAAAGTAGACAAAAAATTAGTGAAACACTGCAAACAACCATCATTGTACAAAGCTAATTATTCAACAAAATTTTTAAGTGTGGTTTCATTATAATGAAGCAGAAAAGGCATATTTGTTTCTGCAAAAAGTAGATAGAGCCACTGCCAAAATGTAATGCTGATAATATGCAGAAGAGGTTCACGAACTGTGATATGCATGCCTCTAAGTGTATCTGTGCAGAGCAGAAAGAACAAATAACAGTCCAACCATTAATTTATGTACATAATTTAAGATAAGAGATATCTTATGTTGGGGCTGCGTTTGATTTCCATTACCTTTAGACAAAGGGAACTATGACAAAAAAGTTTGAGAACTACTTATATGGAATACCCTATTCTGAAAAATACATTAGTTATAATAGTTTCACAAATGCCAGCTTATTTAGGATCAAACTTGGAAAAAAATAATGCTTATATTTCCTTACCTATAAAATCATTTAATAAATTTTAATAAGAGTTAAAAAGAATAATAAATAATTTTTTCTGGTTGACTAGTATATATAATTTTCATATATTTCTTTTAGTTATTTATTATGAAATAGTTTCATTATCATCTTAGATTCATTTTTTTGTCTTCAAACACACACAAATTTGATTAGAAATTATTAAAATACTTTACTTTAGGAACAAATGTGTTTTGTTAGTATTTCATTTTATAAAAAATAATCATACCTAAGACTTGCTTGTTAATTTTGAAATGTAATACAAATAAAACTTGTTTTTACACATCATAACATGAAAAGAAAATTCAGCAAAAAATTATTAAATACTTTCACAGACATAATAAAAATTTATTAACATTGATTACATACACAAATGACTGAAAAAGTTAAAAAGACATTCATCATAACTTTTTCAAATAAAATTACACACTTTCAGCATTTTCTGTTAAAATATACATTTTAGATTTGTTCAAATAAAAATCAGCACCAGTTCTACAACAGTATTTAAATTAGCTATATAAAATAAGTACAATCACAACATTTTATCCAAATAATAATAATTACATCCAAAAATAACTTATATCCAAAATTCATATAATTCAAGAAAAATAATTCAACAAATGTAAATGTGTCTATAAATAAAGTAGCTAAATCGTCAAAATTTGTTCTTTTTGAAGAAAAATTACCAAAATAGAAAATTCTTTCAGGAATTTTAATATTTTCACATGATTTTGTTTAAAATATTTTATGATATGGACTAGTACATTTGCATAAAATTACAATAAAATTTTACACCCTTACTTTTGTCCTACAGGAAATAATATATTAAGAAGGAAGAGTATTTACACATTAAATTTCAGTAATATTATTTATGCTTTGATAAATTAAAAGTATCATCTATAAATAACACAAAATTGCATTATAAAATAAAATAATTTTAAAACAGAAATCAAATGGTGTAATGTTTGTTATAAGGTGAAAGAAAAAAATGTGGTCTGTTAAAAGAATTGGTAAATAAAATATAAAATAATGAGGGGGGAAACCATTCATACATCTTTGTTTTGAAATTAAAAATATATATATATGATTTCACCTTTTAATAATAATAATTTTAGCAGTATTATTTCATGAACAATGGATAACATTTTGGCATAATTATAAAAATCAATAAAAGGAAAAAATTTCTTTTTGAACTTATTTAAATACTCAAAAATTTGTAGCAAAGCTGTGTATATTTACCAAAAATAAAAAAAAAAAAATTCGATTTCATTTTTATTACAAATACATCTGACTAATTTTTACTTTCAAAAAGCAGTTTTCATAGATTTTGAATTCAATATATTATTTCTTATTTCAGTATTATGTGATAAAAATAAAGGCAAAGTTAAATATCTTTGATATTTTGTCAGGCTAAATAACTTGTTTCATCAAGTACAATATGACATTGAATTACTATTAGAGATACCTCATTGTTTTGAGAGTAAAGCTAAAATTCAATTATAATGTATTCTCAGTCTTCAACTTATATTTCAAATGTTTATAAAATTTGAAATATAAGTTGAAGATTGATACATTTCACTAAAATGTATCAATGTAATAATATAAAAACATATAAAATGTAACATGAATTTATTTTTATTGTACATTTCATTTTACTGACATTAAAATTTAATTAACATAGCAATTTATTTGTTCTGTAGGCACAATTAAAAAAAAAAAAAAATGTTAAAAACTGAAGGAATTTCTTCTTCCAATTCAAGGAAAATTTACAACAGAGAAATTTTGTACATACATATTGTATTACTTTAAAAATAAACTTTAGCCTCTTCCTCCTCAAAAGCTCCAGTTTAGATCATTAGCCAAATATACACAATTAGTACATCCTTTTCAAAATACAATGAATGAATCGAATTATACAATATTCATATACCAGTTAAATATAATTACATACTGAATATGAAAAAATGAAATCCTGTTAAAATTAGTCATACAGCATTTTACAGAGGGGAAAAAAATAAAATAAAATTCAGTCATTTACGAGGCAATATAGTATCGCCAACTATGATTTAAACAAGACAACATGCAATTATCATTAAAAGCACAGATTCTGATATACATAAAAGTTATTCATGTTTAATTTGCACAAAATTTGAACTAATACAACAATTAACATAAAAAGTCTCATAAAAAGAAGTTTTTAAAAAAGAAGATATCATCAAATATACAACTATAATTTTTTGAATAATGAATTCCTGCACTGAGGATTATAAAACCACTAAATACTTAGAATAAAAACTCCATCACAGAATTTTGACTACCTTGGTTTGTAAAAGATATCAAAATAGCCGTAAAGGCAATAAAATTTTTCAAAGAAATTTCTAACTAAATATAAAAAGATAATGGAAATATATTTTGTTCTAATATACAGATATCAAAATTCTGAAGATAAATACATTATTTACTTTAATATATGAATTTAGAAAGTTTGTGAACAGTTAAATTTTCCAATTTTTAGCATAAAAACTCATTTGATAAAATTGTATAGATATCAGAAGAAATGCTGGAAGAACACTTTATATATAGCATTATTAACCCCTTGATATACAATGATGTCTGGGAGACATCATTCATTTCATGTGCCATTGCAAACTTTAACCTTTTTTTTTGTATGACAAGAGATTAAAAAATATAACAATTATAATGTGACACAAATGCTGCTCACCTAACATTCATACATCCTAGATACAAATTGCTGCTACAATGGATATTCCACATTTTTAATTATAAGTACAATAGAAACACATATCAGTTAATATTTAAAGTGCTTTTCACTATTCTAATACACAGATACAAATATATCAATAAATAGCATCCAAGTATCACAACATGGGAATAAACACTGAAATGGGAGATTACCCATATTTTAATGATGTCTATAGCCTGCAAAAAATACTAAACAGGTTTCTTAATGAAACTAATATGTTTTTCATTTAGACAAGCATGCATCTTAATATAATGATGAACTGTTCTGTAATGCTTTAAGCAAACAACCTTTTCAGAAATTGAAAAATGTGAAAGAAATGATACAGACCAGTGATTCTCAGTTTTTTTTTTTTTTAAAGTAATCCTTTTACTAACTTTTCCCCAGAAGACGACTTCTTGATCATAACTAAAAGTTCCAATGTATCTCTTAAATTTTTTTAAACAGTAGTTCTGAGAATTTTTTCCTTATTCCAGTCCTTTTACTGTACTTAACATGATTTAAACATTTCAAAATAACAATAACTATTGTTCTTTGAGGTTGAGTAAGTCTTCATTAGTTTTTCACATCTTTTGGATATTAAATTTTTTTAAAATTATTTTTCATTACATCATTAATAATGCACATAGATATACATCTTGTTAGTGGAACAGTGTTTTCAATCTTTTACTTAAAGAAAATTAAATTTCTGAAGTCATATTTAAAATTATTAAATTAATTTTTTGGTATTATAATAATTAACACTAAAAAATAAACATAATTATTAGTATCTTAATAATAAGCACATATTTATTAAACATATTTTACAAATTATAACATATTTACTATTATATTTTAACATAAATATTGACAATTTTACTTACAACAGACTTCATTTGAAAATAATAACTATTTTAGTAATTAAAAAACTAAATATCATTTCAGTTACCATCTCTGTATAAATGAATCTTTGCTTCCCTTTTTACTAGAAGAATTTTCATGAACCAATTTTAAATACTGTATTTTGGAATAATTTTACAATTAATATACTCTTTAAAAAGTTATAAGATGAAAATCAGTTATTTTTAATAGGCTTCTTAATGTAACCCTAAGTATATGAGCATTATGGTTTGAGAACCACTGTGATATGTATACACACACACAATACTGTACCTAAAAGTGAGAATAGAAACTAAAAAAATAAAATAAAAAATGATGCGAGTCACATCTATAACTACATTGGTGTATATTACTGAATACCTCACAAAAAATATTTATGAAATATAACAGTGTTCAAATAATTTTTGGGAGAAAAAGGAAAAGAATGATGAATTTCATTTCAGTTTGATATGAGAGTAAAATGCATAAGAGATAAATATCACATAATAAATAGTTTTCATACACTAATTCCACAAAATTGATTTCTTAAAAAAAAAAAAAAAAAAAAAAAAAATTATAGATATGTGTTTCAATATATCATTATCCAAACAAAAAAAACTTCAATTTAAAAAAATTACTTTTCACACAATTAATTTTTATTAAATGATAATTTTTTTTTTTGCTTATGAACTCAAATCTATGATTGTGATATGAAAAATGAATAAGCAAAGTATACATAATCAGAAACTTTTAAATAAAATTTTTAATTAAATTAAAATTCATCAAACATGCAAGACTTTTACAGTCTTTTTTTTTTTTTTATTTTACGACTGAAAATTTTGGTTACAGTAAGTCAACATATAATTTATCAATAGATCATTATTTGTTGTAAATATAACTGTGTCAGAAATATGGTAAAGTGCTTTTCTCAACAAAATGTTAAAATTAAGCTGGGCATAAACATCCTTATACATATAACAATGCTATGTAAAATATGTTGTTTTAAAAACACATAACAAGAATGGCACAACTTTCTTTCCTAAATATTACCCTTAACAATGTTTGGAGTATTCTAATAAGATTTTACTTTCAAATATCATTATAAGAAACGTCATTCAACTAGACTGGACATTTTCAACTTTCCTCCTCAATGATTTGAAAAATTCATTGAGTGTAATAATAGTATTGAAATCCCGAAAATGCAATGGGTAACCAATATACTTGTAAATGATTATATTTATCTAAAAATGTACTGATTCATCCATTAATCATTTGTTCACGAACAGATTATATATCTTTGTTTCCATATTTTATGAGAAAATAATTTGTATTAAAATTTAATTTACTGATAAGTATAATTGTTCCTTTTCGTATCCCAACCTACTTATTTTCAATGAGGGGAAGAAGCAGAATTAATGAAACGCTCATGATTCAAACAATGAAACACTGTATAAATAAGGAATAACTCACCTGCATTTCATAGAAAATTAAAAATATAAATTGAAAATGCTATATACATATACTATACACATATATAACAGTTCCACATTTCTTAAAGTACAATTAAAATGAAATATTAGTAAACATCCAATCCCATTATAAATATTAATTCTTATGTGAATTATTCTATTTCCCCCCCCCCCTCTATAATTTACATCACATATATGGCACATATATAATTCACACACATGCCTTAATAAATATTTTTGAAAAACAGTACATAGTAGTAATGCAGTCCAACCCTGATATAGTGAATCTCTGAAGATCAAATAAAAAGTTAATTTTGTCTAATTTTTTGTTGAAACCAATCACTATGATATGCCACAATTTATTAATTACACACACACATATCTTCTTCTACATTATCTTTTTCAACCTTATGGCACATCTTTCCTACATCCAGAATTTTTTTAAATGTAGGAAATAACATTTTGATATTGAAAACAGCTAGCATGCCACATATTTATTGGCTCCATCTGTTATGCATTTGATATTTAATTGATTTTCAATTGAAAATGCTTCCCTCTTCTCCTCATTTTTACCAATATTTTCAGGATTATAATGATATGGCAAAATGTCTTTTCAATTAGAAGTAAGTAGCCCCTGAAAATAAAGAGGAGGGAGAGATCACACAATACAATTCTGTTCCAATGCCTATTACGTTTTTGCATGAAGTATTTTGAAGAGAGGGATCCATTTAATATACAAGAGGACTTTTAGAAAAGGAGGAAAGAAAGAGTAAAGTAGCCAGACTACAGGCTAATAAACTATTGTTTGATTTCTAGAAATGACAAGAAGGGTGAAAAAGCGGGATTTGAAACAGAAGTATAAGAATGTTGTCTTTTGAGATCCTAACATATACATACAGTTATCTCTGAAAAACTGGGGGGGGCGGGATGTGTGGAAGGGAAATTTCAGTTCACTATAAGACGACTTTTATTTTCTGAGGAGTTCATTACATAATATGTTTAAAATAACAAAAGTGAATTAGTTCAGTTGGGACCATTGAAAAAGTGCACAAAGAATTCACTATAGTGAGCTACAACTATAGTATTTTTAAATAATACACTGCACAAATGCATTATATATACATATCTGTGTGTGTATGTTGATTTTTTAATTCTATTTTTGAGTTAATTCAAAATTTATCACTAAACTGAAACATTTCTTGGTTTTAATTAATTCATACAATTAATCTTTTTTCACAAAAAAAAAAAAAAAAAAAAAAACATTAAACACACATCTCTAATTTTTTAAAAAAATCATATATATTTTTAAAAAAATTAAAATGCATCACATGTTAAATCATTTCATCAAATGGTTCTTCATTTGCCCTCATTTCTTGAGAAATAAGCATACTTTCAGGCTTTCCATGTTTCCAAAACAATGCCATCTATTAAAAAGAAAAACAACTAATTTAAAATAGAAATATATTTATAATTCAATAAACTTAAGAACAGTATTTTTCAGTAAAGATATTTTATTTTTTATTCATTATACCTATAATAAATTAACTAAATGCAGTGAAAATAATTCAACATTATCTAAACATATATTAAATGTAGATCAGTATACTCGACAGAAATCGAAATACTCCTTCTGTCGGAAATTCGAGTTTATGTCCGTTTCCGGTCCATATTCCGGAGTGGAATAAAAAAGGAGAATACGAGTGGATTTTTTTCAAAATCGGTATTCGGACTCTTCGGTACATTTTACATCACGAATACACATATCTAGAGATTCTAGTACATGGAAGTAGTAAAAAAGATCTTAAGAACCTTGTCCTGTTGCAATGATTATACCATCCTGCTATATAATCCTTGGAATATACTGTAAAAATTTTACTGATAATTGTCTTTATCTTAAAGCAGCTATTATATTTCCTCTCCCAGATAATTGTCTTTTTCTCATACAAATTATCTTTTCTTTACATTGTATACATTTCTTTGATGTAGACATACAAAGAAATATATTTGTAGTAAACATTTTTGTAGGTGAAAACACCAAAGATTGTTAATTTTATTTAAGATCATTTGTTATAATTTATTTTTATAATTTCAAATACATTTGTGTTAAATAATTAAGCACTAATTAATTAAAAATTAATATTAAATTACAAGATATTATTTTTTTTATGTAAGTCAGAATTTAATAAATTAATTCATCATCAAACTATATTTTCTTTCTGTATTTTACACACCACATTATATTGAATAAAATATTCAATTATACAGTAAAACATCAATATACAAATGACTTATTGAATTTCATATAAAAGGAGGAAGTGATTCTCTCTTTCAATCTACATCAATTTAGTAAGGATGAGATAATGCTCAAGGATGACTCAAGGACAAACTGTTGTTTATTGAACATCGATAAATGCAAATTTCTACATGACTAAAAGGTTCACTATACATAGCTAATACAACTAGAAATCAAAATTGCAGCTGGTATTCCATTTCACATAAAAAAGAGAATTTCAAATAAACTGATCACAGATTTAATATGTATTAGCCTGACAAGTTCCTAAGTGGAAACAAAACCAGAATAGAGAGCCGAGTTGAAACATTACCTGTCACAAACTCACTATCATGACCACAACTTCTTGGTTCAGTCAAATGTATTTTATTCTAAAATTTCCATGATTATTTCACTTTTCAGTTCTACTTCCAAATTTTATTCAAGCAATGACTGTGATTAAATAAAATTTTTATTTTCAAAAAAATTTATAATTTAAAATTAATAAACAGAGTCCCCTCCAACTAATAACACTGGTCAGTTCTATGAACACAAATGTCCATGCAATTAAATTAAACTACCTCAACAATTCACTTTCTAACAATATAAAGATTTAATAAGAGGATTTCAGGAAAAAATCTACGAAACCTCGAGTTAGAATGTCTGTTTGTGGGTAGACATCAATGGTCTCCAAACTTTGTCCACTCACAGAACCCTTAGAATTATAAGGTTTGTTCAGAGAATCCAATCCCCACCCCTTAATAAAAATTTACCTAAAAGGAATATTTAAAGTAGATCAATATGTTATAGGTATTTTATGTAAAAAAATTAATGAAAAGTACTGTATTTATTATAAAACTTTAACACTTATATAAAATTAATGTAATTTAGTCATCAATAGCATTAACTTATGCTTCAGGTTTCTCCTATCCTTGCATCATATTTAAAAACAAGGGAGTGCTAGCATTTTTTTTTTATATGTAAACTGTCAGTCTCTCTATTGATGTTATTAGCAGCTGAATTTCATATACAAAATTTTGATTCTGTACTTGCTTTTTTTGCAACATAAGTTAAAAAAAGGTTTTCCATGGAGTATACAACAATAGTTTGCTTTAGATAATTGCAGTCATATAAACACAACAGCGAATATGAATCTATTTTGCATACATATTGACGGAACAACTGTTACTTTTGCACGTACATTACTGCTGATATCTCATTAGAAATGTCAGTGAGGGTTAGAAAAAACTAGTGTGAGTGTTTCACAATTTTCTTTTCAAATTTTTATTTTGATTTGCAGAACCTAAGGGTTAGACTTGTGTAATACACAGATTGAAGATGACTGAAAATGATATCAAAAACTCCCAATTCTGTAGTTAAATCAAGTGAAAATGAATCCAGGTCAACAAATAGTTTAGTTACAAACAAAATATTTCCATCATATTACAATTCTAACTCATAAAAAAATAAGTTTTTTTTGCAGACCAAAAATCCATATATATGATGCATTTATAGGAACATTAAATCAAATGTTCCTATAAATGGATAAATGCTTTCAATCAAAATCTAAAGACATAGAAAGGCAAAATGTTTTATAATCACAGAAAATCAATTGTTTCAGATAGACAAATGGTTGGAAGATTAAGTCACCTATGGTATTGCTAATCTAAATGATGTTATACTTCCAAATGTTTTGGTTCCTTGGCCATAGCTACAATCTTGAATATTTTGTTGTGATCTTTAGTGAACTTTTTAAACAAAATAGTGATGAAACCCATCACTTTTCTCACTTTTGATGTCATTATTAGACTTTAATCATATATTTACATTAAAATAGCTTTGTCTTTACTCTTTAGTTAAGTTTCATATCTAAATTTTCATCAATTATTTTCAACATTTCTCAGTAATATTAATTAAACAATTTTGTTACAAAAATATTCTGCTAATTTCAAATTTCTATAAAGTAGGATCAAATGTCATCAAATAAAATGAAGCTCAAAGGCAAATAATAGCCATCGCATGTATTTTTGGGTATATTGGAATATTGTGCTGATAAATGTATGGAATATTGTGCTAATAAATGTATGCAATATTTTTTCTGATAAATAGGTATTTCCCTATTATAGCGATCCCAGATGAGAGTCATCAAGCGACCAAGAAATGTTATCAAAATAAACTGAATCGCAAGGTAGGCTTCCCAAGTTTGCCAGCAACCTTGGCACCAGCATAATTTAGCAGGGACACTATAAAAGGAAAGAACCGATTAATGCATGCACAATGTTATATAAGTGACCTCCAAATCTTTTTAGAGATTATAATTTACAAGGAAAGTTCACTTGAAGTGGGTTAAGTTATTATTGTATCATTCTTGTCAGATTTCTAAATATAATATTTAAACTTAAACAGTATATTACAGATACATTAAATATACCAAATTTAAAAATAATGCTATCAGCACAACTTGATTAATGGAATCTACTCATAAATGAAAAAGATTACATTACTGTTATACCTCTGCAACAAATCAATTTGTGATAAATATCATGGAATATATTACATGTATGACACAAAAAAGTCTTTAAAGCTAATGAGATGAAAAGCTTGGAGGAAAGGAAATTGAATGCACTTATTTATTTATTAGTCCCATATTTGTGAACTTGGTTAGCCTTATTTTTTGAAACATAAATTTTAGGAAGTTTTTTCCTCCTCATTCACTTCCAAGAATTAATAAAGTGGTATTACTTAATAATGAATATTTTTAATATATCAACATTGAAAAAAAAAAAATAAAGCAACAGTATAAAGACTAATTGATTTCCTATTTTTTTATAGGTAACTGATGCCAAATTTTGGTAATGCCTTCTATATGAAAAGTAATGGCAGTCTCTTTGTAGGCAACATAAATCATTGCCAAAAAAATTGACGATATTTGGACTTAGTCTTTATGCTGTAGCTTCCAATTATAAATATATAAATTAGTCTGTTTTCTTAAAATAATCTTCTCATGAAACAAAGTTATGTACCTTATTCAAAACTATATAATAACCTTAAAGTGTTCCTTATATGCATTTTCATAGAAAAACACATTTGCTATGAAAATGCTGAACAGTAATATTTAGTTATCTTTTAGTTTAGTAAATTTAGTTATTATTTTTAGATATTTAAAACTGTCTTCACCCGATATCTTGAAGCAGATCCTTAGCTCAGAAAATATTCGGAGTCAGAATAAGAAATCTCAATATTAAAATATATTTGTAAGATTATGATACCATTGCATACATATATCATAAGCATTCTTGAAACATTTTATAATATTTTTTCCACTTTAACATGCAATATCAAATCTCATTTGTAATATAAGATACCGGGGAAAAAATGGAAGGCTTCAAACAGAAACCAGTATAAAAAGTATACTGATCTCCCTACAATAACAATAAGCAATTTTAAAGTTAGAATATTTTTCTATCTAAAAAAAAATGTGCTAAATTTCTCTCTTTTCTTTAACATTAGGAAAAGATTTACCAATTTTTTTTTTTGCAATGACATTCTTAGGAGGTAATAGAAAAAGTAAAGGAAAGGAATTATTGATATATTTATATTAAGAAAACAGACTATACAATACACTGATACATTATATAAACAATGCATAAGAACTCAGGCATCACCTACTAAACTACTGGTTTCTGAAGACTCTCCTGTATTCATAAAGAAGTGCTTGAAAATCCATGAAACAAGCATGTAGAGTAATATTAAAGTTACCATCACAGCAGTGAATAAAACAACAATCATAACCGGTGAAAGATCATATGAATTTGATTCATACACATTTTTACACAATTCAATATTTTGATTTGTGTATTTTGGTTCTGTAATAGTTCCAGGCAAACCAGTTGTTACATTAAAATTTTTAGAATTAGCAAACCCTATTCTTTTGTTTTGACGATCAAAAACTACAATGAATCCTTTCAAAATTGATGAGCCTATTAACACTCCATTTTCCAAGACTTCAAAAGCAAACTTGAAACAAGTAAAAATGGTTGTCTCAACATTAAATGGCAATAGATACAGTTCAGGTGAAACAAGAAGGCTAAAAGTACTGTTGGCAGTATGATAAAATGTCATTGTAAGGGTAGGAAAAGTTGCAATATCAAATTTATCATAAGGAATGCATGCTGCAGTTTCATTCATCCAGTATTTATCTAATATAATATGCTGCACTTTTTTCCGAATTTCAGTGACTGTCCAATCATAAACAGCTTTAGGTAAGAATAAAGCAGTTGTACCACTATCAATAACTGTTTTATCTTTATTTAATTCCCAACATTTTACAGGTACATGTTTTGTGCCAATCATTAAGTCAGTTAATATGATTTCATAGTACCATTCTTTAACAATTGGAGTGTAAAGTATGTGATAATAATTCATTAACGTAGATCCCATTTCAAATTTTCCACAAATTGTCTTTTGTAACACACTCGTGAAGTAAGGTCCACACAGATCTAGGACAAAAATATTGGCAATATTTTGCTTTTTTATTAAACTATCAAAAAATGGTTCAACAGAAGGATTTGGAAGAGCTATAGCGGGATAACCTAATCCAAGTAAACCATGAAATTTTGAATTAGGTTCAAATATTTCATCGATTGATACCATACAAGCTATAGTAAATTCCATATCTCCTTCGCCGAAATCCATAATTTCTTCGGCCAAAAACCCTTTCCACCGGCCGACGATATAATGTAGATCCACAGCAATACCAAGTCGTTTCAAAGTTGTCGATCTATTTGCATGGAAATATCTCACGTCTCCAGGGGTCGGAGGTTGAACAGCAATGGCAATATTGCTGCTACCTGTATCTAAAAGAAGATTAATTTCTTGTGCGGGTGTTCCCAGATGGACGGTAATATAATACCCATGTTGGGATTCACCATAGATGTTTACTTCATAAGATTTTTGACAATTACAGTACGATATATATAAAGCATATAAAACTGTCCAAAATAACATGATTCACGTATAAAAAAACTGTCTAATATTTCTATTTAATTGCATCCTTATTTGATTTTTTCCCAACAGACCAAAGTGACATTTTGGAACTTAAAATCACAAAAAAACATATGCATTAAGAATAAGCAATGCTTACAAAATCTTTCTTTCCATTAAATATATATTTTAAACATTACACGCAATACTATCTAGGTGCTGTCATAACAGGAGAAAAACAACATGCGTTAACCTACACTATCGATGTAAACAAGCAAGTACGAACGGAATATGCCAGCGTACAGATGTGCGATTCTTCAAAAATTCACTTATAATTTTATATTTTTCAAAAAAAAAAAAAAAAAAAATAGAAGTTATTATCATTTCAAAAACTGAAATAAAAAAGTTTTTTAAATGTTTTTGCAATATATTAGAATACTCTATTATTACCCCATAAGATCTCCGAAAACAATATTTATTAATGTTATCTGGCAACTATAGTGAAACGAATCAAATTGTTGATTGTCATCTATGTACACGGGTTTATTCTGTAACGCGTTGGTGTAAATTTACTGATTATAAAGGTAAGGAATCCGTTTTAATCCTATAATTTTTAAATTTTTGTTTGTTTGTAAGTTTTTGTATACAATCTTTGTTTTTGTGGTTTGCAATTTCATCAATTCTTTTTTTATGTTGTAGTTTGTTTGAATTCTTTTTTTTTGTTTAACTAAACCGGCTTTTTAAGTGAAGCCATTTTCAGTTCTAATGCAACGTCTTGAATAATTTTTGTTAGGTTGAGAACAGAAATTATTCAGTTTCGTGAAGTTGCGTTTTGTTTTGATATAAATGAATTGAAATCTTAAATTGTTTTTTATTAATATTTGTAGTGAAAAAAAATGGCTGAAAATGACGCCGAATTATTGGATTATGAAGATGAAGATGAACAGGAACAAACCGCTCCAGACCCAACAATTGAAACTAAGAAACCAGCTGGTGGTTATGTGTCTATCCACAGCTCTGGTTTCAGGGATTTCTTATTGAAGCCTGAATTATTGAGAGCTATAGTTGATTGTGGATTTGAGCATCCATCTGAAGGTAAGCAACGCCATGTTTTTTTTTTTAAATAAATTATGGAGTTCAATCTAGTATACAATGTAAATCAAAGCGTATTAAGATAAATCTGCATATTTATTACAGTTCAACATGAATGTATTCCCCAAGCAATTCTTGGAATGGATATATTGTGCCAAGCCAAATCTGGTATGGGTAAAACAGCTGTGTTTGTTTTGGCTACATTGCAACAGCTTGACCCGGTGGATAATCAAGTAAGTTTTTGTATTTAACTTTGGTTGATCGTTTTTGTAGAAAATGTTCATGTAAATAATTGTTGAATATATAGTTGCTCCATGAGTATATATTTAAATCCTATTTAACAGCTAAGTAACAGTGAATATATAATAGAATTTTACTGAAAACATTTCTATATGCCTAAATTATTGTAATTAATTAGGTTTCTTGTGCTATGTAAGAAATTTGGGTACCATTTTAGGTTGGAATGCAATTTAGTCCCATCACCCTTTGTCTTCATGATTTTGTTAGCAATGAATCACTATATGGCATTCCTAGACATTTTAATTCTTCTGCCATTTTGGTTTCAGATTTATGTTCATTAATATTAAGTAATAGTTCTTAGGCTAATATTGTGTGTACTGTTATTAAACAAGTCTTTACTTTTGTTTTTGAGCCTTTGTTTCAGAATTGACTCTTTTTCTTTTACACGAAAAGAGAATTTACTGTACCATGGGCAGGTATAAGTTAAGCATAAGTTTTGGGGACTGACAAATGTTTTGATTAGTGATAAATCGACAAGTTGGCAACCCTACAATGTAACTGATTCCATTTATCTTCTTGGCCGGACAAATAATTTGCTTTTTACACAGTTTAACATACTTGGTTTACTTTTTAATATATTTCATGTATGCACTTAAAAAATCAGTTTGAGAAAAGCGTCGTACTGACATGCTCGCGAACCATTTGATTGTTCTTGTCTTGGCCTTTTCAGGCTGGACTGGACCTTTCACCGCACATTTGATCGACTTTTTTTATGTAAAATGTGGTCGATAGCCGTGAGTCCATTACAAAATCTCGCTTTCTGGGCTGAACCCAGATTTCATCGTTACATGACCGAAAAGTGGGAATATCAGTACCAAAAGATTATTAAAGAAGCTATTTCTGGTTTGAAAAAGAGTTTCGTAACTTTTTACAGTTATTGTAGTCAGCAATCAAATGTCCATTACAAAATCAGGCTTCGTGAACAGAAAATCAGTTTCGTTGTTACTTTAAAAATAAAAGCTCTACAGTCGTCACCGTTAAAGGTCAGTGAATTGTTACCTTTCTTTTTTTATGAAGTTTTCGATGTGTTTTTTATTGAATTTGTTAAGTGTTTTTGTGGTATTTACACGTTTTATTAAGTATCAATGATGGTTGCTAGTATAAGTATTAAAGAGATGAATACAATAGTTTTTAACAAATTTAGAAATGAAAGGAAGCTTTCTGGTGATGAATTTTTAAATGCTAAAGCATGCAATGGTTTAAATTAATGGTTATATGGATGAGTATGAATAGCATGACAGGACAAAGGAAGGAATTTTCAGAAATTTTACTAGAGTGTTGGGATAGGTTTGTCATTCCTAAACTATTAGAAAATATGTGTTTTTGTTCAGTTTATGCACTTGTGTTTTGAAAAGATTAAGAGTAAAATAAGAAATCAGTTACAGATTGTTAAGCTTTGTTAAAAGAGCAGTGTGTTAGCAGAGCAGTTTTGTTTTAATGGATATTATATATAACTGTGTTTGTTCTGCGAGAACTTGGTTCGTAAAAAATCATCAAATTGGTAACCTGTGTCTCATTGCAGTCTTTTCATTTTGGACGGGACCCTTCAACAGACGCTTGATTGATTTTTTATGATAAATGGTAGTCGGTAGTCTAAGATCTCACTGTCTGGACATATCAACATCATTACATAGCTGCATGGAAGGTTTGAATGATTTTACTGGAAGGATTAGAGAAATTATTTCTGGTTTTGAAAACAATGGGTTTTGATAGTTTTTATAGTAAATGTGATTGGCAATCAAGCATCTAATATAAAATGAGATTGCACAGGTGGAATATCAGTTTTATCTTACCTAGCCAAAGGAGCCTCTTGATGGTCACCATCGGTCAGCAATTTTTGTAATGTTATTCAGTCTTTTTTATTCTGTTCATTTTTACATGTTAATGACTGCAATGCTTTGGAAAATATCATTCTGACATCCTTCTTCCTGTTGAAACGATTTCAAGTTTGTTTTAAGTGTTTTCATGTTATTTGCATGTTTTCTTCTAAATTCAACTTTTCAAAATTTTTGTATGTTGGACAAAGTGCCGTCTTGTTTCTTGTTGAAACTGTGTGATTTTAAAAGTTTGGCTAAGTAGTATGCTAAAATAGGACTACTGATTGACATGAATTGCCTTATAGAAAGAGAAAAAAAAAGAGTAAAGTTTGATACATATTTTGTTAAAAGAGAATTTTTTTTTACGTTTACACTTATTTGGTTACAAGGTTTTTGGAAGGTGTGTTTGAATGAATTTGTGTGAAATGAAGATCCTGTTGTGGATGAATGGCAGGCAAAAGTGGAATAATTGATTATCTTAATGCTATTAGACACTTCATCCAGGATTTTATTATATATATTATATTCTGTAATAGATCCTCTGTAAGTTAGTCAATTTTTTTTCCTGAGTTCATGTTACTCTAAAAATTCACCCATTTGTCTTATTTTCAAAATTGCGTAAAGTGGTGGAGCTTAACCACATTTTCAGTACAATAACTTAGTTCTATAATTTGTTGAATACTTTATGGTTACATTTTTTGTTCTGAAGTTGAAGGGTTTGAAATTTGTAGAACTATAAACATTTTTACTATCAAACCTATGTGTTTGATAGTAAAAATACTAATTCATATAGACTTTTTCTTGTAAAATAATTGATCACTGAGTATCATATTCCCTTAGTGTTTGTAAGAATTTGTTCAGTTTGACATAAAATTTGACTAAAAGGAGGTCAAATTGTATGCCGCTCAGTTTTTCTTTTAACTATGTCTGGGGGGGGGGAGAATTTGGTATATTATGTCAATTAAATTGTATGAATTTTGGCATGAAAAGCCTTTTTGCTTCCTTTCTTTGTTCTAATCTCTCAGTGTATATTATACCAGCTCCTAATTTCCTTTATTATACAAATTGTTTTATAAAATATTACATATCTAATTTATGTTTTTTGCTTTTTAGGTTTCAGTACTAGTTATGTGCCACACCCGGGAACTAGCATTTCAGATTTCTAAAGAGTATGAACGATTTTCCAAATATATGCCGACAATTAAAGTTGGTGTATTCTTTGGTGGAATGACAATTGCTAATGATGAAAAAGTATTAAAATCCAACTGTCCTCATATTGTTGTTGGAACCCCAGGAAGAATATTAGCCTTGGTGAAATCAAAGAAATTGAATTTGCGTCACATCAAACATTTCGTTCTTGATGAATGTGATAAAATGCTTGAAGCTCTTGGTAAATATTTATATAATATTTGATAAAGTATTTGTAAATGAATTTTCCTTCTGTTTATCTTAAAGTAGCTAATCTTTTTAAAAGTTCATACACATTGCACAATTCAAATAAAGTGTTAGTAACTGGGTAGATGTTTTTTTTTTTTTTAAAGTAGAGATTAATTCAGAGAATTATTGAAATGGCAAAAGTAGCAGCAGTTGTGTTTTCATTAAATAATGAAATTTAGAGTACAGTATTTTTAAAGAAAAAATAGGACTGCAGTCATTAATAACCTTTTATATGTTGCATAACCTTTTTAATGTGGAATGATATATTGTTGTGGCTTTTTATTTTTTACTTGCATATTTTTTATTTAATTTTGCTTATTTATATTAAAGTTCTTATTTCAATAAAAATGAAAAATAAGCTTTTTGTAGGTGTTGTGAAAGTGGTTATATTGTTGTTCAACATTAAAAGTGTAATTTCTTTAATGTTAAATATTTTGGTATTTTTTTCTTTCTATATCCTTTAATCTGTTTTTAGTTTATTAGTAGGACTGTGATTATGACATGCTTATGAACTGGTTATTAAAAATGTTTGTTTATATTTTATAGATATGCGTAGGGATGTACAAGAAATTTTCAGAAGCACTCCTCATGAAAAACAAGTGATGATGTTTAGTGCTACCCTGAGCAAAGATATACGTCCTGTTTGCAAAAAGTTTATGCAAGATGTAATTACACCCCTCTACTTTAACAATTCTCTAAAATATAAATTTCTTTTTCATGATGTTTCTATTATAAATTTTAGTTGGCACAACATCTATTGTAAAAAGTTTTTAAAATTTTTAAATCTGCACTTTTTTGAATTTTTTGCTTCTGGAAATTTTTATCTGATTTGAAATTTCTTCATGAAATGTGTTCAGAAACCGTGGCTAGTTGGCATGAATTTACTTGATTGTTCAGAGCCTGAAATGATGGAATGAATTATAGTATGTGGTAGTGGTTGTAGTTTGTTAGTGAAAAGAGTTGGAAGATTTTTATTTAATGGGGATAAAATAGTTATGAAAAAAGCTATGGCTATTTGTCTGGTCAAAAGAAAGTGTGGCTTTTGATGCTTTGAAAGTTGTTATCAGTTAGGAGTCATTGTCAAAAGTTTTTTGGTTGTCTTAAGTTTCTGAAAAACTTTGGTCAAAGATCAGTTTGTAAAGTGTATGAAATGGAGTTTGCTAAGTGATAATTGAGTGATGTGGTTGTAGATTGAATAATGGGTGACGTTAAGTTTGAAAAACAGTTGGGGTTGAAAAGTGACTAACATTGAAATAGTGTATACTGGAGGTTATATTGTGGATTTACACAGTTCAGTAAGTTTTCAAATTTTATTCTAAAGATTGTCTGAAATATCAAGATTTTTCATGTGTTTTGAAATATCTTTGTAATTTATGGTTGGTAGAAGTTGCTGTTAAGGATTCTGTTTTAAATGTTTGTGATGGGTGTTTTGTAGTTCTGAAATTAGGCATGAAATAGCTTTATGAAATAAGAATTAGGCAATAGTGGTTTATTTATTGTATTTGGTGTTGACTAGAGGATTCTAATCAATATTGTACGAATGTATCATCATTTATGCATGTGTAAAGTGGATTTTATGAAGTTCTAAGTTAATTTTTATTTTTGTTTGTGTACTCACAAATTCTTTAAAATATATCTTGATATTTACATTTTTAAAAAAAATTGTGCTCCTGGTACTGTTTATTCATGTAAATTTATTGAACTGATAGCTGCAGCTTTTAAAAATTTTAATTCATTTTACCTTCAGTATTAGTTTCAAAATATTAGATTTTTAACAAGTAAAGAACTTACGCAAAGGGGGGGAGAATAAGTATTTTCACTTGTAAATATCTGAATGTTTAACAATTCAGTTGAGATTTATAATAGATAAACAATTGTGCTGTTTTTTTTCCCCCAATAACATTGAACTTCAGGCAAATGTATATTTTTACTGTGGCTATTGATACAAATTCTTTCATGTGACTTATTCTTATACTCAAACTTGTTGCTTTCATAAAATGTCTTAAAATATTTGAGAAATATTTATTGAAGTTCACTATCATTTAATTTATAAAATTGATCTAAAGCAGTTGTAAAGTGTAACATGTTGTATTTTTCTGTTAAAATTCCTGAATAAATATATGCATAATTTAATCTGCGGCTATCAGTTTAAATTTAACCCCTTAAATTTAAGTATATGGTGTATATTTAATGTTTTTGATAAATTTTAAATGGCAAAATTCTTAGAAAATGATAAAGACTACTTTTAAAATTGCATTTCAATTATTGCAACTTTACTTATTCTAAAGTATTTTTGCTAACATATGTTTGCTTTCTAAACTTAAACCTTTTAATCATTTATTAAATGGGTTTTCTTTAATATACTTAAGAATTAAAATTTTTTACTTAAAAAATTTAACTCTTAAGTATATTAAAGAAATTTATGTACATTTATTAAAGAAATTATGTACATTTTTTTTACTATTAAGGGGTTAAAATAGTTATTCATTATACTGTATTTTGTGTTTTTTTGGAATTTTTGACAAAAAAAATGAATATTAATATTCACATTAAGTATTGCCACACTCTTGTCAAATGACATTTTTAAGGTATTAGTGATTACTATTGAATTGATTGCTAAAATTTTTAAATTGTTGATATTTACTGTTTGTGCAGAATTTTCTTGTATTTTTGAAAATTTTTTTTATCCACTCTCTGCAATGTGTGTCCGTTATAGATTAATGAATGCATTTTAAAAGCTAATGAGAAGATTTAAAGTTTTTTCTATTTCTCTTTGAGATTTGCTTTGAGTTGTATGTTATCCTAAAAATTGTGCATTACTATATTTTTGTTGATTTCCAAATGATTTCTTTCTCATTCTTCATGTATGATTCAAAATTTTCTGATTTTGTATATAACAGATTTATATGCAACAGATTTAATTAAATTATTCCTTTACTGTTAATATACCTCATTTAATCGGAAAATAATTTTTGTGGTTTTATGAATGGATTTTGAATAAGTCAACATTTGTAAATTTATTTTGTGCCATCAATTTTTTTCTGCAATGCATGATGGGTTTTGATAAATAGTTTAAATAAGTGTAGATGGATAGGTCCTGCCTGATGGCTCATCCAAGGATTAAATACTTTTAAATTTAATTTTTCAAAGGAATTAAGTTAGTTTATTTAAATTATACCTTAAGATTTTTAAAATTCATGTCTGGTTTTATTAAATTAAATTCTCAAATGAATATTTTATATATTGCATTGATTTTTTGAGTCAATAATACAGTTGGAAAAATTTCAAATTTTTATGACTATTTTCCTTAAATACAAATTTTATAATCATTTGGAAAGCAGCAAAGATGTTATGTATGAAATTGTGAATTTGTAATATTCATTTTTATTAAAACATTCTTGAAATTTTTGAAAGTCAAAATATTACAGCAGTCATGGAGTATGTGTTCCTCTATGTAGCTGTATATTGTTCTTATGAAAGCTTTCATAGAAATTTATATATTTCTTCTGTGAAAGAAATGTCTTAAAATATCATTTTCTGTCTCTTTTGTAAAGGTTACTGTTGTTCAAATATTATTTAAAATTGAGTATTTATGGAAATGAATAGCATTTCCATATTACTGTATAATGATTGTGAACATCTTTAATTTTGAAATTATGTAATATTTGTACTTTTGAGTTACTTTTTGTTTCTACATATGTGAAAAAGATTGGTTTTGTAAAGCTCTTTGTATGAGTATTTAAAAAAAGCTTAGGAAACTTGTTACGTGAAAGATACTTGCATACAAACTTATACATATGTAAGTTGAATTAAACTGCTAAAATGGTATAAGTATTGCAATCAAAAAAGTTATTGATAGTTTGCTTTAGCTCCAAAAAGTCAAGACTTGTTACTTGGTTTATTGCCTTGTAAAACGAGCATTGTCCATTAAAGGCTTTTTTTTTTTTGTATGATAATTTTAAATTAAACTTGAATTATTTTTGTGCTATGATGGAAATAAGTTAAAAGAGCTATAATAAAGTACAAATTAAAATTGTGTTATTGTTGCAGACATAGGTATTAGTTATTATGCAAGTATAAAAATAATTTTAAAGAACTTAAATATTTCTTTGAAATTATTTTTGTAGACTGTGTAGAAAAATGATCGCCAACCTTTTGAACTTAACAGGCCACTAAATCAGCAGATTAAAACCCTGCAGTCTGGTTACCAACATTGTCATGTTTGGGATCCTTACTTGTATTGACCAGAGAAGTTAAATTGATTTATTAGTGCTGTTGAACAATAATAGAAACTGCCAATTGACATATTTCTCTCATACATTCATCATAATTTAGAAATATTTGCTGATCTGATATTTGATACAAGTTTGAACAGCATCCGTGTGAACAAGTAATTTTTGCAAGGATATATTTAGTTCATTTTATATTGGAGAAATATGCAGGCTTGATTTCCCATTCATTTATTGACAAGAGTTTTGAAGGCCTGATCCTTAATATTTGGTTTTGTTCAGTGTGTAACAGCTATCTCTTTGCTGTGTGAATGGAAAAATAAGGGGATATATAAAAGGAGCCCATGTGTTTCGCAAAGAGTTTGAAATATTCCAGAATTGAAAGCTTCTTATCAAATTTTTATTTATGTTAATGCTTCATACAGTTCGGAGAAAGCCTTTTTGTGTGTGTATGTTATCATGTATATAGCTCTGTTTGATTATCAGTAATGTTAGAACTGTCTGCATATCTTAATGAAATTTTTTCATCAATTTCATGATCCAGATAACTAATAATTTCAACCAAAATATAGTTGGTTAAGTAATGGTGTTGATTCATCTTTATATATTAAATAGGTTACTTTTTTCCATTTTTATTTAGGTTTGCTAGATGTAAATTTAATTTCTTTTCCAACTATATATAATCTTTGAGTTTTCGTATATTAAATTGTTATTAAATGAAAAACTTAATAAGGACTTTGAAAGTCATTTTTGTTTCATCAATTATCAGCTTCTGTTTTCATGCATTATTTCAAATTAAAGGAGCTTCTTAACAGTCTTATTTTAATCAGAATTGCTCTCTGTTTAAAGGGCATCATTAGATGAAATCTAAGAATACTCATCAAAAGACAACTGTGGATCTACCTCATACTGGCATATTCTTAATTCAATACCAATTTCAATTAATTTGAATCATACTTTTTTGCCATTTAAATTTTTGTCTTGTCTCCAGTTCAGATAGTCTTCCAATTAATATACTTGTTGAGTATTAAGGATCCGATTTGTTATTTAACTGAAAATTAAGTGAAATGTACAATTAGGTTATTATTAATTATCTAATAAATGGAAAATGTTCTTTTTATTGGTTTGAGTGAATCTAAACTATGAGAATTGTTGAAGTAAAACTATTTGAGGCCATTAAATGTAAAAGATAATGCACTGTCATAATCATATAAACCTTAAAAATATAATTAGATGAGATTAAGTATTTGTAGAACTGCAATACTTTTTAACTGTTGCACATCTCAAAATAATAATGAAGCGAATTCTGTGTTATAGTTTTCTTTTCTCTCAGAGTGTGAAAGTATTATAAAAATTTCTATGGATTACTGGTTGGCGATCATTAATGTTGAATATATTACCTTGCGTAATCTTATGGTTAGTTGTGGTATTTATTTTTAGGTTTTGGTATATAATAAAGTGTGTATTAAGTAATCTCAAAGCATTTTCTAAGTCTACTATAGCTAGCGTGACTTTTTCTATTCTTCATTCCATACATGTATGCAAGTGATATGTTATTTGCTCATACTAAAAATAAGTGTTATTGCTTAGCGTTATGTTACTGAACCTTTTATTTTACTTCAAATTTTAAAGATTGCCAACTTCTTGAAAATATTAAGTGCTTTTTGTATAAAAATTATCTGCAGTTATTTAAATTTATGTATGATTTAATGAAACATGTAAAAATTAAGGTTTTTTTTTTTTTTTTTTTTTTTTAAGCTTTTGAAAATGTTACACATTTTGTCTTTATAGCCTTAATTTTCTATTAAGTATTGTAATTTTCTTGTTTGTTTTTACTCTGCGTAATTTGCAGAATAAAGTTAAGCTTAAGTAAATTAATAAATATTAGATTTTCAAGATTTGTGACATTTGATCAGGTCTATAACTTTAAAATCATCCAGCTTCCTTAATTAAATTTTTGCATGACCATATAAAGTAATAGTGAGATATGAGGGAATTTTTAGAAAAAATATTTATATTGCAATGAATTAATTTTTTGTGTATGATTATTCTATGTAGTAAATAAATTTAAAATGTTTTTTTCCCCCTGAATATGCATGTGTATTATGATGTAATGTAAAATCAAATTTGCTTTTAAAAAATTTTTTTTATATAATTTACATTTTATAATTACAAATATGATTTTTCATTTTATAATTACAAATATGATTTTTAATAGTTTTAACAAATTTAAAATTGGAAAAAATTATTATATGGTAAATTCTTTAAATATTTAAAAAAAAAAAAAAATTGGGATTTTTTCCATTTCTCTAATATTATTGATCATAAATGCAGAATCTTTTACAATTCTTTTCCTCTCAGTTGAACAGTCTTTTTTCTCATGTTTTAATTCACATACTCATAGCTTTTTAAAAATATTTTGAATTGTTATCTTTCTTTTATTTTTTTTAAAAAAAAAGTATTTCTAATTACTATTTTTATAAGCAATTTATTTGAGAGCTTTTTCCCCTTCCAAACATATTATTTTAAGTCTTTTATATGAGTACTATTTTTTGGGGTGTTTTGATTTTTTAGCCTATGGAAGTGTATGTTGATGATGAAGCTAAGTTGACTCTTCATGGATTGCAACAATATTATGTGAAATTGAAGGATAATGAGAAAAACAGAAAATTATTTGAACTTCTTGATCTCCTTGAATTCAATCAGGTTTGTTAAAGAGGCACATAAGAATTTTTGATTAGTTTGCTTATTTTAATAAAAATAATACTTTTTTATATTAAAATGCAATTATGTTTGATAAGTATAATATTTGAAAAACATCTGTATTGCAAGTAATATATATTTCATTTTCTTTTAATAGGTTGTTATATTTGTGAGAACAGTTCCAAGATGTATGGCTTTGGCTCAACTTTTAGTGGAACAGAACTTTCCTGCTATTGCTATACATCGTGCTATGACACAGGAAGACAGGTGAGGCATGCCTATTGAATATACCAGCTGATATGGTCAAACATTTTGAAAACTTTTCTGTTAAATATAAATTCCTTACTGAGTGTTACTTCTGCATTATGCAACAATTCTATTTGGGAAGAATTGTTTACTGTCAAGCCAAAGCAGAGCAAAAGAAAACCTAAGTATAATAATTTGGAATAAAAAGTGTTGGGGGGGGGAAATTGGTTATATAATATTGGATCAATCAAAAAGCTGGTATGTAGAAATGCTTAGTAAAATTAGGTGGATTATATAAAAAAAAAAGGGAAGTTGCTTAAAACAGAATTTTTAGGGTGCACTGTGATGCTCATCTTTTTGTATATCTATTTCAAAAGAAAAAATATATAATAAAAGTTTTTGTCCCCCCCCCCCCCCAAAAAAAAAAAAAAACTTCAGAATGTTGAAGAGGTAGAATTCTCCATTACGGAGGTTGTAACATGACTATCATCTGAGTCGAAGAAAATTCATCAATGTTTTTTGTATGCACTGTTTCATTAAGTGGGATGTTGATTATATTTTCCCACATCATTAACAGTTTATTTTTGAACAGCATGAAATCGATGGCAGCAAAGTTGGAGATTTCAGTTGTATGCAAATCTACTTTAATATGATACTCATTTAAATTATAAATTGTATTGTGCAAAACAATAATAAATATCTTTCCCCATTTTCCATTTAAAACTTGTAAATTGAGTACCATGCAAAGTGAGGAATGAATGTTTTTCTCCCCATTTACGTAAGTTAACAACTTTCATCATCCATGCTATATTTGAAGCATAAAGAAGTATATGAATAATAAAAAAATCAATTTGTTTATCATTTTACTTTAGATTAATAAAAATATGAACGGATGTGATGGAGTAAGATTGATGGTGTAAATTTTTTTAAGGTAATTGGTATTTTCTCCAGGTAGTGCCTAGATTAAATATTAAGCTTACTTATTCAATTATTTCAAAAACTGAACTTTTTTACTATGGAAAAATAAATAGGCAACTTCCTATTGACAAATCAATTATCTCCAAGTGCATGTTTTATTTAAAGAGTTCTCTTTAACATATATATTTATGTATAATTATTTTATAATACATGTTACAAGGCTTAACAGATTTTCATTCATTTATATCAATTGAAAAGATTTTGACTTTTTCATATTATATGTCTTATTAATTCAAGATGAGATTCCATCCCTCTACATTAATAATCTACCAAGATGTAATCTTTTTTTTAAAATATTGACATACTAGTTGAAATATAGTTTTAAGGTAGTACTTCAAGCAATCCAATCACATGTAGCTTAATGGTTTTATAAAATGTTTTGATTTCTGTCTTGATTTTTCTTTATTCACCATTTGATAATTCATGATTTTTTATTTCCAGATTATCAAGATATCAGCAGTTTAAAGATTTTTGCAAGCGTATTTTGGTAGCTACTAATCTATTTGGTCGAGGAATGGATATTGAGAGAGTTAATATTGTATTCAATTATGATATGCCTGAAGATTCAGATACTTATTTACATCGGGTAAGTATGCAATATTTTGTATAACTTCCAATATTTTTACTTTTGCAGTTACATAATCATAGGACTCAGATTATACATTCATATTATGTTTAAATATTTAGGTAGCCCGGGCTGGACGATTTGGAACCAAAGGTTTAGCTATAACTTTTGTTTCTGATGAAAGTGATGCAAAAACTCTGAATGAAGTACAAGAAAGATTTGATGTAAACATCTCAGAATTACCTGAAGAAATTGACATATCGTCATATAGTAAGTATAATTCAGCAAATTTTATGTATAAATTATATGTAATAGATGTTAAATTATTTTTTATTTTGTCTTATAGAATAAATAACACGTCATTACATGTTAGAATGTCTTTCGAATGTGTGAAAGGTCTGTGATTAAGTAGCAGGGGTTCTTTTTGAGCAGATTCAAATTCTGCAAATCTTGTAAATACTATATATATTTCCTTTTAACAGGAATGATTAACAAATGCATATAAATATACAATTGCACTAATTCAAAGTTTACACAGTCGCCATCAGGGGCTTACCTTTTTGAGGCGTCACAACCTGGAGGGATCCGTCATTGGTAAATACGGGTGATGCATCCCCAAGATATCCTGGTGACCCTACTTGTCTACCAAATTTTATCTTTTTTCAAACACCTAGATCACAAATGCGCCTTTTTTTGCACAGCAATAGCCACATCTGGCTCTCATCATGAAGCTTGACCATCACTCACTTGCAGTACAAAAGTTGCATTCACTCTATAAACATAATGCACATTACCATATAGGATATCCTGCAGGCTTCTTCATGGTTGTAGAACCTATTCCTTTCATGTTGGGACGAGTAATTTTGTCACCAATATCTCCTTTACTTAAGCCTATCATGCAGAAGGTAATCATTTAAGTCCTAACTTTTGGGTTTTGAGTGTTTATTTGAAGCTGGAATTTTTTTTTTTTTTTTTGTATATAATACATGGCAATTTAATCTTAAAATATAATTATCCTTGGAATATCTGATCTGCGATTAAGATTGGGGGCTGCGGTAGCCTAGTGGTCAAGGTCGTGGATAGCGGCTGGCGGTTTTCGTTCAGTCGCAGGTTCAATCCTTGGCTACCAAAGACCCGCCGTGTAGCCGGGGCTGATGCACGTTAAATCTGTTCGGGGCCCAAAGTCCTCCCGTTGGCGTGGTGTGGGTGTTAGGAGAGGGGGTGCCAGCTCAGGTGTCGTCCTCGTCACTTGTCCGTGGTTCAAAATTACGAGGTCCGTCGCCAATAGCCCTCGTGTTGCTTCTAGTGCGACGTTAATAAAAACTAAACTAAACTGCGATTAAGATTTTATTCTATCAGTGTTATTTTGTGGATTTAAAAGGAGCATTTAAAAAATGCTCCTTTATAATAAAAAGGCACTGAAAAATAAGTTTTTTAATATAAAATAGCTTGAAATATGTTTACCAAAAAGTATGAAACAAAAATATTTCCAATAATCTGTAGTGTTTTCTCTTCACATTGCTTAAGAACTTTTTTATAGACATTGTGTTCTAAAATTGTCACATTTTTTAGTTTTAAAATATTACTTGAAAGTAATGGATTGTTGGTTAACTAAAAAATTTCCTTTTTATTGTAGTTGAAGGGAGATAAAAAGAATAGCCTGTTTTTGTAATGCTTCAGGATATGGACAGTAAAGCAACCAGTCTTCTTGACAAGCATACATCAACTGTGTGTACTAGGTTTTGTAACATACCAAATGATTTAAATGGCAACAGTTCATTATCTTGTTAAATCTCACGTCCATTGATCACAATTTTCGTCGAAATTATCTCGTTGTATATATCTCAGCATAAAATGTTTCTTTCATAGTTGTGTTTCTTGGTTTATATTATTTAAATATAGACACACAAACAAATACGTTGATATTTTATTAGGAAAAGGAAAGTACTACAACTGAACTTGGAGAACATCTGAGAGAATCTTATAATTATAGCAATACATATCTTGACTCTCCATCATTATTTGAACTTTCTTCAGCTAAAATGAGGATGGAATAGAACATTATTTTAAAACAGTAAATGAAACTTTTTTTTTTTTTGGTTAACTTTGTACAATGAATGTATTAAAGAAATTTTAATCCAGTTATTCTATCTGCTGAAAAATTTAGATAAAGATAATTAAAAGTTAAGAGTACTACCTACAACGAAATCCTATTTTTTTAAAAGTTACATGTAATTAACATTCCACTTCATGAAGAAATTGCAATACTAATCCTAAACATTTGGCTGGCACAACAAACTCACTGACATAAATGCACTCTGACAGGCGCAATAATAATTATTGAACGATCTAGGAAGATACTTGGAGAGTTCATCAGCTTCTCTCTTTCACTTTGTATTATTTTATGCAGTTTGTGAGATGAATGCTTATGAATCTAGGATTAATCTAACTTTTAATAATTGGAATGTTTTCAGCAATTTTAATAGTTATTCAAAGGTAATTATCAAGTTTAAAGTTAGTAAAACAGGTGTTTAGAAGAATCTGTAAAATAAAGCACTATTTTTGTTGGTTCTTTTTACATTGTAGAATTGAATGGGGAATGCTTCAAATTTGATGTATAAGTAGTATGTCATTGGGCTATTCGCCACTAACCTTGGGGACTTCTAATTAAGATTGATTGCTATAAATAATTTCTACCCAACCAAAATGAAACGTTATTAGTTAAATTAGAGGCAGATAGAAATAAGTGAAATGCGGTAGATAGGAAAGTATAAAGCAAAGCAAGAGTCGTACAATAGAGGTTGAGTGTCTTTAGCATTGAGTATATGCCTTATCGGTGGTAGATAAGACGAAGAGTGGCTTCAGTGAATGTGAAAAGCAAGAAACGAGTGCTTCAAATTAGAAGGTTGTGGTAAGCTAACTTTAAAATTTGATATTAGTGAAACAGACAAATATATCTAGGGTATTACTTTGGAGAGCCGGTGTTCATTTGTCGTTGTAGTAAAAAACTGTGGAATGTATGTGAATCTGTCTTCTTGCATAAGTTATTGACTCCTTAGTGTTAGTATATTTAGTTTAGCTATGGCACAAGAGGTGAATAGGAATAGTACATCGTCACAGTAGTTTTGTTCAATATTTTCCACTTGAAGTACCAAGATTTGCATAGAAGTCCTGTAAACGTGGAAAATCTTACTATTTTATTATATTGCAATAAATTTTAGAGCATTGATTGCTGTCTTTTTAATACTTGTAAAAATTATCACTTAATTCTACTCTGAATATGTGATAAAATTCATGAAGTAGCAAAAAGCAATTTCAGCTATATATTATGAACCCTAGATGGTGCATTTCTGCAGCAAAAAGACATATTTTGTTGAGTACAAATGAAAACTTGGGCAATGACCATTTAATCAGTGATAAGATTTTCTCAACAAAAAGACTCCTGGGAGAAAAGATAAGGATTTTCCCTAAGAGACTACACCTGAAGATAGAACAGTTCTAAATATAGAGATGCAAAGCTAAATGGAATTGATTAGAGCTGAGCAAATCTGCCTTGGAAGTGCTGAGTATAACAGTGTAGATTGGTTCGTAGTGCAAATGTTTTTCAAAGTGTTATATTTCATTAGCCTGATCAAGATTTAATGTCTTGTCCTAAATATTTGTGCTTATCCTCTTTATTGGATTTTTTTTGCTCATTACACTTATATGTGATGGAAAATTTTTGTAATAATATATCCAGACTGACCTATTTTGGTAAAACCTATCATGATAAAATGAACTGAAACTTTTATACAAACCACTAAGCATTTTTGAAAAAAACATCTTTGTAATACAATTCAACAATAAATTTTAATCTTCTCTATATATCTCATTTATCCTAATTCAATACATTTTTATTTTTTCCAATCTCTATTATGATAGGCTGTATTAGCAATTAAGATACTAAATGGAAATTCTAAAATCTTTTTGCTCTAGGTATGTATTGCCTGTCTACATTTTTCATAACATTTTTGTGTGTATATATGTAAGTAAAATTTATTTTATCTGCACAACTTTTGATTTACAAAACATATCCAATTCATTTATACAAGAATAAAATTGTTCTCTATTATTTTAAATGTAATATTAAAGAATAAAATTGTTTCAAATTAACACATAACAAGTTTTACTAATTAATAACTTACCAACAACTTTTCCTTTCATTAATTTCTGTAAATGGTGGCGTACATTTACTTCTGCAGCTTTTAATAAATGTTTAGGGGTACTCTAAAATAAAAAAAGGATATATTAAGTAGACCCAAAATAAATAAATATATAACAATTGCTAATTAATTTACAAAAGAGAACTATACAAGAATAAAATAGATATTTATAAATCCATTTAGAAGCACACGTTTGTGTGGGTGGTTCTTTTTAGTAGATGTTGGACAAACTTGTAGTTTATAAGTTCCTGGAGGGCTAATTTTTAATAAAATTTCTTCAGAGAGGGGGGTGTCGTCCTCGTCACTTGACTGAGGTCCATCGCCAATAGCACCATTTTTACCTTTTTTTCAACTCCATGTCTAGACCACAGTTTAATCTTGTTTGGTGCAGCATAGCCATATCTGGCTCTTGCGCCAATAAATTTCATTCATTCATTCCATCGCCAATAGCCCTTGTGTTGCTTCTAGTGTGACATTAATAAAAACTAAACTCCTTACAAATTTGATTAATGATGGTGAAGTTAAAAATATTGAATACAAAAATTTCATTTAAAAATCTCATTTTAATAAAGGTAAAAATGTTGTCTTCAAATCCCCCAACACTTTTTCTTTTTTTTGATATCTTACCTAAATGAATTATTTGATAGTATAATTCTATTTATAATTCCGATTCTATGATTTATTATTTTTACGTGTTTTATAAATAGTATCTATCAAGTGTACATTTCATACAGTTTGTTGAAAATAAATTTAATCTGGATATTTCTTTGTTTACATGACAAACAAAAATATAAAGTAATAAAACAAAGCAAACTTTATAAAATGATAGTATTCCTAAATACCTATAAAAGGACTTATGTTAAAAAGATATTTAAGTTTATAAAAAGCTCTTACAATATAAATTTGATTAACAAGTTCTTCAGCTGATAATCCACTTGGTTGAGCAAGTTCTAAGGCATCCAAAATTTGTTTCTCTCTCAACATTCTATGTTGAATATACTCTTGAACTTTTGATTTGGGATTTTCAATTACAGGACCATGCCCAGGATAAATTATATCTGGCTCCAATTTCAGAATTTTCTCTAGGGACAGCATGTAATCAAACAAATCTTCAAATACCTACACAAGTAAGATAAATTTTATCCAAACAAGCTTGAATGATTTATTTAGTACTTTTAAAAATGTTCCTAAAAATCATAGAATAACTTTCCAAGATAAATTATTTCTATATAATGTTTGGGATACTTCATTCTAACAATAAAATCGAGAAAAAACTAGTCGCAAAACTGCATAATTCATTCAATAGTATAATATAACTTATTCATATAAATACTATAATTTTTTGCATGATTTATAAGTAGTTCTTTACATTGAAGTTACAAGAATTTCTTATACTGCAGTACATTTTTAAAATGATATAAAAAAGAACTAATATCAAGATTTTAACAATAATGCTTCTTAGAAATGAATTCCAATTCTTAATACAACAATTTATTAAATAGTTTTAAAATATAATACAGGTTATCCTGCTCTCCACAAATATAATAATAAAAGCAACATAGATTCACTAAGGTAAAATATTGTAATTAATCTAAATTGATACTTGTATAAAAATACAAAAGCCCTATAAAAATATTTGCTACTATATAATTACATTACCTTCACAGAAAAGTACAGTATATATATTTAAGATTCACAATTTTATAAATACTAAAATTAAATTTCAAACAAAATTAAAATGGCATTTTTTAAAAAAAATATATTACATAACTATTTTATATAAATAGTTTTTCCTCAAAATCAAAAATTTAATACTATTGATAAATCTAGTTATTATATAATTGAAAATATATTTGTTATTGTAGTTAATTTAAAATGAAATCCATACATAAAATAAAATTTACAACTAATTGATTTATATTTTATGGATGCAGAGCTCATAAAAATAACCACTTATTTTTCTATCCTCAATTTATAAATTCATAAAAGTTTAATGTTTTCTTTTCCCAAATGAGTTTGAATAATAATAGTAATAAAATCAATTAAGAACATCTTAAAAATTAGTGCATGAAAACTTACTGCTGAGCCCTCACCAAGTATACAATCACCACTGAACAAACTATTTTCTTCTTCCAAATGCAAAACTAGGTGATCATCTGTATGGCCAGGAGCAGCAAGGACTCTAAATGAAAAATTAATTTCTAAAAAAACCTGCTTCTTCAAATAAAGAAATTGAAATAGCATCTTATTCATGCTAAATCATTCCATTCTAAATGTTCATTTTCATTTCATAGTCAGAAACAGAAAACTAAATTTTAATAAAAAAAAATACAAATTTTTGCAAAAAATGAATATGCAATAAATTTGTATTTTTGTATTACATATCAAATACTAATAAGTTAATAAAATCTACATAAAGCAAAACAAACAATAAAATCAGATATATTAGATGAATAGGTATTGGTGTAGAAAATTGTTGCAGCAAAAGGATAAAGCCATGATTAGCAGATAGAAAGGTTACAGATTTTACTAAAAAAAAATTGATAAAAACATGACATTATGGCTTAAGTAAATTGATGTTTACTAAAATACAAATATTAATGGAAAATGAAAAAGACTACCACTTGACAAAGCTCCATTAGAACAAAAGTTTAGGAAATCATTGAAACTTTTAGATTCAATTGGTTTTAAAATTAATACTAATAACTACACGATAAATAAAATTATTAAAGCAATTCTTCAAAAAAATTTGAAACAAAAGATACCTGAGTGTAGCTCCTTCAGTTGTAATAACATCACCATCCTTCAAAAAGTGATAATCAAGATTGGGAACAATGGAAAGATTTTCTACACCTGGAGCTCTTGGAAACTTAGAAACTGTACAGTCTAAGCATTAAATAAACATTTTAGAAATAATCATAGTAAAATATACAAATATTTTACAGCTAAATAGTATTTCAGTAATCATCAAAGTTTAGAATGATTTTAAATACACACATTATGTAATTACAAGATTTATTTCTTAAACAAGATTTAGGAAGAAAAATTTGATTTTGATAGTGGAGGTTAATGACACAAGAGCCAGATATAGCTATGTTGCACCCCAAATAAGGTGCAACTATAACATAGTCTTTTGAAGAAAAATGGTTAAAAGATAAAAATTGGTTGATAAGAAGATTCGAAAATAGATAAGGAGTATTAGGGTATTTTGGAAGCACTTCATCCATATTTGCCACAGACAGTGAGAAAAAAAAGATCATTAGGATGCCCATACTCACCGCAGAAGGTAGCCCATGAAGGAAAAAAGTTTGATTTTTAATCAAAAACCTGCAACAAGATATTTAGCACAAATGTCATAATTCTGAGGCTCAATAAAATGATGTGGATGACATTTGAGTTGCTATCTCACTTATCAAGATTTGACATTATGACATGAGAATTTTTTTAGTGTAATTAGATTTAGCATGCAGTTGTCTCTTTTTATTCAGTATGATAGATATGGGGCAAAAATTAATGATTCATTGGGATACTGTTAATGATGAAGCTCAAGACCTTAATAATTAGCAAACTTCAGCGCACCAAAAAAGAAAAAGCCATTTTTTTTTTAAAAGAAATGAATGTTGCCAGCAAATAAATAATTTTTTTAATAAGGACTTTAAAGACAAAATAAAAATCCCCTGTATATTAAAATTTTTATAATAATAATTTAGTTAAGAACTAAACTATTCATTTTTTATAGTTAATATTTTAGACGTAAATTATTGACTTTAAATTAAAAGAGCAATTGGAGTAGGTCATTCGAAAAAATCTACATGGAAAGAATACTATTCAAGTACAAAAAATACCAATTATAACTATTTAGAATATTCTATAGTATCTTTTTCAGTAAAATTGAAAGAAAAAGGGAAGTAAAAAAAAACGTACTAAAATATGCTTTAAGCAAAAGTTAAACAATTTCAACAAACAGGCATATTATTTATTGTTTAAATTTCATTTCTCTGTTATTTTGGATCAGAAATATTATACATATAAGAATGAGAAAAATATACCACTACAATGAATATTAAATTACTTGATAATTTATTGAATTAAATTTAAAATTGAATATTGAGAAAAGGACACACATTTTGTTATGAATCATTCTACCAAGATTTGATTAGCTAATTTTGAATCAATACTTCATAAGAAGCTACATAAGGGCTATTAATGAAAGATCTTGTAATTCTGAACTGCAGCCAATTCATGAGGATTTCAACTGTGAGTGAACTAACACACAACTCCTTATTTCCTCATCACATCATGTAAAAACTTGTGGTGTTGGGCTATCAAGAGTTTTCTACGACTATTTAATCAAACTTAATAATATCTGTAGAGTTGAATAATGAAGGGCAGCTGTTACAAAATTTGAAACTTGATTCAATTTAATAAGTAGTAACCTTTTATTATTCAAAGAAGGGGTTTCAGTGGAAACACAATTCAAACTCATAGCTCAACAAACACTGCTCATCATAGATTTGCAACCATGGCCATAAGACAACTTCACAGTGTGACTTTTCTTATCTGTCCCTGAAATCTTAATATTCCCCCTTACATTTCTATATCTCTCATTAATATGTATTATTATTACACATATATACACACACACACACATACAATGGTGGATCAAGGAGTGGGCAAGAAAATGGAAAAAAATAGATACCATCAAAAAGTTGATTTAATTGGTACCATGATGTTAGGAAGACATTATTAAAGCCAAAGGACATGTAAATGTTGCCACATTTTTTTTTTTGTAGGAGAGTTAAATCAAAAATTTAGTGTTGTATTCTCATTTTTTTTTTAAAAATAAAAATCTGTCTACATTCAGTTAAACTGCTTCTGAATTTGTTCAGTTTAGAATTTTTTTTTTTTACTTTATTAAGCCAATTGTTAAGTGCAAAACTAAAAACATTTTTGCACTTAGTAATATGTTATTTATATTGTAAGTTCGATTTATCAAGTAAAAGTGAGGTGTATTCTCAATTGCCTGAGTCACTGTATCAGAATTCTTAACGAAATTTTCAGTATCGAGTTGATTCTTCTGCTGTGTAAGTTTTGCTTTTTCAGTTAACATTTTTTTATGACAAAAATCTTACATTATTTTGCAAAAGATGATCAAATTAACATTTTCAAGGTAATTTAACACCAGAGAAAAGATGGCTTGAGGGCAAATTACACAAAAAAAAAACATGACTTTGTACCCCCCTGTCGAATTTTTTTAGATCTATTACTAAATTAATTCATATTATTTTTCAAATTTCATGAATCTTAAAGTAATTATTCAAACACTGTAGAACAAAAACATTTTAGAATGCATTAGAATTTCATATAAAACCTTGAAAGTTTTTTAAAATCCAGAATAAATCCTGCTACAATTATAATATTGGTTTTTATTCACTAAAAAGTACCATCTGTAGTGTTATATAACTTATGAAAAATATTTCAATAAAAATATTTATAATTCATAAAAAAAAAAAAAAAAAAAAAACATTGTTAGTGTGTATTTAACACATACCCTGTTTTAATTCCTGTAAGACATCAGGCACACCACCAATATGATCCAGATGCCAATGAGTCACTATTATGTTATGAAGAGAACATTTTTGCTCTTTCAAGACATTTTTCAATAAATTTACATATTCTGGAACACCAGGATTTCCGCTATCCAATAGTATTCGTCTGTGAGAAAAATAATACATTAATAAAAAAATGTATCTATGTAAATTTTAATTATTTTTCTTATAAATATGTTTCCAGATTTTTCAAAGCCTACCATATTAATATGAGTTCAAAAGTTAGATAAAAAATAGAGTTTTAATAATATTTACTAGATATTAAATTCATATTCATAAAAATAATCCATGATAAGTAGAAAATTTCAATAAAAAGATCAACTTTGGAACACCCAGCAAAAATGACAGAATACAAATTAACAACAAAAATAATATATCTTTATTTCTGAATTAAAAAAAAAAACATTTATACAAATTCAATAATATGGTTTAGTTGAATCAATAAACATGAAGCTTACTATAAATAGGCATAATTCACTTTTTTTGTTATCAAATACTCCACATGATTGATATTTTTGAATAATATTCTTAAAATAATAAATTTTTTTTAAAATCCAACAGAAATTTTTTAAAGCTCCATTGGCTTCTTTATTTAACACATATTTTTATAATAAATTAACAGCCTTTTCATTTTATTTCTTATTATCATTAAGTAACTGAAAGGAGTTTTATAAAAATTTAGTATTTTACACAGCAATTTTCAATGTATTAAAAGTGTCTCTTAATGAGCTTATAGCCACATCCCCCACATTTAGTTCCAAGCAAGATCATATACTTGGCACAGGTATTTCCTTCTAATAACAACTTTAGAAAAAAATGAACATTTTGTGACAAAACGTGGTTGTTATAACATTAAACTTGGTGATTAAAGCCTTTGTTACTCTATATCCCATAAAACCAATCAATCAACCTATCCCTAGCACTTATTTATTCCCTTGAGAAAAAAAAAAACATTTCATTTACTAAGCAGAAAGATACAATACTTTGGTAATTTTCAATTAGCTAGGTAACCAAAATATGTCTGAAATAGTTTAAACTCTCAAGACTGCCCATAACTTTCCAATGAATGTGATCAAAAAGAAACCATAAACATTTTATTTGATTCGTCATTTATTTTTAAGGGAAATTGATGGGAAAGATTAGTTTTTTTTAATTATATTTTGAATATTATGATAAATGCAAAAATAATTATTTATTCATGAAATTCTATCAAATTCTTCTCAAATAATCATGAGTAATTGTTTTCTAGCAATTGCATAACTTAAATGTATTGTATTATCATCCTCATTCACATCATGTTGGAAATAATTTATTTGAATACCACCAGAAGGCACCTTGTCTAGTCTAAGAGAGAACTCAAGGGTTAATGGGTGATATTTCTGAGTACATTTTAATTCTTGACCACAGGAGGCAAGTTATTCTTGTTGTGGATGCAATTTGTTTACTTGACCACTAAGGCAGGATAGACAAATATGGGCTGTTTGTAAATATTTGTTTACGAATAATTGTCACATAAATGTGGTAGAAAAGTATCACTCTTCCTCGTCGAATTATTGTTCTTCATGAAATCACATTTTACACTAATAAATATATTGATTGCAACAGTTGACTTTTTAACATAAAATAATAAAACTTTCTTTAAAAAAAAATTGATTTATTTTTTTACTTAACACGAATAAGTGAATGCTGGGATTTATCAAATAAAAGTCAAATATTATTAGTGAGTCTATTTCACAAAATGTATGAAAATGGTTATTCTAATAGGCGCAGAGGAAAATTTTTGCTGTTTCTTAATACTTACTTTAGGAAGTATTTTAGATTGTAGGCAAATGGCTGGACCTCATTAAAAACAATCAGATAGACAGGCAGAGCTAACAGACTAATTAAGAAACATTTTATATTTGTCATTTATTTTCCATTAACTTTTTGTATCATTGACATGTTTTATGATAAAGTGCATTTGCAATATTGTATAGTTCATAAGTTACAGTAAGAAATGTTGCTGTTACAACATGAATCTACCTTGATTTTGTGAAAGGATTGTTCACAAAAATTTAATTAGATTAATTTTATCTGCAAAGTTAGACCCTCAGGGATTAACCTTCTTCAGATAAGAACAGGCTCATTCACCAAGGCAGCACAGAGATCTTTTTTCTTTCCCATGGTGTTTATTGTCTTTGGTAAACACAAGTGACCCCCTCCCCCTCCTCCAGGATACCCAAGTGATCCTTCTCTAATTTTCAACACTTTTTCTTATCAACCAATTTTTTTTCTTTTTTCCATTTTTTTTAAATGTCTAGATCCCAGTTACACCTTATTTGGCACAGTATAGCGATATCTAGCTCTTGCGTCATTGAACTTCACCATGACTCACTTGTGCAAGGTCATCAGACATCAAGGATGGAGTGCTAAGCTGTATAATTTAAACTAATCTAACATTAACCTACATATATATGGGGTTCAAACTTAAAATTAATAAGATAAAACATTATTTTTTTATCTTATTAATTTTTTACAAACCAAATTTTTAAAACACACCAAAAAAGTTTGGTTTTGTGTCAAATGCATAATTTAGGTATCACGTGAATGAAGCAAAAAAAAAATGTATTTTCAAAATTTCCAAATATGTCTCAAATATCACTCTCATTATAAAATGGAGCCATTTTTCAAATATCTAAGTAATGGAGATAAAAAGTGGATAATGTACCACAGCATATGTTTATTATGAGGAAACATCATAGTCAACATGCCATATTTGGCGATATGTGGCAAGAAAAACAATACAGAAAATTATCAGAGATGAAATGAGAAATTTTGCCTCGATTCCCAATCCTCCAAATTCATCAGATTTTGCATCATTGGACCATCATCCATTTTAGATTACCAAATTTTTTTTTAATTGAAATGCATAGGCAAGATATGAAGGTTCCAAAGTAACAGAGGAAAATAATTTTTGCATACAAAAAAGCAATGACTTTTTCTCCTACAGTTTGTATAAGCTATTATAATGTTGGAAAACAGTCTTAACTAATAAGGAAATTATAATTTAGAATAAATTTTAATTAAATAAGTTATCGTTTATTCAAGTCGCAGAGTAAAGCATTAAGTTTAATAATTTGTATCTTCTTTAAAGAATTTCAAATATTCCCTTACAGTCATTATTGCAGCTTATAAAAACATTTAGAAATCAATATGCGCCTCTTTTGCAGTACTTAGCATGTTATTGTGGCCTTGGCTAAAGTCCAAGTCCAAGAATGCCACTATTAAGGCTGGTACTTCCGCATGCTATTTAAGCCTTCTTGGTAACTCTATGCCACAAATATAAATACAGTGTGTTGTCATATGGAATCAGAGAAGGGAAAAAAAATAAGAGTATTTTGTAAACGAAAGATAGTTTTGTTATTTATCAAAATAAAAATTTTCTCTGCAATTGGCTGTTACGTAAGAAAACTTATGATTTACAGCATTTTCTAATAATTCTTTTCTTTCTTCCAACTGTTTTTGTCAATTGTAATTTTTTTATTTCTTCTAAATCTTTCAAATTACTTAAATATTTCTAATTAATCCTTTGTTTTAAACTCAAATTAGATCTTTTTTACTGTTACCATGGCTTTAACCGAAATGGTTTACTAAAGACATCAATATCTCAAAAACATTTATTTATTTTCTGTCATTATTAAAGTAAATGACAAAAAGAAAGAAAAAAGCCACTGAAAATTATGAGACACTTGAGGTTTTGATATCAGCTAGATTTATTTTATTTTTCTCATACAGCATCAAAAAATACTTTGATACGGTAAATACTTTCATTCAAAACAAGATGGGCAAAGTTCAAGAATCTGGCCTGATTAGACAATATATCAAATATTGTTTTTGAACCTGAATGTTTTTTGCACAGATTTGAAGAAATACAATATGTCAAATATTGCTGACATGACAATCACAAATTCTATCCTGCATACTTACTTTTTACCGGTACCAATTATATACGTATTGGTACCTTGTAATGTCATTGGACTAGGATTACAACCTAAAATACGAATTATCCGATTAGAAAGATGACTAATTTTGGGAATAACGGCAGACATTTTATTGACTTTATGCTAACAACAAAACTCAATTCATCAATATCAGTTCAATTTATGGTGGAAAGAGCAATAAATGCTATTATTCCCTTTCTCCCAACTGATGTCACTTCAAATATTTACTTTTTGTTTCATTTTGGTTTTAATTCATTTCAATTCAAAACTTCTGGTTATTTCAGTTCAGTTAACTTCAGTGCTAAGAAATGAAGACTTGGTTATTGCCTTATGCTCCGGATATTTCCGTGATGGTGTATGATGGACGAATTCTATATCATAGGCAATACAGGGATCAAACTGAAACAACAACAACAAAAAAAAGAAACACTTCTTGCTGTTTAGTCGGGGAGTCTTTACTTAACGGAGTTGAAGATTATTTCGAAACGTGCCAAAGCGAGAAAAACGAGTGCTATTACGTAGAATGCTTTTTAATGAAAATCATATCTTAATTCTTTTTCTGAATATATATATATAGATATATTATGCAGTTGAAAATTATTGTTGGAGCTCACCTCACCTCAAAGAACCAGTTTAAACAGCGCAGTTTGTAATTCATAAAATATATATTTTTATTTTTGGCCCACAACTTAATTAAATCCTCTTTTGGTGAAAAGAGGATTTAATCAAGAATTTACCTAAAGAAAGATATTCTCAATTAACCCAACATTACACACTCAAAGTATCTCACATTGATGCAGCATGGAAAAAGTAGTAGTATCACAGATATTGACCTCATTGATATTACTGTGTATTTAAATAATTACTTCCAATCAGAAGTTTGTAAACTTCGAAATATTTACATCCAATACTGAACCATCAAGGAAAAATCTACGCATTTATTTTGCTCCCTAATATTCATGATTCTAAATTAGCATAACTCTCTGCAATCTCATAATTTAGTATTTTATTCAAAAGTGACTTTTGCTTTTTGACAAAACGCATATCATCTCTGGCAGAAAAATCGTCATCAGGACTAGCGTATAGTCTATTTTTAAGCGATAGACTCTAGTAGTTAATGAAAAGACTATAGGGATACGCATATTACTGAATCGATAGTTATTGACAATAAAATCATAAATCAGCCATGATGATCTTTTGATTAAATTATAAAACAACTATCAATGAGAAACTCTTTACTAGAATACATATATGCTAAACGAAGAATTCCGTATACTTCTAGAAAAACTGCAAAATTTATTCAATCTCTAAACTAACTCAATGGATTTTATTAACGCTGAGAAAACTTTCCCTTTTCTGTCTGGAGAAATAATAGTAATGTGATCATTTTTTTTACGATGAAAAGGACAAAAAAAAAAAAAAAATACAGCGTAAATAAATCAAACAAAAATACAATAATTATGCTTACATCCCTTTTAATTATTTAATTAAACGAGAATTTTTCCATCGAATGAATATTTTTTGTCAATACATCATTGTCTAACAAAAAAGTGGAAATTTCGGATCAAGAAATATCTTTCATATTGAATTTTACGGTAAATGCTGCAGCTAGAGTATCAACATTCAATCCTGATTTCTCACTTGCCCATAAATTATTACCAATGCAAAAAAATTTTCATTGGTAAGCACAAAGTAAATTCAACATGTTGATTTTCCCATTGTTCCAATTGATCAGAATTTAAATATACATTTAGTCTTCTAATTTCTTTAAATAACCAATTGTCATCGATTTTAATATCACATTTCTTTAAAAAACTCAACACAATTTTCAATATCTGCCCAATTTACCTGTGATGAAGTAAAAAAAAAAAAAAAAAAACACCATTGAAAAATGTTATTTCTTGTGATATTCGTTTCAGACCATTCTTCGACACATTGGAAAGATGTTTAGTAAAAATTCTGTACTTCTTTAGTAAACTATTCTGTTATCCCCGGATTTGGTTCCTCTAGGTGTGAAAAATTTCTTTTTATTATTAAAGGAATGAATTTTTCTTCAAATCATGATTTATATTTTAAGGACAAAATCATTCAAAATAAGAATTACTTCTGTAGTTGAAATATGTTTACCTTCGATCTTTTGAATCATTTTGTGGAAAATAGATGCCTGATTATGTGCAAAATATATTAATATCTTTGATAATTCATAATTGAAAAAATATTTCAAGAATTTTCGGACATTTGCTTAAAGTTAAAAAAAATGAATGGAGATTCAAATAATTCTAAAACACGGTCTATAGCGGGTGTTAGAATGGGCCATCTAACTTTTTAATATCCTAAATGTTTTTTGTATTCAACATCTGATTCACAGTTTGGTACGGCATCTCTGAATGCAGAGATTAACAGATTAGTTTTAAAATATCGAAAAGGAGGACACTTTTCAAGGAAGGACAGAACCTACAAAAGAAGGACTGTCCTCCCTAAAGGAGGATGATTGGTCACCTTAAAAATGACCCTTTTTCTCTCATCTGTTTCCCGTTTTCTAAGGGATTGTACATATGTGCAAACATAATTTCTTATGGATTTTGAATAGTCTTTATTATGGATAGTTTGTTTTCTAACATTGCCCCATGAAATTAACATTTTTCCAAATCTCTTATCTACATTATTGACCATCAAAAATAGTACACCAGGAAAGAAAGCAAATAACAGATTCCTATTTATTGTACATATACAGTATGATAAGAGGAGAAATTATTGAATATACAAAGGTTTTACGGCTATGCAATAGGAAGAATTCAATATCCAAAGCTACTATCTCTAGGAGTACCATTTTGACTGGGTTAAGCCTGTATGATAGATATGAGTACATCATTATACACAGCTTAAATTTTAAGCCAAAATTCATGAATGGAATTCATCAAGTAACTGACATGCCAGCCTTTTGGAAAAATATGTAATCAGTAGTTTTATAAATACTCCTTCTAGATATAGGACCAAAGCACTGAAGGATTGTTGAAAAATCACTATTAATAATGCATTTATTTAGCTATGTATTAATGTATAAAATCCAATACAGTACACATAAATAGTCAAACACACAAAAAATGCACATTTTTGTATTGATGGCCTATATAAGTCAAATGAAGTAGAAGGCTTAGAATAATTTTTTATGACCTTGCCTGCCTGTGCAAAAACATTGGATTACTGGCAGGGCCAGAAAGGTATACAGGGAGTACTGTATTTAAAAGAATATTTAATAGAGAAACAGAATATCTAATAATGTAAAGTAATTTTCATGATATATTTATAAAGATACAGGATAAATGTTTCATTATAGAAAATATATTCATCGAGAGAAAAACAAAATACATTTAAGAATCTGAAAATTGAGACTCATGTCAAATCAATTTTCTAATATTGTTTCTTCTTAAAGTTCAACAATTTTGGAAGTGTCTTATAACCTAGCAACTCAATAAATAATGAGAAATTCTTTTCTTATGTAGAACAGAATAGCATCTTTGGAGAAGAAGTATCAATTCAATCTAGAAGTTACATCAAACCTTATGGATTAATTCAAAACTAAGAACATGTTAGTAAAGAATTGATAAAAAAAATATCTCTAAAACAGCTAGTGTATAAAAACTAAGTTCAAAAATTGTCAAACTCTTTGTGATCAACTTCTGTTGCTAAGATAAAGATTGTAATTATGTCTCATACAAAAGAACAAGAATTTGTTGCCAAGCACCTTAAATATTTCGCCAAATCAAAAAGTATTTATACTATAGCTTATCCAGATTATCTTAAAACAACTTTTCAACAAACTAGAACTGGATATAAATGTATTTTATACTATTCTACATCATTGTACAATCATATATTTTATGAATCAAATACAGTTTTCCTTCTATAATCCAGCATTTTTACACCCTCCATGCTGACAAGTCCTACAGAATTACTTTATGCCTTCTACTACAATGGAATAATTTGCCTAAAAAACAATACATTCTTGTAGTTTTATTTATTTCATGTATTTCGCCCCTTATTTCCATACAGTATATTACATTTTAAGCACTAATAAATAACTTTTGTTGCTTAAATGCATTATTACATGGTGATGCTTTGTTTTGAAATTTGCAGGATTACTGAGAAGGTATTGTATATATAACTTAATTATTACTTACCATGCTTCTCAAATTAGTTTTGCACAACTTTTTTTTTTTTACTAACCTCTTCAAAATCATTGTGTTACATACGAGTTATTTGCATCATCAAATAATAAAGTTTAATATGAGAAAATGTATTACACCTTTTATAAGTATGATTCCGGAAGCAAATAAACATTTAAAATTTTAGATAATGTAAATTGTTAATATTTAAACAACACAAGACATTAATTCTTCAGATACATTTTTAAGATTTTTAAATATACATGTCTTATTTATTTAATATTAAGTAGTTTTACAGAATGATCCACTTTGAATTTTAAAAAAATGGTTTCAGTTAATGTTAACAAACAATTAAAAAATTTTTTTACTTTAAAACAAAAATCTTTGAAAAACTATATTTTTCTGATGCAGAAAGTTCCTTCTTTTTAAAATTTTGCTCTTTCTCACTCCTTGAAATAAACCATAAATAGTGAAAGTTTCAACAATATATAAAATTGATAAATGAAAATTAAGTCCAAGCTAAACACAATAAGAATCAATAATATGATTTTACTACAATTTTTTACAAAATCTTTCAATGAACAAGGAATGCTGTAACATCCAAAAGGGTTTTTAAAGGTAACTTAAAATAAAACTACTTACAAGTTAAAATATAAGTATCATTTGATTAAAAAAAAATATCTTAATTCTTGAACATCCTTGAATACATAAGGATTTCAATTTTTGATTACTAATCTGATAACTTCCTGGAACTTGAGCAACCAGGACAGGTATGAAGAGAATCATGAATAAACAAATCACATTCTAAGCAAAACAAATTATTGCAGACTCCACACTGATACACAGTTTGTTCTGTAAAAGTTGTTAAGCAACTATAACAATGTTTCACAGTTTCCAAACTTGACAAAGAAATTTCATTAAAACAATCTAATGGAAACAAGTGGTGAAAAGAACGAGCTAAATGAGGTGCAGAAACTAAAGTCAAACCACAAGCTTTACACTCAACAGGTAATTCACAATATTTACTATTGCATTGTGGACAGTAATAACCTTCAGTACCAAATCCTTCATGAGGTGTCTTACTGTCCAAGTGGCACATACACATTGATGGCTTTCCTTCACTCTTACTTTGATGGTATGGGAATCCCATTCTAATTAAGGATGATTCTGTACTGCTAGTTGCTGGGGGAGGTGACACTTGATCAAACAATAATTCTTGAAAATGAGAATCATCAATCACTACATTATAAGATCCTTGAGTAGTTTTTGTTATTTTGCGACAAACAACTAATTCAGCAGCCAATCCAATAATGGAACATCGAATATTATGAGAAACTAATGAGTCCACAGTTTCGTATATATCACCAGGATCACAAGTGGTCAAGCTTCCAAAAATTACAAGTATTTCTCTACTTGTATGCGTTGGCATAAAACGTAATGTCTGAATTGCTAACTCAAGAGCATTTTGCAAAGACGGTTCGCCAACACAAGCCAATTTTGCAGAATTCTGTAAAACAGTTACATGTTGCTTAGGATTACCAGCTAATTCAGTTAATTTTTCAGCTCTCTTATTTTTCGTGCAGATTATTCCCAACTGGCTAATTGGATTTTGATCAAAATATTCTTCGATGAACTTTTCGAGCAATTTTAATGTGCACAGATAACGTGTTGGCTTTAAATCAGGTTCTTGCATAGCTTCTGAACAATCAAGGATGACATAAAGATGTCGCATCATACCAAGTTTTAAGTTCTTCTTCTCTAACAAACGCTTTCTCCGAGATTTATGGACAATTTCCTCCAAACTGGATGTCAAGAGACCATGTTCATCTTCTCGAATAGCTTCCCAAGTTTTTTCATACTCCGTCTCCCACCTATAACCTTTTTGATCATCCTCGTTTTCCATCTTACAAATAAGATAAATTCTACAATAAAACTGTTATAGAAAAAAAACAAGAAATTACATCCACTACACTAAGCACAACCGCTTATTTGTTTATTTTAAGTGATACAGAACAACAATAGCAGACGCTAGAAATTGAAAACTAATTTGTTCACTTCAGTTCTGAACCAGGAATATCTGAGAATAACTTTGAATTATCTATCATATATATTACTCCTAAAATCTATTTAAATCAAAGAACCAAAATACCAAAAGAATCCTCCCCTAGAAATTGCGTGTTGATAAAAAGTTTTTAAATACCGTAAATGATCATATTCTTATATGAACAAATATTTTATAAAATAAAGTTAAAAAAAATAACAGGTTTAATATCTATAACTGTAATTGAATCGTAATAAAAAAATTGCAAATAAACAAACATGGCGGCCCGGTGTTGCATGTGTTTTTCTCGGTTCTTTCTGTCAAAATCTAATAAAATTAATGTAAACTCAGTCAATAGAATTTTCAGTATTAATAATCGAATGAAAAGCACATCCGCGCTTTTTACAGCTCCCACTTTGAAGTACTGCTTAAAACCACAAGCTAGGTTTTCAACTCAGAAACCAACTGACGTAAAAATATTGAGTGATGATATATTAAAAGCAGCTAGATCTAAACAAGCTAATAATTTTGATGATGATAAACATTCCAAAAATTCAGATGAAAGTTCCAAGAATGATGCTTTTTCAAAAAAAGCGATGAAGTACACATTTTTAGCATTTGGCTCGATGTTTACTGGATTGCTAGGATTAGCAATATATGAATGGGGTTTGTGTTTAATATAATTATATTCTTGGCATTTTAAAATACCCAGTTTGGTATTTTATTTCTTGAGATATTTAATTTTTTTTTTTCTATAATATTTCGTTGTATATAGTTCCTATTTCTTTTAGCGATAAATCTTATGATTGCTAATGGTTGTTATATAACATCTTAAAGATGTTTGATTTTTATGTAGTACTTATGTAAAAAAAAAACAATTTTTTTTTCTTAATTAACTTAAGATTCAAACATATTTATTTCACTTTTTTATATTTAAAAATAGAATACTTAATATTAATTAAATATGATAAACGTGTGTGAAATGAAAAGGTCACAATTCTTCATATAGGCATATATATCTGTTATTTTATACTTACGATTAATGTAAGTGATGCTAAAGTGTACCAACCCGTAAGTGATGCTAAAGTGTACCAACCCGTAAGTGATGCTAAAGTGTACCAACCCAAATTATTTTTAAAACACTATTATTACTTTTGATTCTTTGATTTAAAATATTAAGTCATCATTTATGTATCTTCATTTATTTGAATTCTGACCTAAAATTTATTCAATAAGCTGAAATTTGCATGTAATTTTATTAATAATTTATATTGTAATTGTTATAAATCATTTTAGTTGCTTTATTTATTTTTAGGTGCACCACTTATTGATGAAGAAGGAAATGTAGTAAGTATAACATAGTTATGTAACTGTGGATTTCAATGTTATTGTGTGTATAATATAGCATTTTACTAAGTTTGGAAAATATCCTCATATTTCTAAAATAAAATTTTATAAATTAGAAAATTCACTATGTTATGTTTTTTAATTAGTAGTTCATGAAAAATTGTGATATATTTATTGCATTTATATGCTATTGATTACAGAAACAATCATGACTATAATTGGATTTAAAGGCAAATCTGAAAGATGATAAAACAATGGACATAGTATGTGAATCAAGACTTATTAAATTGAGCACTTTATTCCTAAGTATAATACTTTTATGTGGGTTTTTTTAATGGGAGCTTGGAATTTGTAAAATAAGTTTTATATAAGGAAAAGTCAAATTGTTTTTGAAATATTGGTTGGAATAATGTTAAGTTCACGTCCCTAATGAAAAAGTTGTTGATGATAAATTACCAAATGTAACAACTCTCAGTTTTCTGGTCAAACTTTTGCATTATACATTGCAATCCTAAAATTTCTCCTTTTCTTGCCAATTTTATGTTTATCATCATTTTAGGAGTTATTGCATTGTTTAAAGAATTAGCATACTTATAAAAATCATCAAGTGAATAATTTTTACAATTGCACCAATAACATAAACTCTGCAGAGCTTTTAATGAAAATATATGGGGAAAAAATATAGCTAATCTATTTTGTTGGGGCATTTGTTGAATGTTTTATAATCATCATTTTCACAAATTTAGATTCCTTTGCTTCCACAAAAAATCAAAATAATTCTAATGCATGTTATTGCTTTTATGTCACTTTCTGGTAGGTCAAACTATATTTCACATTATTACAATTACATATTCTTACAAAATTTATCCATCTGTTGATTGAAGCATATCAAAATGCATTTTAAAAAAGATCTCTTGTCTGCTACAAGAACGAAAAACTTGACAGGATTTTAGAATGAGTATGAATTTTAGTAATTACACTATTTAATGCTTTGGATCTCTTATTGTTTGAGACCTTACAAAATTTCATCTGGAACTTTTTAATATATATATATATATATATAATTGAATGCAGAGTTAGAGTATTCGTAATTGATTTTAAAAAAATTCTCGAAAACTTAAATAAGGACTTAACATTTAAAAATAGTAACTTGCCAAAAAATGGAATATTGGAGAGGCACAGATCAAATAAAAATACAAAAAAAATTTTCCTATTTTGTCGGTGTATCCATTAAATGTTATTGGCGTGGTGTGGAAGTTAGAAGAGGAGGGGGGGGGCAGCTTAGGTGTCGTCCTTGTCACTTGACCAAGGCTCAAAATTACGAGGTCCGTCATCAATAGCTCTCGTGTTGCTTTTAGTGAGATATTAATAAAATCAAAAAAAATTAAATAAATAAAAAACATACTAAATGTTATAAAAACATTATAATTTTTATGAGTTTAGTTTATCCATGTCTTTAAAGTTGCATATTATTATTAAGCATATCAAACAAATATCTCTCTCTTCAAGATTTTTGCTTACAGTGACATTCATATGAAAAAGTATGTTAAAAATATCAAAAAAAATATGGACATCATATTAAGATGTCCACATTATTTCTTTAACTAGCAAAAGTTTCAAACAGATCAAAGCAAAGACTACCCATTTGACTGGCCAAAAAACTTTTTACGAATTCTGAAGTTTTATCTCTAAAGTGATAACAATAACAATGTTTAGTTCTAAATTGGCAAAAGAAATAGAAATTTAAAGGTTACCATGTATTATGGTCATGTTTAACCAGAAAAATGAGGATTGCCATATTTGCAATATTTTGCCTACAATTCCTTCATTGCCAAGTGTATGAGCTAAACAGCATTCCAACTTTTGAGTTTTGTTTAAATTAAACAAAAGATGAATATTAAATTAAAATAATTTTTTTTTATTTGTGTTTAAAAATTATGATCCGGAATTAGGACGTGTTAATTCTTATTTTAGTTATAAAATTGTTTTGTCTGTGATAGTTTTTATACATTATAGCAGGGGCTTCCCAACTTTTTTGATCATTGACCCCCAAAAATTTTAAAATTTTCTTATCGACCCCCTCAATAAAAATAATAAAAAAGAAAAGAAAAAGAAGAAAAAATTACCTATTAGTTAAATAAATTTAATCATTTAAAAAACAGTTAAAAGTTATTTTTTCCCCCTCTTTTGACTTTGACAAAATCAAATTTTTACTAAAATTGTGGAGAAGGGTGTGCTTGATGACTCTTGGCTGGATTAGCAATATTTGGTTCAAAATTTGTTGATTTCAGTCTTACTTCACCTCTAAGTTCCATATTCCATTCATTTCTCTTCTTTGTTAAAATAGAATTAACATGACTGAAGCCAGATTCAACATATATGAGCTTGGGAATGCAATTAAAAAAAGAAATGCTGGGTTGAAATGCTGTTTTACAAGTTTTGGATATTTTTTGCATAATATTTATATTCATACAAAATGAACTCACAGTTAAATTATTAAAAATAATTTTTGCATCAAGGTCAACTAATAATTCACCAACTTTATCTTGCAAATGACTGTCATTATTTTCAACGTGAACAGAAAGCGGCATGGTTGTCCATTCTGGGATATCTATACTTTTAATATCTCTAAAGTGTAATTTAAAATCACATTGCTTAATTTTTGGAGATGCTTTGTATGTATTTCCGATTCTACTTGAGTTACATCCAATTGTCATAAATTTCAAAAGTATTGAAAATCTTTAAGTGACAATGAAGACTTAAACAAGCTTAATTTAACTTGAAAGCTTAAAATAATTGTTCATTCTTGAATTAATGTAATATCTTTTTTTTGGTGACATGTTTGGTAACAACTATCATATTTCAGTGTGTAATAATAATTGGTTTGATAGTTCATCATTTTCATTTCAAAGCTTATCAAAAAGTCAGGATTTAAGAAATTGTGCTCTAATTTGGGCCATATTGTAACGAAATGGTGCTAGAATAATTTCTTACCAGTCTGAGAAATATTCCATCATGAAACATGCATACTTTAAACTGTAAAAAAGGTAAATAATTATTTAAAAAATATGCAGGAATGAGAAATTAAATAAATTATAATCTATTATTAAACCTTTACTTACTATATTGTAATTACAAAAGGCATTCCAAACAAAAATTGTACATACTGCCTTGCTGTCAATAAATTTGCGATTAAATAACATAGGTATTCTTTCATCGACTTTTCTAGATCAGATTGACTCCCAGGGGTCGATATTGACCACTTTGTCGACCCATGAAGCTATATTGATATGTTCATTATAGTTTAAAATATATAAAGTTAGATTTAATATATGTGTACTTGTTTACTTATTATGTGTTTTTTACATTATTTTATATGTTTCCTGTTGTTTTCTTTTATAATTTTTATCAACATAACATTTATATGAATATATTCTGAATAATAAATGACAGTAAACATTTAAGGGTTTTGAAGTCTGGTAAATTGAAATGTGATATCTTTATTTGTAAAGATTTTATCATACATTTTTTTAATTTAAATGTTATGAAATTTAATTGTTTAAAATTATTTCATGTATGCAAAGTTTATTTTAAGTTTTTGTAAGTTAGTATTTTATAATGCAGCTGTTCCTTATGAGCATTGAATAATTTCACTGTAAATTTGCTTATTTGTCATAGTAAGTTTTGAATTTTCATTCCTTCCTTTCCCTCTTAGAACCTCTTTCTCTTCTTTACCAAGGAAGCAATCACATAAATTTGTTTCTTTGTTTACTTCCATGTTTTCATAAAAATGTAAGATTAAAAAAAAATTGGAATGAGATCTATTTGTTTATCAAAATGGAATCTAACTGAAGTTACAGAAAACGTAGAAGAAAGTAATTTCTTTGTCAGGAATTGAAGAAAACATAATTTTCTGTAATTTATCATAAGTAAAAGATTTGTTGTTCCTTGGTAAGTGTTTATTTTAATTACACATGTATGCTTGTAGTTTTCATGTGTTTTTATTTATTTTTCTAGAAATTTTTAATTCTTGATGTGTTTTATATATATGCATTTAATTTTAATTGTGTATATTTTTTCTTTTTATCTGATTAGATTGAAGACGAATATAGTCATAGTGAGTATTTTTAATTATTTTTAAAAAGAACATTTTTGTTTTATGGTGTTAATTATATGTATTATTTACGTAAATATTTTATATATCTTATTTTAGTGCCTGTCCTTAAAGCATACATCTATAGAACTTATAAAGAAATGTTATACTATAACAAGGTAAATAAATAATTTTTTAAAAGTATTATCAAACTTGAAACATCTTTGATATGTAACAAATTTTTGACCTATAACTTAAAATGATATAATTTGTTAGCTATTGACTTATTTCAAAGTGTGTTTGGTTTATTTATGATTATATATTTGCTAAGTGTCATTAATTAATTAAAATCTTAATACACTTCCTTTTTATAAGTGACAATTTCTCAAAAGTGAGAGAGATAGAGAAGAGCTTAAAAGTAACTTTTATATGTATTAAAATATAAATAATTAAGCTTAAAAGTAACTTTTAATTCTTTGGAACTATTTTTATATTGTCACATTCATAAGAGATCACATTTATACTTCTTCCTTCACTTTTTCTATGTGACAATTCCTCAACAACAAAAAGAGTTTTATAATTAAGATTAAATGTAACTTTAATTCTTTGGAACTATTTTTATGTTATTGTAATTGAAACTACATTCATAAGAGCTCTCATTTTAATTACAACAGGATGAGCAGCCTATTGTATCTGTTATGATTGTATAATTATTATTTATTTGTTAAGTGACTATTGTTAATACTTAATTATTAATGCAGACAATTCTTATATATGAATGGCAATGGTATGTTCTAGAATATTCTAGAAGAGATTGTAAAAATAAAATTTCTTGAGTGTAACGATTATTTTAAGTATTTTCTTTTGCGTTTGAGCTGTGTTCTGAAAGACTTAATTTATAGTATAAATAGCATGTACCTCTTGTATGTGAGGCATTTAAAAAGCAAAACAAGCCAACTTAGAAAAAAAATAGAAGAAATACCAATAGCAATTAAAAGCTATCGTGCGAAACTGAAATTATTGTGAGTCAATAGTTTTTTTGAGAATCTCAAGAAAACTTATCTCTTGACAATAAAGAGAAAACAGCTAAATTATTTTTGAATTCAGAGATAAAAAATAATGTATTCTTAAAAAGGGTTGCTTTAGAAATGAAATATTCTTCTATTAGCTAGGAAAGGGATATGTATTCATTTTTTGCAGGTATCATAACACAGATTAAAGGATTTGAATGGGAAATTTGCCTCCAATTTTGAAGTCTTAGATGAGATAATTACATAGGAAAATATACAGCTCATAATGAAAGAACATATGCAAAAAAAATTTAATCAGAATGGCATTATTTTAACCAATGTAGGTATGATTGTGAAACAACTAAACTAATCCTTAAAGCTGTCTTTTCTGGAATGTTGTTTATTGGTCATAACAAAGAGTTATGTTCAGGTGGTTTTTTTTTTTAAACCATGAAAATGGTTCTTGGTATGAAGTTTAATGGTAAAAGTGTGTCAAATCTATGGAATAGGAATTTTTGATCCTATGAAAATAGAGAAGCAATCCAAGTTTGAAATGGATTTCCTGACTAAAGAGCAATATTTGAAAATAGTAAAATTTAATAATGATGGTCACTATGAAGATTGCTTGCTTTTACTTCATAATTTTAATTTGGCAGTGAACCGTAAAAATTATACTATAAGAGAACTTTAAGCTAGTAATCATTATCTAGACCGTGGAATGTACTTCAGGAATGGATGAATTGAAGGTGTTGCATTTGCATCGGCACTTAGTAGAACAATATTCTAAATTAAAACTTCCTTTAAATGCTTGATGCTCAGATTCTTTGACTGGTAAAATATGATCTATGGTTTTTAGGCAAATAAATAACTCAAAAGAAGGATTATTCTCACTGAAATACAAATAACAATAAACTTTATTCGCTTGTCTTCACAAATTCTAACTGCAAATACAGCGCGCCATCAATTCTACTGAAATTCTATTTTTACAAGTTGAGTAGTTCGCAGCTTCTTCACGCAGACCCGACAGAAGGTATTGAAGAAATTCCCTTGGAGGAGTGACAAACTGCTTATGCTAATTGCATATTTCACTATCCATTATTAAAATAAATAATTATACTCTCTTATAATCAATACATCAGTTAAATATCACATATATATATTCAACATACGAGCTAAAATACAAAATTATCCCTTTTTGAAACAGTGTTTTCAATATGGACCAAATTACATCAATGTGTATTCCTAACTTTTGTCCACATTTCGGAGAATATCTGTGGCTGGTGTTTTGCTATCAGATTATGGAAACAAGTTCTGATACCTCTAAAGCATCATAATGTAGCTGAATTAATGCATATTGAATCTGTGTAGGTTCAATGTTCTCATGTTGATATGGCAAGGAAGTTCGGAGAGTGCGATTGTCAGCTCGAGTGTTGTCCGTGTCACTTGATTGAGGTTCAGAATTACAAAGTCTCTAGCCAATTGCTCTTATGTTGTTTATAAATGCAATATTTATGAAACATTCAATCCACTTAGTAAAAGAAAACTTGGTATCACAGCTAATATTAAGAAGTCTTTCATTCAAATTTGTGTTGGTAAAAAGGATAGGGATTTTCTTGGATTTCTATGGTGGAAAATGTAGATTAGAAGAATATCAATATTATTGTCACGCAAGAATTATTTTTTGAGTAAAAAATAATCCATTACTGTCATAATTTGTTATTTAATATTATGTTCAGAGTTATGGGGATTTTAAAATCAGTTTAAAACAATAACTATTGAAAATGTTTATATATATATATATATATATATATTATTTTAAATTTGAAAATGATGCTAGATGGAAAGATGGAAGGCTTTTCAAGTTTTCTTAGATGATCAAGGAATCATTCAATTAAAAACTGAAATAGTGTGCAGGTAAAACTGTGAATATTTTCCTAAACTAATTCTTCTTTCAAGGCATGAAGTATTGTTTTTCTTTTATCTTCACATGAAGAACTACCATGCAGGAGTTCAGATTCTTTTCAATTTGAATATAAAGAAAAATATTGGATAATAAATGGAAGAAAAATGGTATAAAATTTATTGTGTGACTATACTCTTTATAATAGGTTCAATTCCATTAAAATTAAAGGGACTGTGCTTTACTCTCAGAAGACCAAGTGAAAGACATTGCAACGTTTTAGATTTCTAATATCAATATGGTTAGGCTATTATTTCTCAAACAGAAGATGAACTACATGGTTCTTATATTTTTGTTGTTGTAGTACATCAGGAAGTGCATTTCAAGCTTGTAATTGTTATCTTGTAATTGTTCACATAGTATTATGCTGCATCAATTACTGTTATGATGGTTCTAATTTTGATGGAGCTGCTAGTTATTTCAGGTTCTTAGATTAAAACTGTATGTAAAAGTGTAGAGCTGTCTACTTGATAGAATGGAAAAACCCACCAATTGTTGCTTAGTGATTGACTCTCAGTTACCTTCTTTAGATAAGAACATGCATCATTACCCTATGATACTTAAGTGATTTTTTCCTCTTTCCTATGGAGTTTACTGCACTTATGTTATGCCTCCATAATATTCTCCTTTTCTATTTTTGACCGTTCTTGTCAAACATTTTTATCTTTCTTTCCATTTCTTTCAAATGTTTAGATTACAGATACACACTGTTTGGCATAGCATAGCCAGATTTGGCACTTGCACCATAAATCCCAAACTTCATTCACTCACTAGTGATCGAGAGATTTTTTTAGGTACTTATTTGTATAACCCACAAAGAAACTCCTATTACAAAGAGTGTTAGGATGAGCTTGCCTGTCATGAAGAAATGAGTACAATGTTGGCAGATTGCCAAAGTGTATTAAGGATGTAATTGTAAATTTTGTTGTATCAAATAATTGGTTATAATTTTCCTTTTGGGGAATAAAATATTTGGTATCTAGCTGTAATCCATTGTTTAAGGAAATACCACTCTGTACTTTGTTGCAAATATGTTGATTTTGATTTCACAATTTGGACATATTTTGTAGTTATGTTTATTTGATTATTTTTAATTCTTTTTATAAACATTCAACATTAAAATAAAATGTTATTGTAGAACATTTAAGAATTGGCTCCTAATAATTTTCAATACATTACTATCTTCCTCTAAACTAAATGTTTTTTGTAGTTTCATGAAACAATTTATCTATACATTTATTTTTCAGTTAATTAAAGATCCATCAAGGGAAAAGCTATTACCCGAGCCTTTAACAGAACCTTATTATCAACCTCCATATACTTTAGTTCTTGAAATGACTGGAATATTAGTTCATCCTGATTGGACTGTAAGTTTGACTTATATTTCCTGATTATAAATTAAAGTGATAATTATGTAATATTTGAACTCTTAATTATTTTTTATCAATGTTGATTATAGCAGCCGTTATTGAAGAAACTGTCTTCCCTGTCTTCTTAACAGTAATTTAGTTCATGTAATATTTTTGTTAATGTAATAAATATATACTCCTATCCAACATTATTATTGTATTTAAAAGCTATACTGTTTAATTTTCTTGACCTGGTTATTTATTTAAATTACTGTTTTTTTTTTTTTTTTTGCTTCATGATGATTTAGTATTTGCAGAATATTGTTAAATATATAATAAGAGCATTATTAATTTTTTTTTATTAATTTTTTTTTATGTAATTTAGTATCAAACAGGTTGGCGTTTCAAAAAAAGACCAGGTGTTGACTATTTTCTTCAACAAGCAGGACCCCCTTATTTTGAAATTGTGATATATACCAGTGAACAAGGCTTTGTGAGTACTTTTTCAAGACATGTATTCAAAACTATAATTGGATTTTTTTCATTTTAATTGTTAAAATATTTTGTGTTTAATTAACAATTCAAGTTTATTGTGTGTTAAAATCTTCCTTTCCTTTAAATTTCAAGTCTTTAATAATGTATAAAATATTGACATTATTAAATACAAAATTATTTTGAGTTATTGATACAAGTTGGGTTATAACTTGAAGTACATTTTAAAAAAAAGCATGAGGCAATATGTCTTATGATATTGATTTTAAATCATGGTAAATATATTTAAACTGTAAAATAGCAGGTTTAAATGAGCTTTTGATGTATAAATAGATTAATTTTTATAGTATATGTTTTAATAAAAGTGTGTTACTTTAAATAATTTAAGGGAAAAAATATTTTTAAAGTTCTATTACAAAGTTTACTTTGTATTTCTGCTTATTTAATGTGTTTTATAGATTTTAATTCAATTTTTGTAACATTACTTTTTAATATGCTATATTGTGATTAAGAACTAGTAATTTTTCTCATTTCACAATTTTTTTTTGACAAATAGTTTTATATAATGAAACTTAAATTTCGTTTTTTTTTTTTGTTTACATATATTTTGCAAGTTTTTTTTATTTTTATTTATCTTTCATATATCTGTATTATTTGTGTTATATTTTACTATACATTATTGTTTGGTAACTCAGGATTTTCAAAAATGTAACACAAGAAAATACAGCAAAGAACAACACTCTCACACGTTACTAAGTGGATTGTAAAATTGTTCATTATTTTGCTCCAAACTTATTCGACTCCTTCTTCATTGCAGTCCGAGAATACTTTGAATACACTCACCTAAAAATGCTTGAGGGTGCTTTGCACTCTCGTACATGTACATTGAACAGTTATTTTTTACAGAAATAGACACTTTTGTAAATTTAAACATTTTTTTTAAGTATTGTAAGTTTTATAAGATCATTTCACGAAAAGAGTTAACTTGGATCTCCAAGTTATGCAATTTTAATTTACTTGTCAAACTGAATTCTCTGTGGCTATTCTTTAAATCAAGGATGCTTAGACTAAATATGAGGCAATATATTTTGTAATCTCCTTTGTGATATTTTATATACATTGATACATGTGCAAAATCCTGTTGATCATTTTCAAAGAACAAAAGAAATGTTGTAGAATAATGCAATTTTCCACTGGAATTGGAGAGTGTTGCTTAATAATACTATTTTTTGCTAATAGAGGAAAGTGCAAAATCAATCACATTTTATGCTATTTGCCACATGGTTTTATGTAACATTGTTAAATCTTTATGTAAACAAAAGTTCTGTCTACTATTTTCATTAGCTTCTATTTTTATTTAAATTTTTCGAAGTGAACAGTTATAACTTTGTGGATCTGAATACTGTGGGATTTGGCAAAACTGTGATAAAAAGCATTGGGGAACAATGCATCAATACTTAAATTCATATATAGATGAATTTATGTGATTTACTCACTCAGAGAATTCATTTATTGCTATCCTTAATAGGTTTAGAGATTTTTCTGACTGTCAAAAATGATTGGTGCAAGTTAGCTGAAATTGTGGTATTCATCTTTGATGGGAAATTACATTAACTTTTATGGTGGACAGAATTTTACTCAAATTCCATATTTTCCAGCATAGTGAAACAACTGCTAATGCAAATTCAAGCTTAGTGATTAAATTCAATGCATTTATAGAAAATTAAAGCTCGGGAATTGTAATATTATTCTTATGTAATCTGGCATCACTTAATTTTGTTTTCTATATTGGCAACACCTGATTGAGACATTCTGTAAACAACAATCATGTCTATCATGTAACCTCACTTCTAAGTCATTAAAAGCTTAATTTCGTCTATTCAATTCTAATTGTCTTATTTATAGTACAATTTTAATGACTTAGAAGTTTTCTTGAATTGTTTCGTTTTCAAATTTAATAATGGAACAACTGCTGAAACCTGAAAGATTTGATATAGATCCCACGTGTTCTAATGCGGAAACAAAATGGTGCCATTGGAAAAAAACTTTTGAAAACTTTTTAGGAGGCATAAAAACCCTTACGGAAGAAAATAAACTTCTTTTGCTGAGTAATTACGTAACCTCAAATGTTTACCAGTTCTTAAATGATTGCACAACTTATACTCAAGTTATTGCGATACTTGATTCCCTTTTTATAAAGAAACATAACGTTATATTCGCTTGACATTGCTTGTCAACGCGAAATCAACAAACGGAAGAAACTGTCAGTGAATATTTGCAAGTTTTAAACCTATTGAGCAAAGACTTTGACTTTGCTGATGTAAAGGCTGAGGAATACCAAAAGGAGTATATTAAAGATGCTTTCCTACGAGAATTAAAATGTCCTCGCATTCGCCAACGACTCCTCAAAAATACATCATTGACTCTCGATCAACCTTTAAGCAAGCTAGTACCCTCGTATCAGCTGAAGTGCATGCAGCTTCTTATATGGGAAGTTCCTTTCCAGTACAATCTGCAGCCATGAAAACTGATGATTTTTCAGAAGAAACTTTAGCATCATCAGCGGCTTCCTCCTCCTCAAGATCTCAAAAATGCTTCTTTTGTGGAAATGATTTGCACTCACGAACCATTTGTCCAGCTAGAGATGTTATCTGCAGAAAATGTGGAGAAAAGGGACCAGCGAGGGTGCAAATCTAGACCTGGTAGAAATTCTTCAAATGTGGTGGCTTCTTCATACACATTGGCAGCTATTTCGGGATCTACTCACTGTTTCCAGAAACCAATTGTTAAGTCATTGGTTAATAGCATTCAGCTCAGTGCATTAAATGATACAGGGAGCTCTCTTAGTTTTTTTAACGAAAAACATGTAGCGAAATGTAAATCGAAAGTTGAACCACATTTTGGAAAAATATCCATGGCAAACTCCTCCATGTTGACTTAAACAGAGGGTGTTTGTAGAGTTAATTTAAAAATTGAAAACTTCACTTATCACAATGTGGAACTTTTAGTTTTGAAAGATCTTTGTAGTGATGTTTTGATTGGCCATGATATTCTAAACAGACATTCATCAGTAGAAATTGGATTTGATGGTAATAGACCTCCACTAGCAATTTGTTCTTTAGCTGTAGCACAAGTACCTCCTGTTTCATTATTTTCTAACTTGAATCCAGACTGTAGAACTTTGGTTACAAAGTCAAGACATCATACTGATGAAGACAATAATTTTATGGCATTGGAAGTTCAGAAACTTCTTCAGGAAGGAGTAATTGAACCAAGTAATTCACCATGGAGGGCTCAAGCCTTTGTCATTAGAGGAGAAAATCATAAGCCCAGAATGGTAGTTGACTACTCTCAAACAATTAATAAATACACGTTACTGGATGCCTACCCTTTGCCTAAAATAGAAGAGGTAATTTTGAAAATTTCAAAGAATAAGGTTTTTAGCAAAATTGATCTCTAGAGTGCGTACCATCAAATTCCTATCCAGGACAGTAAGAGACATTATACAGCTTTTGAAGCTTGTGGAAAGCTCTATCAGTTTTTACGTGTTCCTTTTGGGCTTACTAATGGAGTAGTTCGTTTTCAAAGAGTCATTGACAAAATTATTGAGGATGAAGGATTTGGTTACCTTACATATCCATTCATTGATGATGTTACTGTGTGTGGAAAAGATCAGAAAGAATATGATGACAACTTAGAGAAGTTCCTGACTGTGGCAAAGAAGTATAATTTGACCCTGAATGTAGATAAGTGTACCTTCTCAAGTAATTCTGACCATTTGCTAGGATACATTGTTCGGGATGCTATAATTAAACCAGATCCTGAATGAGTAAAACCATTGAGAGATATGCCTGTTCTGAAAGACTCATCTGCATTGCAACATGCTTTAGGAATGTTTGCCCATTATTGCCGGTTGATCCCTGGGTTTTCTCAGAAAATACATCCTCTTCTAGGAAAGAAACAGTTTCCTCTTGCTAGAGATGCTGTATTGACTTTTAATTCACTGAAAGATGATGTGGCATATGCTGCCTTGGCAACAATTGAAGATGACTTACCATTTCGAGTGGAAACTGATTCATCTAATTTCGCAATTGGAGCTACCTTGAGTCAAGCTGGACGTCCTGTTGCCTTTTTCTCAAGAACCCTTAATACATCTGAATTGAGACATTCATCTCCAGAAAAAGAAGCATATGCCATTGTGGAATCACTTCGTCATTAGAGACACTTCTTGATGGGAAAGCATTTTGAAGTGTTCACTGATCAATAAGCAGTCGCATTTGTATTCAATCAGTGACATGGTAGTAAAATTAAAAATGAAAAGTTAATCCATTGGAGATTTGAACTTGCTAGTTTTAAATTTTACATTATTTATCGTCCTGGAAAGCAAAACTTGATTGCTGATACATTATCCCGTATAACTGGTGCTCCAACTCCCAAAGTCAACTTAAACAATCTTCACAACTCTCTTTGTCATCCTGGAGTGACACGAATGCATCATTGGGTTCGTTGCAAAAATCTCCCTTTTTCTTTAGAGGATATAAGGAAAGTCCTGTCTAATATGCAACGAATTAAAGCCAAGATTTGTTAAACATGTTGGAACTCTTGTGAAAGCTACTTCTCCTTTTGAAAGGTTAAATCTTGACTTTAAAGGGCCTTTACCTTGTGTTTCAAGCAATCACTATATTTTAACAATAGTTGATAAATTCTCTAGATTTCCGTTTGCAATCCCTTGTAGTGACATTTCTGCAAAAACTGTAATATTGCATTTGAAGAACATTTTCTCTATTTTTGGAATGCCATCATTTATTCATTCTCACAGAGGATCATCTTTCATGTCTAACGAATTAAAATCATTTTTAATATCTCAAGGAATTGCTACAAGTCATACTACTCCCTATAATCCAGCAGGAAATGGACAGTTTGAACGTTATAATGGAATAATCTGGAAAACTATACAACTTGCTTTAAGATCCAACAATATGAAAACTGAACAATGGGAAGGTGTTATCCAAACAGCTCTGCATTCAATTCGCTCTTTGCTGTGTACAGCAACAAATGCCACTCCTCATGAACGAATGTTTTCTCACCGTCAAAGATTCCATAACGGCTGTTCCATACCTACTTGGCTTACAAATTCTGGTCTAGTTCTAATGAAAAATCAGGTGCGTACTAACAAATATGAGCCAATTGTCCAAGAAGTGGAATTAATTGAAGCTAACCCTGACTGCACATGTGAAACTTGGCGATGGAAAGGAAACAACTGTTTCTATAAGACACTTAGCTCCAAGAGGGGAAACTACCAGATCTGAAGGCAACTAGGGTACAGAAGAAAATGTTCAAATTCTTCCAGATCTACAGCCAATAAACTCAGATTCAGATATCGCTTTAGAAGATTCAACTGAACAGAACAAGAACACATTAGCATTGCGTACAGCTCGTCATAGGCAACCTCCTGCATACTTGAAGGATTACATCAGGGATTGAAATAACCAGATTAAAATTTAAAGGGGGGTAAAAGTAATATTATTCTTTTGTAATCTGGCATCACTTTATTTTGTTTTCTATATTGGCAACGCTTGATTGAGACATTCTGTAAACAACAATCATGCCTATCATGTAACCTCACTTCTAAGTCATTAAAAGCTTAATTTTGTCTATTCAATTCTAATTGTCTTATTTATATGGGACTTGGAGACATCATATTTATTAATCTTTTTTTGTGACGAGCATGTCATATATGCATCAGACTCGAATGTTATCTCATGGCCGGTTGTGTCATATATGAACCACCATTTAAAATGCCTTATCAATGTAAACAAAGAGTTGGCTAGTTAACTGCATCAGCTGATATAAACAAATACATGCATTATCATTGCTTTGGAATATTCTTTTTTTAGCAGTATAGTGGAGTAGATATTCGATCATTTTTGAGGTTTTATTTATTCCTCTTGTGAATTTTTTTTAGCATGAAGACAGTACTTTATATTGTTTAGTGAAATATTTTTCACTCCTAAATGGCATCACAAAATCAGTGTTTAATTGAAGAATATACACAAATAATAGATAATAGTTTTTCTGGCATTATTAATGATGACAGTGATGATATTTCTGCAAAATAGGAAAATGATAATTATTGTGATTCTAATATGGACATTTCAGATACAGAAATCTTGTCATGTTTCAATGAATATCATACACTTTCACCTATTTGTAACATTGCTCCTTTTTCATCATTTTTATGTTGGTTTTTTATTGAAGAGGTTTTTAATAATTTTTACTAATGTGTTGTGTTATATAAAATATGTGATTGCTTAAATATTTTTAAAAAATATATTTATTTGTAAAATTATATTACTCTAGAATTGATTATTCAAAAACTTTTTATGGAAAATATAATGATAAAGCTTTAAAATGAGTTCTGACAACTACCTGAATGCTCCTCTCATAATGTACCAAAAATTGGAGCAATTGGACCACAAATTTAATTTATGCGATATTTTTCCAAAGTTAGGCTTAGCAGTGTGAATCACCTGCCCTCTTAACTGAGTGCATCCTGTTTGTGCATTGTCCCCAGAGAGCAGTTCAGTGACCGAGGTGCCCATTGTGAAAGGGTTAAAAGTAATGTTCTAATCTTCCGTCCAATACTTCTATAAGATGCAAAAGAGTAGTTTAGTGGCTGAGATGCCCATTGCCTAAGAGTTATAAGTATTGCTCTAATCTTGCATCCAGTGTTTCTATAAATCTTATGTATCATTCTTATTTGGCATTGATTTAAATTTTAATTCATATGGTTAAATTAATAATTGATATGTTGCTGTTTCAGACTGCATTCCCTATAATTGATACATTAGATCCGAATGGCTATATCATGTATCGCTTGTTTAGAGATGCTACTAGGTATATGGATGGTCATCATGTAAAGGTAAAGGAAAAAGTCATGTACTTAAATTAATCGAACTATTTTGTTTTCTTCCATGTATTTTACAACAATATTTGAAAAAAAAAAAAAAAGTTGAAGTTAATTAAAATGTATTAAAATATATATTGAAAAAGTTAAAAGAAATTTTAATTTATTATTATAGATATGAAAGCAATATTTATATACTTGCATTCAAGTGCTTACAAACATCACCACAAAAATTGGAAAAAAATATGTTATGAGCTATAATTCATGATTTTTTTTCTTGAAAAAATCTTCATCAGTTATGATTTTTTTGTTTTTGTGAATAGTTTCATAGAATTACTAGCATGTTTGATCAGATATAGTTTATGTAGCCAACATACAAACGCAATCTTTTAAGATTTAAAATTATAGAAAATTAAATTATAATTTTTTTTGTGTTGGTTTACTTTTTTTTTTTTATGTCTGTAAATTCAAATTTATTTTCTTAAAATTAACCCATTAGATTTTTTAAAAAAGATCAGCTACTATGTAATTATGTTCGTTTCATAATTTCTAGTATTCGATGTTATGGAAATTTTTTTTAATATCTTCTCAATCTCTTTCTAAATATCACAGATATTTATTAAGTAAAAAAATTTCAAATTTAAGAATTAATTTATATTCTTTTAATATTTTTTGAGTGTAGTTTTTCTCCAAAAATTTCAGCTGAGAAATTTTCATACTCTTAGTTTTGTTCTTTTATGTAACAGTATGTCATTGAAAGACACATGCAGATATATAGTATTTAAAAGAAATTTTGATCTATTATCTTAATTAATTTGCAATTGAAAATGAATAGGTATATCAATTTTTTTTTTATCAAGCTGCATATTTATTACCCTGCTCGATCATTTTAATTATGGAACTGTTAAAAAAAAAAAAAAAAACTTGAGTGTCTTGCACTACAAAAAATAAGATTTTGCGTTATGAAGGACTTCTGAAGTTTTCAATGAAATCATAAATCTTTTTCTTCCTATATGAGAATTATTGTATAATTTAAATTTAATGTATAACCAGATTATACGAAACAAAAATTGTTAATATAATTAAATTTCATACTTGATAAATATTTTAAACTATATATTTACATAATCTCTTGATTTCTAAATATATTCTATTTGCATACACATGCATAAGTTTATTCCTTATTTTTATGATAAATTATATTTTTGAGAAAAAGTAGATGCCTAAATATAAATATTTACTCATTTTTTTTTAAAAATCAAGCAATTAAATATATATATTTGTTTTTCACAGGATTTATCTTGTTTGAATAGAGATTTATCTAAAGTAATTTTTGTTGATTGGAATGAAAAGTCATTTAAACTCCAACCTAGAAATGCTCTGAAGTTGAAGCGATGGGCTGGAAATGATGATGATAAAACATTATATGACCTAGCTAATTTATTAAGGGGTAAGTTTAATGAATTCAATTAATTTTATATTGGCATTTTGAACAGTTGTAATTGATTTGAAAGTTTTTAAGGACTTTTATTTGCATTAGGGCAAATTAAGTATTTTTATTTATTAGTATCATAATTTTATGTTATTATTTTTTGTTTTGGTCTGTACAAAACTTGAAAAAAAAAGTACTTAAAATAATTCAAATTTGGCTGGTTACCAAATAAGGTTTTTACTTTTAAGGTTATTTTTAAAAGGTGTATGATGCTATATTTTTTTCAGCCATTGCAACTAGTGAGGTTGAAGATGTACGGACGGTATTAGATCATTATAGCCAATTTGATGATCCAATTCAAGCTTTTAAGGAAAATCAAAGGAGGCTTCAGGTATCTTTGTTTATCTTCATGGTTATATCTGAGTTTCTTGGATAGGAAATCATTATAAGTTATTTCCTCAAGATTATTTAATTTGTACTGTAATATAATAATTGTGCAATGAAAGTAATTAATGACAAGATAATATTGACATAATTAATAACAAGATATTATTGACAAGATAATTACTTTTCTTATTGAAAAATTTTTTTATGTACAAAAATGGTTTTAAAAAATAAATTGAAGATATTGTAGACAATGTTAAGATGAATCAAATTTTAAAAAATGTTTTGTGCAGAAAATTCCATTAGTAACTTTCCTTAAAGGTCAAAATTTCATTCTTTTTTTTATTAATGCCAACTCACACAAAACTCTGAAAAATCAAAAACATTTGAAAAATAATAAATTATAGATTGTGTAGTGACTCCCTTCTACAGCAGTGCCAGAGGTTAAAATGCCTAACTAACTAGCCTGATTAGATGTCTTTTTAGCTTAGTTGGTTAGGGCATGACAACAAGCGATCAATTCTTCTTCGAACCAACGCTGCCGCATCGCGATTGAGTCAGATTGAATATCTAAATTTGGTGCAGTGTTTTTATCCTGAAAAGTAATCTGTAAAAATGAATTTTACTAGAAAAGTTATAAGTTTTAAAAATAATTAACGGGTGTCAAATTTAAAATTAAAAGAAATTGACCAATTTGAAACTACAATGCAAACTTTTGTGTAAAAATTAACTGTGAATTTCTTAATCATTTTATGTGTGCAATAAATACAAAAAAAAAAATACTGTTATTAATTATTTCAAAATAATTAGTTTGAATAAAAATGTAAAATTTCTTTTTCTGCCAATAATACAATTGTCATCAGTGATTTATAAGAGCATGTTTAATATACAAATAAATATGAAATTATGCTTTGCAAAATATTGGGAAAAAAAAAAAAAGATATAATTTTTCAAAGCATTTATTTAAAGAGAAATAAGTTCACGCTACTATTTTGGATTTGAATAATAATGCTGAATCAAAGCCAATGATTTGAAGTATAATTTTTCTTATTAGATTGTAGTTTTTTAAAATATCTCTCTGGTATGTATTGTATGAATTTTCTTTTTGCAGTGAGAATTTGCATTTTTTTTTATTGGTTGTTTCGAATATAATAAACAGGGGTTTTTCAAAGTGATTCATCTGATTTCAAAATTCCATATTTTCAAAAATAAACAACACAGAATGATAAGTTATCCATGAATACAAAGAAAAATGTAGCAGATTGATATTGGAGCAATAGGTGGTCCTCGTGTGATTTTCATGAAGTTATTTCACAATAGCTGTTTTAGAAATTTCATGGAGCTACCTCCCAGTTGGATTGGTGGCAGTGGACAAGATGACTATATATAATGTTACACAACTAGCAACCTGATGCAGCCCCATGCAATTTCTTCCTTTGGAGGTTTGTAAAAGATAAAGTGTATGCACCATCAATATCCACAAAATTATTTGAACTTAAACAAAGGAGTTCTGTGTACAATCAATGACTGCCACCGACCACTGACATTTAACAATATGTTTGTCAAGAATTTTCATTTTGAATTGACAATACACATGTAATTAAAGGAAATTGTGTCAAACATTTGTATAAAAAAAAATAAAAAAAAAAAAAAAAAAAACTTCTGTATCGTTTATTTTTGAAAGTATGGAATTTTGAAATTTGATGAATCATTTTTAATAAATATATATTATTTTTACGTTAAAATAAGTAATACTTTAGTATATTTAATACATAAAAATATTTATATTGTATATTTAATTTCACTAGTTTGATCAGTCAATGGATATTATTGTACTAGTATATAATTTTCTTAATAGGAAGAAGAAGAAAAACGTCTACAAGATGAAAAAGGTAGAAAATCAAGTTTAGCTAGTACATGGTCTAGCAACTTATTAAGAAGAAGATAGTTTTTTAAATAATTGTTTAAAGATTCAGTGTAATCATTTGTCATATGTTACACGTTTATTTGAATCCTTTTTTTTCGAGGAGGATAAACATTGTAAAAGTTTCTCATTAAATTAATTCACAAGATTGTATTACTATTGTTATTGTACCTTGCAAGAACCTTATAGCTATAAAATGCAATATTCCTTTCAGACATGTTTTGTAAGTAGAATGCCCCATACAATTGTAGAGAAACAACTCAGAAATCCAATTAACTTGAAGGATTATAGTGTTATTTTTATTTTTACAACTATTTCTCTTAATTATTATTGTTGAATCTCAAATATAATATTAAAATTATGTGATAAATCTATACTTTTGAAGTTTTTTTTTAAAAATTTCCCAATAATTAAATATTAAAAAAAAAAAAAAAAAAACTCTCCTAAACAAGTTAATTGATTTAAAATTACTAGATGAATTCAAAGGAACAGATGATGATTATTAATATTCAAAGATTAATACTATTTTATATTTCCAAAGGGGAAATATAAAATAGGAGACTTAGAAGAAGTGTAAAATGAATTATCACGAAGAAAAATTGTTAAACTAAAAGTATTAGAAAAATTTATTTGAAGAGTAATATGTAATTTGAATTGCTTCAAAAAATTAAGTATAAGAAATATTCTCTTTCTAAAGTTCTTCCTTGTTATAGTTTCTTTAAAATCTATTATTGTTTAATGTTTGATTTTTTTTTAAATAGAATATTTCACACAATAAACTCAATTTTTTTTTATTTTTAATGGAGATTGTTCTGCTGGGACTATATTATCAGCTGCATTATACCTTCAACTGACAGTATCCATCCAATAGCATCAAATCTAATAGCTTCAGATTGTAATAATAGGCAACTTATGCAATGAACCAGGAATCTGGATGTACTTCATGCAGGTTTCCTTTATATAACCTAAAGTTTAATATTGGAGTATCTTATGTTCATCAGTATTACAGCTGCAAATAATGTGATAAGTTTTTTTTCCTTTCCTATAGTAAGTATGGTTTGTTATATAATGTTGTACTATAAAACTGCTTGGTGGGTCATTTTAAATCAAGCCAGATGAGATATCTGTACTAGCACTCAACTCTCCAAACTTTATATTATACTAAGTGAGGATGTACAGACTCAAGATTTATATTTACAATCTTCATTTGATAATAAATCCTCCAAAAGCTAAGAATGGAACATGAAATCTTTGATTGGTCTGTGGTATCATTGCGCTATATTTAGTGTTTATTAATGTTGCACTAGAAGCAACACAAGGGCTATTGGCAATGAACCTTGTAATTTTGAATGTCGGTCTAGTGACGAGGACAATACCTGAGCTGGTACTTCCACACGACACCATCAGGAAGACTTAGAGCCCCAACAGATTTAACTTGCATCAGAGGCGGGTCTTTGGCAGTCAAAGCTCACACCCGTGACTGAACGAAAACCTCCAGCCATAAATCAGAAACTATGATCACTAATCTACCGCAGCCACAACATTGAGCTATAAATTAATACAAACTCTATTTCAAAATTAATCCATTATCGCTGTGCTTTTGATACATATTCACGATAATGAATGATTCACTACTTCAAAGCAACTACTTTTAAAATCAGCAAAGCTGTGAATATGACTTCAACTAGTTATCTATTGTGTTAAAAATTAAGAGAATTTTCCGATTTGGTCAATTATCTCTAGAACCGCTGGACAGGATTTTAATGAAATTTGGTATGTACATAGGGTTGATATAATACAAAAAAAAATAACCGCTCAACAGTTATAATACATTCACCTGATAGAGCGTAACATTCATCGGAATTGCAAAGTGTGAAATAGCAGTTGCAGAATAGAACAAAAAAAGGGGGAGTTAATGGGGGTATGGTCCTCTCTTATAGATATATAGGTCTTGCAACATGATTTTATGCTGGAAAGGGAGTTTTCCTGTGGCAATTGGTCCCACTCGTTCCACAACACTATTTTCAGGTCTTGGATGGTTCTCGGAAGGAGCTTGCCAATTGCAATTGCCCTCCCAGGAGTATCCCAGGCATGCTCTATAGGATTGAAGGTCTGGCGAATATCCTTTTTCCAGAAATTCATCGACCAGCTGAGCTTTATGTGACCTCGCATTGTCATCCATTAAAAGGAAATCAGGACCACTTGGACCCTGAAAAGGTGGATATAGAGCTCTTCCCTAAACCTCTCAAGAATCGTAGTGCCTCTTTCAAAGACATAAAGGTGTGTGCGGCCATCCAAAATGATCCTTGCCCAGACCTTCAAGTCTATGCAGCTGTAATGGTCGATTTCTTGGACATTGGAGGGCAAGTAGCCGGTTCCTGGTTCTCTCCATATGAAAGAAAAGCAAAAATCACTGGTTAGGCTGAACCGGGACTCATTAGTGAAGAGAATGGTCACCCACTGATTCATGCTCCAATTTGTATGATCATTGCATCATTTTAAGTGGACTCTCTTGTTTGCAGAGCGAGACGCAAACAACAAGTTTACTTGTAAACAGCCCTCTTTAATGAAGTCCTCTGGAAAGAGTCACCCTTGCAACTTGGGTTATTGCGGTTGCATACAACTCATGAAAGATCTGAGAAGCTGTAGCATCCCTGTTATGCCTTGCTGTAATGGACAAATGGTAATCTTCTCTAGCCGTCAAAGCTCTTGGACGACCTTGCCCAGGCTTTCTCTCGATGGATCTGGTATCCATAAACCGTTTTCATAAGTTGGATGTGATGCTGGACGTTAAACCGAATTCTCTGCAAATCTGGGTTCGAGACTGGCCTGTTTCTAGCCTATCCACAATTCACCCCCAAATTCCATCATCTGAACGTTGGTCGTTTTGCACTCTTACTGTTTGAATTTTAATTTAAGCGATTGCTGCAAAAAAACATCCAAGAAATTAGGCAAAATGTGCTAGCAAACGAAATGTGAATTTTGGCACACTGCTTATAAATCCTGTTTTTCGACTACTTCTGTCTCCTTACATGTATACGCTTATGTATTTGACATACAAGATTAGCATCTTTCTTTCGAAACAGTATTTTTACATTTTGTTCCATTCTTTTCATGTAATTCTACAAAATATGCAAATTCTCTTTATTTTGAACACCAGTGTATATACAGTTCTGATATCAGAACTAAAAAACATTAACTTTGCTATATTTTTAATTGAAATTCTGATTAAATATTTTTGCTCTTAGTTCCTAAATATTTTGGGACATATATTATGAAGGATGTAAGTAAGTCTCGTCATTTTTTTCACAATCAAAATTAATCACATAAAAAAATAAATCTGGCACCATGAACTATACACCTTGCACTACTTTTTGACTTAATTAGAATAGTTATTGAGACTATGCTATAATTTTGAAGAAACCACTCTGGTAACACTCAATGCCCTGTGATGCAAGGAATTGTTGCATAGCTTGCTCCACTTCAGAATTATTTTGGATGGACCTAAGCGCAACTAATAAGGAGTGTGGATGCCGCATCTGACTTTATTATGTGCCTATCCACTAACAATATGTCCTATATTTTAGCAGTGTTTTCATACATGGATGAGGAGGGACACCCACTTTTACTTCCTTCACTGAACATGCAACATCTGCGTCCAATCATTTGATAAGACATGATACATTCACCATACATTGTCTGTAGGCATTCATTGATGTCTAGTCCCACATACCCATTCATAACAGATAACAGCACACGCTTCAATTTCTGACCACATAGTCAGTCTAATCTCGGGCCCGTTGGTGTGCTGCTACTCTGTTTTCTTCGTCTGTTTATGCATGCATCATTTCTCCTTCACTGACGTTGAATCAGCAATGAGTGTGGATTCTTATGGCAGTTATTTGTTTCTTCTGATAAAAAAATGACAAAACTTACTTTCGGAATATCTCTTATAATTTAATCTTTTCTTAATATTTTAAAATTTATTCTGTTTTGATATATATATATATAATATGAATATTTTCTTGAAATAACTAGTTTAATTAGAAAATAATTAAATATAAAAAGTTTTGCAAAGATCAGATTTAGCCACCCAAGATATACTTTTTTTTTTAATAATTATTAAATTACTCAAATATAAGAATTAAAGTAAACGATGAAATATTGAGAATTGGACAATAGTAAGCTTTTCCGATATTAAAAATAAAACAAATGATAAATTGAATATTATATCAGTTACATGTAATTAAAATTAAAGCATATGATAAATTACTAAATTGAATATATTAAAGCAAATAATAAGAAATTGAAAAGTGATCTGGTACACCAAAAGTTATCCATTTAAAATAATAGTCCCTTGGGTGGCTAATTAAAGTTTAGATTTGTTAAAAAAAATTTCAAAATATAGTTTAATAATATACATATTACATTTTTTGTGTGGCAAGGGTAATTTTTTACAAGGTTATACAAATTTTATTTTAAACTATGAGGAATGTTGTGTTTTGAACAAAAGGAAGAAAAAACAGTGAAGTGAAACATCTCAAAATAGTTTATTTTGCTAAAACTGTATAAATTTGTAAGAACATTTCAGCATAAATTTTGCATGTTTTATGATATTTTTCAAAATTTTTGCAGCAATATTTAATGATAAGGTACTTAACAAATCTCTAATTTTTTTCATTTTCAGATCCAGTTTTATAGATATATCTTCACACAGCCATACACATTTTAAAATTAGAATACATATATTTACTTTGCTTCCACATAGCAATAACAACTATTTTAGCCCACAATATATATATAATAACTTTTTATATAAAAAACATCAATGTTTAAAAATTAGTTTTTACAAATAAATTCCAGTTTGTTTTTGAAACTATCATGATTTTAAATTGAATGCTGGATGAAGTAATTAAAATTTTATTTTTATGATTAAAATTTTATGTATTGCAAGATCTAAGAACAAATAATCTTAATATTGATCAAATTCAATCATATTACACACAATTCACATTTAATTATACAATGATTGCAAACAGTTTCCTATTTATAACATACCCAAATATATAAGCTTTTGAAATGTACATGGCAGATTTTCTTTGTAATAATTTTACAGTTTATAAAACCTATCCCTTAGGTTGCATCATCTAAGATATAATATTTACATTATTTAGAAATATGTTATAAATAAGAAATTCTGTTAAACAATATTTCAGTAGTTAACATGCTTTTATAATTCTTACATTTTCCAATAGCTTAAGTTTTACTAGGCCATAAGCATAACATTTTTATACCTGAGTCTTTAGATGTTACTTTGAATTTCCTTTAATACCTAGTTAAGCTTTCATTTTGTTTTAACATTTTATTTAAAAAATGAAATTTCGAACATTTTATGAGCTTTTTTAATCATTATCACACATTTTATATTTTGTTCATATTGCAAAAAGCATCACTTTAACATTTGCATGATGGAACTTGATGTGCATAGTCAAATTTGTTTTTACACAAAAATTTACACATATGTACAAAAACACATCTTTCTTATCAAACAGTTACTCTCAAGACATGCATAACTAGAAAAAAAATTTCTTATACACATTTCATTCCTTTACACTCATAGTCAATAATATTGAGAGGTGCAGAGCTTTCACACCAAAAACATTCATTTGAAACACAACAATAAATTTACAACATTTATACACAACACTGCTTTAAAACTTCTCTCATTAAATTTACAATAGGTAATTTAGCTTCAAAATCAAGCTAGATTATGCTCTTTCCTACATTATAATCAGATTTTGGTGTACATTTAATTTGTGTAATTGCTGAGCCATATTCGAGGCACCCACTGAGGTTCCCTTTCCAAAGTATTTATTTCTTTGAGAAGTTCATTAAATGCTTTATCAATATCTGAATTAATGATCACCATATCAAAATAATGGCCATAATTATCTTCCATTTCTCTGGCTTTCTCAATGATATCTTTAAGCTCTTCATCCTTTGGATTGTCTCCAGCTTTGAGACGATTTTGGCGTAATTTTTCAAGGGATGGTGGAGCCACAAACACAACATAAGGCTTTAGATCTGAATTTTTCAGGATTTTTAAAGACTATATAAAAAAAAAAGTATTTATTAATGGATTTAAAAATTAATTATTCATGGAATGGCAAAAATATTTGCTTCGAATTAACATTTATAAGTTATAAAATAGCCTAGTTCACACCTCATAATTTTGGTAATAGAGCTTGAAATGATGCTTCATCCCAGTATCCTACAGAATACCAAGTAATAAATTTTGTTATCACAGCCTTATAATAATCACTGAAGTATACAAATGCAAATCCTAGCAGCACTGAATGATAGTGCACAAAGCAGTTAATACAATGGAAATATATAGTTTCTATATATATATTTTTTAATTTACATGATTAAGAAATTTTTTTCAGCTACATCATATACATTTTTAAAAGCATTCAACTTTATTTACAAACTGCACTTATTTTAAATACTTTCAACTATTTTAAAATTATTCTTAAACAAATATAGATTTTTAAATTTTAATAGTCAATGTCATAAAAAGTTATTCAGAAGCAGGGAAGTTTCATACTTCATTTAAAATGTTAATTGCTATATTTAAAAAATCGTTAAATTGGATTAATTGGTATCATAGCCACTCCGGATATTAAAAGTCCAAATTAACTGGAGAATGGGGGGAAAAAAATCAAAGCATACTTACTAAAGATAAAGATGACTACTTTGTGAAAAATAGAAGTGGACTTAATCAGAGAAGCATTTTTCTTTTAGACAATGTAGCACCAAATGCTATTTGACATTAATGATATGAGGTTAAACTAAGGTTTTGTGCAGATCATTTATTCAAATAAAAACATTTGTAAATTTTTTTGTAGATCGTTTTATCGAATTAAAAAAAAATTAAACTTGTATCATTACAGGTTATCCAGGGACCTGATTTAATGAGGTTCTACTGTGTTTAGGTATATATGTGTGTGTGTATATAATAGTGCATGCATAATTTTTTTAAGAGAGTGTTTCTAAAAAAAAAAAAAAAAAAAAAAGCTTAGTTATTACGTGTACTCACTGAAAATTGTTTTTATTCCTCTGCTTTTACTCTCAAACTATATTTCAATTCTATCATTTTAAGATTGTAAATAGGAGAGCCGTTGTAATATTTTTTGTATTTGAAATATATTTTATCAAAGAAATATATCAGATAACAGAAAATTGGATTGAACAATAGAACTGAATTGAAATCCATCATTAAAAAGAATTATCTTTTAACGATGGAATATTACATATTTTTGAAAAACAATTTTGATTCTTTATTAACAATAAATGCTTTTTTTGTCATTCTGATTAACAAAACATGTTTGATCCAGTTTTCGATTTTTAGAGGTAATTTAAAGAAGGAAGCAACTGTGAAATAAATTTAATTTCTGAACAAATCAATGACTTTTGAAATGATTTTAAGTTCAATCATACTTTTTTACTCAAAGTTATCAGTATGCATAAAAATATTCTTACCTGAGGATGAAGGTTTAATACACAGATCTTTCCAGAATTCACAACAGTGCGAATGGCATCAAGACTTGTCCCATAATAATTTTTTTCATACTCCCCATGTTCCACAAATTTGCCAGATGCTATGTCTGCTTCAAATTGTGATCGAGAGATGAAATGATAATCAGCTCCATCTGTTTCACTGTCTCGTTTTGCTCTGCTTGTGTCTAATACAAATAAAAAAAAATTCTTTTACAGCATTAAAACAATTATTTGAAAACTTAAAAATGATATTATGACATTTATTTATTGAATAATATATTTTTAATATTTGAATCATTCTTATATACATTTTACAATAAGGGTTAAACAAACAGCATTTAAACATCATTTTTGAGTAAATGGTTTTAAATCATTTGAATATCATGTGCATCTATTTTTCAGTATATTTTGTTACCGAGTGGAGCAAAGCAAAATATATTTTGCATTCTGATAGATATTTTGAGAAAAAAAAAAGATACACATACTTTGACGTAACTGCTTTCATTTCTCACAATACACATTCATATTTCACAAGTATTATTTACATAATAAAGTTAATTTACACAATATGAATATAATTATTCCTATCTTTTACTTACGAGGAACAGCAGCAGCAAAGCGCTCAGTATCTTCCATCAATCGTTGCCTGAGTTCATGACGACCTATGTTTGGAGGGCCAATCAGCACAGTTGGGCGTTTACGATTAGCTCGAGGATAATATAAAGCAACTTCTTCATAAGTAAGAATTTGATCTCCATCTAAATCTAAATAGAAATTTTATCAGTAAATCTTTCACCATCAAACTGAAAAGATTTATAATATATATATATAAATTATCATTTATATATAAAAATCGGTCAGTAAGTTATTGTTTTAATTCAAACATTAATAAATAATATTTATTCTAATACAAAAGGTTTTAAAAAATCCTCTAACTTTAAACAAAAATTTAATATACTCAGTTATTATTAAATACTTAATTTAGTTTATGAGATTCAGTACTTGTAATAATTTTGGAATGCAAATTTAAATTAAATTTGGGCACTTTGACACTTCATTAGTTTTTTAAACCTATAATATTTCAGCAAATTTCTCACCATCTTATACTATAGCATTGTACCTGCAAAGTGGAACATGAGTAACTTATGGTCTCTGATTGACTTGAGGTTAGTTTGTAAGTATCTCTTTTGAACAGGGATGTTCATTATTGATTATCTGTTTCTTGCATTGCACGCATTTCAACTTTTTGTACAATATGACTAAAAAAATTATCCATAGAGCATGCATTTGACTATTTAAAATTGGTTTAAGATAAATTATCCAATTACCCAGAAATTATCACTTTGACTCTGTGGACCCCAGCATAATAACAAATGAAGATGTCAAAGGCAATTTGTGTGACAATATACCCTGGGATATATTTGGTGAATTGGAGATATCTATAAATTTGAAAACTGCAGAAAACCAAGAAAATTGTGTATTGCTTTCTTTTTCTTTTTTCTAACAACTAAACACAAACAGGCTACTAATTACAGAGCTCAGATGAATCTGATAGAGAGACAGAAAATATGAAAAAGCACATGACAAGAAAAAAAGTTTTGAGAAAAAATTAGGAAAAAAATGCAAGAATCACAAAATTCAAACACGTGTTTCAAATCCTTCAAAATCTGAACTTTATACTGACAATTTTTTTAACATCCATATGACAATTATTGGTAGAAATGAAGAATATAGAAACTTTTATACTGCAGGATCAATTCATGATAACATAAAATTATCCTTTCATAAATTATAAAACATTGAAAGGGAAAAAAAAAAAAAAAAGATGGAGGCACTTTTGACTTCATTACCACATATTCTATTACAATTGTGAAATGAAAAGACAACCAAATTATTTGCTAAGCTTCAAATTTTGAGCCAGGTGAATTGATAGGTACAGCATCAAGAGAGTTCAATTGAAAAGAAAAAGTTTGATGCAGCACAGCCATATGTTGCTGCCTCTTACAACAAATATATGAAAGGTGTTGATCTACTTGATCGATTTTTTGAGCCAGTATCAACCAAAAATTAGAGGCAAGAAATGATGGTGGCCATTTTTTATGAAACACACTAAACAGGGCAGTTGCAGCTGCTTGAAAAGTACGTAGAGAATATGAAGGGAAGCTAACATGATTAGAATTTCTTCACGAGATTACTTCTGCACTGATATATACATAATAAAAAAAGACGAGGATATGGAAAGCATCATCTTCTCAACCATTCTAGATACATTCCAAAGTGTGCATTTTGATGGGATTAAGCACTTCCTACAAAATGCAGGATGATAATTGAAGTGCAAAAGTTGTCAGAAAATACTCAACTGTGTTGCAAAATAATGTAAAAATATGGTGTAGTGAGTGAGTGAATGTAAAGTTTATTGGCGTAAGAGCCAGATATGGCTATGCTGTGCCAAACAAGATTAAACTGTGGTCTAGATGTGAAGTTAAAAAAAAGAAAGAGTGGTTGACATGAAGGAGGGTCGAAAATAGAGAAGGATCGCTAGGGTATCCCGGGGGCGCGTCACCTGTGTTTACCAAAGACAGTAAACTCCATAGGAAAAAATATGGTGCAATAATGACTAAATAAAAAGTGCAGAAAAAATATGCATAAAATAACTGATAGGCTATCTTTTCCCATTCAAATCCTTAAAATTACCACTATTAGAATATAAAACATGGCAATATTTTTAATTTAAAAGCAATTTTTTGAATGTATCTTAAATTTATATCTTTAACTTCCATCATATTGTAATAATTTAAAATTTAGCACATTTGAATTTTGTTTTAATTTTATAACATAACCTTTCAAAAGACATAATTTATCAACTATACTTTCAATGTTATCAAAGATTTATTTCTATGCACACTAGTGTGACCTCAACCAAACCAAAAAGAGAAATTTATTTTCCTCAAAAAATTATATCCTTCTTGAAATTGGCTGATTTTGATATGAATATTAGTAACATTATTTCAATAAGCCATTCAATTTAGATTTTGGATTTATGTCTCCTATAATAATGATAATTGCAATAATTAAAAAAAACTAATTTATTTCAGAAATACTGTTGAATTCATTTTTGAAACTGAATATATATATATATATAAATAACCTTAAGTGAATAATTTCTATAAATAATTAGATTGTTTATTACTCACCATCAGTATTTGCGTTATATAATTTCTTCTTCTTCTTCTTATGGTACTTTTTAGCACATAGAAACTTTCCAGCTGTAAAAAAAAAAAAAAAAAATTCAAAACCTCAATTAATAAATCAAAACATATTCTTTTATTATATAAGTGTTTTAAAGCTTTACAGCAACTTGATTTTTCATATATATGCACAACAATTCATACCTTTCTTAACCTTTTCTTTACTATTAGTTTCACCAATGATAGTTTGTTTCATTGATTCTCGTCTATAAGAAAAAAGAATTTTGTATTTCTAATGAAATTTATCAAAATTACATAAATCATATCTCAGAAATTTCTTTTCAAATGTTAGTGAACAGCAAAATAAATTAACATTAATTATTATGAAGAATACCAAAATTATTTATACTTATAAATTTTTATTTTTAATTAATATTTTTCAATTGTACTAATATGCTGTAGAGAAATTATATAGTGCAAATTAACATAAGAGTTTTGCTTGTGAACTTAAGAATATCTATACAAATAGGGATTAATAATTAAAAATTTACATCCAGACAATTTAAAAATAAGTTCACAATACTAACAAAATTATTCTTATAAAACGTTTACAGCATAGCAAAAAGGTAATTTTCATTTTTAATCAAAATTGTAAATGACAGGTAAGTCTGACATATTATTAAATACATTCAAGAAAGTAAAATTAGCCAAGTTTAAAGAATATACCAAAGTTATAATTTCAAAATTATTCTACTTGGCTGAATAATTACTGAACAAGTTCCTTCAAAAATACATAAATTTTCCCATGAAGTACTTTCTCTAAAATTAACATTTTGGGAACCTTTAATTTTAAGAAAAAATATGCCATTTGATATAATTCTTACTGTTGTTGAAAATTTTTACTAGGCACTAGACCAGCTAGAGCCTGATCTTCTTCACCTTCTCGATAAGCTTGCCACCAATTGGGATCATCCTGACTAATTATGTGGAGAATATCACCTTTTTGAAATGAAATTCCCAATTCACGGCATGGAATGTATAAATCATCATCAGGGTCATAATCAAAATGTGCCTTAACATGCATCTAAAACACATAAAAAAATAACATGTAAATTTTTGTCATGAAATAAGTTTTTATTTGAAAATGCAAATGACAATTAGGTAGTTTAAAGATAGGTTTCTTAGACCAAAAGTACCCAGTTTTAATGAGTTATTAAAAGAACATCAATATACTGTGAATATAAAAATTTAAGTACTACATTTATTGCGAAAAATAGTGTATGTGTTGTAGAGAATTTTTAGGGATGAATATAATTTTCATTTCATAACCAGTCTTTGAAAAAAAAAAAAAAAAATGCAAGCATGGCATAATGAATAAAATAATTATTTTTGAACAGAGACACTAAAATTTTGTTTACTCCATAGATTCTGATCGTTACAAAATCCAAATCGAAAACATTATCTCATAAATTATTCTGAATATACCCAATATGATAAACATGCAATACAAATTTTCCGGACAGATAACCATTGTCTCCCTCTGTGAACACTGCACTTAAAAAATCATTGCAATAAGATTGTTCAATGATGTAGAGAGAAATTAAATGATATAATTTTTTTATAAACCTATAAATTTAATCTTTTTATACACAACTAAAATAAATATGAAATTGATAGCTAGCTTACATATATTTTTATAAAAATCAGAATACTTTTGTAAGAAAAAAAAGTTCTTCTCAATTTCATGAATTGCATATTTTAATATTAAAGTTTTATTTACGGTATATTAATAATAACATACTTTTCACAAGATACACAATATTGGAAACAATAAGAATGAGTAAAATATTGTCAAACTTTAAAAGAAAAACATTCAAATTTTCTTAAGAATTTGAACTCATAAAACAAATTAAATATTTACCACAACTTCCATTTGAGAGTTTTTCTTTGTTTCTTGTTGGGTAGGGATAATGAGGAATGTTAAGGTCCCATTCATTGTAGCCTAAGAATATAAATTTAAAAAAGAAAAAAACCCTTGAAAATAGAACAATCAAAGTGATATGTATAAAGAATAACATTGCATTTCATAATAATATTAAAGTTTCTTATCTATAACTAATAATAAGAGTTGAAAAATCTTTTGTTTTACTATCAAATAAAAAGGCCAATTGAAATTATATATACCTTAAATAATTAATAAAATAGCATTCTGTTAAAAGTTAAAAAGGACAACTTAGTTTGATTTTTTTAAAAAATGCAATGAAAAATGCTTTAAAAACTGCATAAGAGAAATTATTTTTCAAAAAAATTAAAATGATTTTTTTCCGCCTTAATACAAGTCAAACTTATATAACAACCATTTTGAAACATATAGAAGTAAATGAATCAAACTAACCAAGATGTCACAGACATCATTAACTGATTTCCCCCTCATTTCTACACCATTAACTTCCAAAATTTCATCTCCTTCATGAAGAAGACCTAGTGAAAAATAAATTTCATGTAAAAATCACTACATATTAACAATAATAAATCTATATACATTACATACTATTACAGTTACAGATTACATGCTATTATGCTACATTCTATTTTTTGATTCTAAACAGCCATGCGAGGTAAAAAAAAAATGCTTGAAAAAATTGATATTTCAGAAATATAATTTTTTCAACAATTAAAACATACAAAATAGTAATATAAAATGCTTTTTAGGATGTACTAATATATACAACTTAGATGTGCACACATACCACTTTTTTCTGCAGCACCACCTTTAACAATTCTTCCAATTACAACAGCCTCACCTTCATTCCTAACTGTTGCACCCTGGTGAAGAGAGGAATTTATCTTTTTAAGTTTTTAAAATATGCATTATGGTGATTTATTTGGAACTAAAAACTATATCATGATAATAATTGTATAAATATATACTATATAAATAAGAAAAAGATATATACAGTAATTTTACTACTTGCATTTTTAATTCATAACTTTTTTACTACTATAAAAACATATATTAATATTAAAATTAATTTTGTAATATTATATATCATGAAACTTAATGAAGCTCATAATGCCCAATGTTTAAAACATTAGTAATTCACTCTAGAATGAAACATTAAATTGTTATACACAAGAATGAATTTTCATAATTATTTGCCACAAAACATTTTGATTCAAATACTTACCAAAGGTTCATTAGTTTTATCTATTCTTACAATTTTCACACTTTCTTCTGTATACTGTGAAGCACGATCTAATAGTTCTTCATCTGGTGTAATGGTTGGCACAGCTTGTCTTTCAGCTATTTTATCATGCGCATATATTAAACCCTCAACTTCAAATTTACTCAAAATATCGACTAGTTCAGCTGCTTCAGCTGATGAACTTTCTTGAAGGGAATTTATCACCTGAAATTGAATGAATTATCAACTGAGTTTGAAATCATTTTTTTTCTCTCCAGAATTAACAACAGTATTTTAAAAAATAATTATAAATATGTTAACATCTTCAGCCATATATTTAAAATTAAATTGTAAATTATGTAACATCACTAATATAATGATTAATCTTTAGCAATAGTCCATATTTTAAATGAATCAAAAACAATCTTTTAAAATTCATCACATTTAATAATTTATTTATCCTTCTTATATTTATGCTTTAAAAAGGAAAAGTCAAAAAGAGGAGGGAAAAAAAGAACAATATAATGAAAATAAAACAATGAAAAAAACATATTTTTTTTCTTTTAAATTCTTTACTATTAAATAAATAAACATAAAAATGAACTGGATATTATATTTTTTCTCAAATACTACAAAAAATGCAATATATTTTATACAATTATAAATATAATCAATTTTTCAGAAGGCTTTAAGAAGTTACCTCTTGTGTAATATCTTGTGCTTCTGTTGAAAGAGGAGTAGGAGGGCATTTAAAACAACAAACTTCTTGAACTTTGTTGTGAATGGCAAGTATATTTTGGAAATCGGCATTTTGAATCAGACTTTCTACTAACATTAGATCAGAATCTTTATGGCCATTACCTTGTAAACTTGAACTTAATCTGTACAAACTCTGCAGTAACTCTGATGCACCTAATGGAATAAATATTTGTAAATAAAATAAACTTACAATAAGGGATTCACATAACAATTTTCAAAAGAAAGTATACTTATACAGCACATAGCTAAATATTCTCTATGAGAAAATTAAAGTCATCATAAAAATATAAAATAACCCATAAGATTTCAAAAAAAAAAAAAAAAAAGGACAATTATTCTCATAGAAAAAGAAATAAGATAATATGCATTTGCAAGTAAAAACGATCGAACATTTATCTTTTTCTTCTCTAGCTTTCAAGGATATACTTTTATTTAATGTCAATTTTAAATTTATTTTTTTTTATCTCAATTGAAACTAAATTAAAACATTAAAAAAGAATTAAAATGTATCTGGAGGTTATTAGTAATCTTATACAGAAGTTATAATACTTGTTTTGTAACAGGAATGTGTTAAAATACATAAAATTTAAACATCTTTCATAGTTTTCCAAAGCAACTCTCTCTCTTTTTTTAAAAAACATAAACAAGAATATAGAATCAAATGGATTAAAACAATTTAATAATCAGGATTTTACAGCATTCAATGCTATATATTAGAAAAATCTTTTCACCTGGACACTTAGAAAAGACCATCTTTCAGATAATTACTTTAATAAATAATGAATATCAGTTAAAGTATAGAAGAATGTAAGAATAAAAAATAACCGAATAACCTACCAAATGTTTTGACAAGTTCAGGTGTTATTTTCTTCTCTTCTAAATTACTTGTATTCTCTTCTTCTAGCTCAAAGGCAGTATTCTCAACACCACGTTTTGGAAGTTGAGGTGGATTTGCTTCAAGAGCTTGCAATTTCTTAGATCCTCGCAGAGAATTACGAAGAAATTCGTTTTCTTTAGCTTGCTTCTCTTCAGCTATTTTTCTTCTTCGGATATCTTCCTATATCAATAAACATTAGAATTTAATTCATAGGTATTATTTAAACCAACACTGATTTTTAAAAAAAAGCTTTAGAGAATAAGCAGAATCTGTTAGTAATTTTAATGACAGAAGCAAGGCATAAAAAATAAGAAAGTGATGAATTATTTTATTAAAAAGGCCTCTAGTCAGAAATTTTAAGAGAACCAGATTAGTAATTTGTACAAGCTATTTCCTTATCTCTGATAGTTAGCATTAAATTTTAAAAAATACTAGCTACATAATATAATATTTTACTAATTCAATTATTCATGTAAAATGAACAGTTTCTGTTTCAGAAAAGGGAGGAAAATAAAAAATTGGATAAATAGGATACTCTGAAATTTTTTTTGTTTGAAATATGACACATTCAAATGCAAAAAGAATAAAAAAAAGTGCATAATTTTTTTCCTTTCTATATTTAATATTAATAAGGAGGGAGATTAAGCAAATAGATGTTAATGAAACATCTGCACTTATGCACTTGATTTTTTAAGCCAGTATTGCAAACAAAAATCATTAAAAAATTTCAACATTTTCTTTTATATATAAAACTTATTTTTCACAATTCAAACAAACAATTTATTAGAAGTCTTATGTAAAGTTTTGCATACATAGTCAATCAGAATCAACAAAATTGATCAATTTTAATTATTAATCATAAAAATGTTTTTAAAAAAAGACTAATTCTAAATAATATACATTGCACCTACATCCAGTACAACTGAAGCACCGAAAATATTTCATATAAAACTATATACAAAATATATCAATACAGTAATTTTTATAGTAATTATAAGATTTATTGTAACATTTATACAAATTTATTAATTACAGGTTTAACTTTTAAACTGACATTTTAACACTATATAATTTGAAATTTAATTTTGAATCTCAATTTATTTAAATGTTCTTAATAATAATTTATATAATTTTTTTTAATTTGCAGGAATACATCAACATTCTAAACATTCATGACATTAAAGCGATAAGAAGTGAATCATTAAAATCAAGAAATGAATCCATCATATTTCGAATTTTAGTTCATTTTAATTTATTTTTTATGATTTGACTTTTAAAACATCTAAAATTAAGCCATAAAATATAATCATTATGAATAGCAGAAAACAATTATAATTAATAATAGAATATCAAAACATATTTTTAAAATTATAAAATAGCTTTTAAATAACAATATATTTTTTGTTATTTCTCAATTTATTAAACTTTTTCAATAAGATTAACAATTTGCAAATAAATACAGAAAATAATTGATATGAACAAATACTTTTAACTCAATGTAAGTATGTAGTATTTTAAAATAAAAAAATTAATATAAAGCTGCCATTGTATTGTAATGAATAGTAAGAAGACAATAAACACATAATGCATAGTTCCTTAATTTTAAATTACATATCTAATTAAAATCCAGTATAGTTATGTAATAAACCTTGAATGACTTATCTTTATATATTAAATCTTATGCACAATTTCAATTTAAGATTAAGAGATTTTATAATTGTACAGAAAGAAGGTATGACCTTGTGTTCCATACTTCATCAAGGGCATTTAATTGATTATGAAGGGTTACAAAAACAATGAAAAAGGTCAACATGAATTAATATTAAAATTATTTATATAACTACATCCTCTCAGGGCAAGAAAATAGTTAATTTTTTTGTTTTGTTTATATGCAAATTTAATCTTTGATTAACAACGCCAAGGGTTATATTATGTCTAAATGAAATACTTACAATGGAATAGAAAATGATAATTATACATAAAAAATTAATAAAGTATTTATTCACAGAAGAAGACAGTTATATAAAAATGAGTGGACAAATACCAAATATATATATATTTTTTGCAGCGATATAAACAAGATTATCTTTCTCTAGGTTTTACTCAGACTTGAAACAGAGGTGATAGTATTAAAAAAATCTAACTTTATTCAAAAAAACCCCTTAAAAACAGGTTTATAAAACCAAATTTTACATACAAAGGGAGAATTATGAGTTTGAAAATCTGTTTCTTAAATAAAATGCAAGTTCATTATATGCACAGGAAAAGGCCATGTTTAATAAAAGCTTACACTGATAATTAAGTTTAAATTCTTTTAGTAATATGATGCAACAGAAAAATCTGTACATACCTGATATTTACGTATCCTTTCTAGTTGCTCTTCACTTGCATCTTCTAAATTTCTATTATCATAATCACTGGAATCAACTGTAACTTTAGGAACAGGAGCATTATCTAAATTGCTTCTAAAAGTACTCACATTTTTTAGGGCAGCAGGATTCATTTTAGAAGTATCAGTTTCATTTGAAGAACTATCACCAGAACTATTAATAAAAAACTCAGGCTGGCCTTCTCGCTTAAAACTACCTCTACCATTGACTTTTTGTGGAGGATATCTTGGAGATGTTTTAGCAACACCTATAAAAGAATCTGGCACATCCACTGCCATTTCGCGGTGAGTTCTAAGTTCAGATTCTATAGCATTTGGTTTGTAAATATGACTCTTAGGTAAAACTATACAATTCGTTTTTGCTGAGCTTTGGTCACTAACTACAGCCTGTTTAATACTTGGCAAGTGTTTTTGCTGATAATTTTCATTTGGCGAGGATCTGAGTTTATCAGGGAGATTTGGCAATAAAGTTTCAACAGAAACACATAACTCTGAAAAACGATTAGCTACACAATCAGCTCCATTCTGAGATTCTACAAGAAGTCTTTCACGAGGTGGTGTTTCAGGAGAAGATGGTGACAGAGTTTCATCATACCCTTCTTTGTCTACTATTTCTTGAGTAAGTTCTAGTTCTTGATCATGAGCATCATGGTCAACAATACCTACTTGGCTGTGGCCATTTAGCCCATGCATAGTTTGGTCATGGGGACTTTTACCACCATGTGGTGTGGAAGAATTGTTGACATAATTGTCAAGATGATCTTTCTTCACACGTTCTAAAGTTGCATTATGAATTTCAGGCACAGTGGTAACATAAATAGGATTATTTTCGATGACACCGTTCAGCTCTGGAGTGCTGTTTGTACATTCATTTAATTCTTGTGAAAGTTTTGTCATATCCACTGGCTTAATTTTCTTGAGAGCTGATAGTTTTTCCAATCGTTCTCTTGCTTGTTGTTCAACAGCAATGACAAAGGCATCTTGCACATTACTGTTGCGAGCCAAATCTAAAGCTGAAAATTGGAGGAAAAAAAAAAAGATGAATTTAGAATATAAAATTATGTAGCAAAATATAAATAATTCATTACAAAATCCATTGTCTAAAAATGAATTACGATATTGCCAAATTATACTTGAACAGATTGCTTCAACAGATACATATTTTGACACATCTAAACTGTAACCAAAAACAGAGATAATGGAATTTTTAAATATGAAAGAAAATTAAGAGTTATTATGATTTTTACATATACAAAAAAAAAAAAAAAAATTTATAAAAAAAAACCCCAAATTATTTTGTTTTTTTTTTTTTCAAAAACCCAAAAAAAAGTAAAAAAAAAAAAAAAAAAAAAAAAAAAAAATCACAAATATAACAATATTTTAAACACAGTGCTTATGCCAACATTTAAAATCAATTTCTTCATACATAAATACTAATTATAAAAAGCGTTATTGAATGCACAGTATATTCTGTATAGCATTGGTTGTTAACACAGTTTTTTTACACTAAATTGAACAACTGATCATTTTTAATCGTCACACTTGAAAGGAGCATGTAAAGGGCTACTGACGAGGACGATGCCTGAGCTGACATTCCCCTCACCAAACTTCTACATCACGCTAACGGGGGGGGGCGGGAACAGATTTAACGAGCATCAGCCCCAATACACGGCGGGTTCAGGGGCATCAGGGTTCGAACCCACGACACGACGGAAGCAACGCCCGCCATGATTTCACGACAATGACCACCAAGTTACACTACTACTAACTTGAACAAAGTTCAAATGTTGAAATAAATACACAGAAATAGCCCATCTTAGAAAAAATATAATTGGAAAATATCAATATCATACATACAGGTAACCTAAAGATACTGATAACAGAGACATTTTCTAATTTCAAAATAATTTGATTTTATTTAGAAGATTTTTTTAAAAAAAAAAAAAAAAAA
>BMAW01039207.1:505639-518080 GCA_019974015.1 Nephila pilipes | reverse complement strand
AGTTTGATTTAGATGTGTCAAAATATGCCTATCTATTGAAACAATCTATTCAAGTATAATTTGACAATATAGTGATTCATTTAGTGAAATGGATTTTAATGAATTATTTATATTTGCTATATTCTAAGTCATCTTTTTCCTCAATTTTCAAGCTTTTAGTTTATTTCTTATTGTACAGATCTACTATCGTACTGTTGAACATGAAGAGCGATTGAAAACTATCGCTCTCGAGAAAATTCAACCGATGGATATGTCTGAACTTTCTAAAGGTGTCAGACCAATGTCGACAACACTCAAAGACTGGGCAGGTGTCCATCAGAAAATAATCCTATATTTGTGTTACCCACTATTCTTGCAAATTCATATTCTAACTTTAGGCAGTGTATTGAAGATCTTGACAATTAACATTCATAAACCAAGTTCTTCCACCACATTGATAAAAGTCCCGCTTGAATATGAAACTAGCTTCATGGGCTAAATATATTATTAGTGTGAGCCGGGCCATGATGCTCTGGTCAGAACTAGGAACTTTACACTGAAATGAGTAGACCCGGCGGCCAGCATCCAAAAACAGAGATAATGGAATTTTTAAATATGAAAGAAAATTAAGAGTTATTATGATTTTTACATATACAAAAAAAAAAAAAAAAAATTTTATTAAGGAGACCCACATTGTATTGTTTTGTTGGATTTCTCACATCCAGAATTAAAGGGGGAAAAAAAAAAAAAAAAATCACAAATATAACAATATTTTAAACACATTGCTTATGCCAACATTTAAAATCAATTTCTTCATAAATAAATACTAATTATAAAAAGCGTTATTGAATGCACAGTATATTCTGTATAGCATTGGTTGTTAACACAGTTTTTTTACACTAAATTGAACAACTGATCATTTATAATCGTCACACTTGAAAGGAGCATGTAAAGGGCTACTGACGAGGACGATGCCTGAGCTGACATTCCCCTCACCAAACTTCTACATCACGCTAACGGGGGGGGGGGGGGGCTTGAACAGATTTAACGAGCATCAGCCCCAATACACGGCGGGTTCAGGGGCATCAGGGTTCGAACCCACGACACGACGGAAGCAACGCCCGCCATGATTTCACGACAATGACCACCAAGTTACACTACTACTAACTTGAACAAAGTTCAAATGTTGAAATAAATACACAGAAATAGCCCATCTTAGAAAAAATATAATTGGAAAATATCAATATCATACATACAGGTAACCTAAAGATACTGATAACAGAGACATTTTCTAATTTCAAAATAATTTGATTTTATTTAGAAGATTTTTTTAAAAAAAAAAAAAAAAAAATACTACCGAAATATTCATGTTTATTAATTTAAAACAGCATTACATTTTTCTAAAAATAAATTATATGCAACATAATTATACATTATTATAAGAATAAATTATTGGAAGTATCCGAGTCAAACGATTTCATTCATCTGGAATACCTGGACTTTTTTAGCTCTATATTAACTGAAGAATATGAAATAACGCCACTGGATTTTGTTTTTGCTTCTCTATTTAATGAACCTATAGAGTATATTTCGATTCTATTTAAAATTAGCAATACCTCTTTCAATGATTCAGAGCTAACTTTCATAATATTTTGAAGGTAATCAAGAAATTTTAAGACTTTAGATGAAATTAGGCTGTAAAAGGATTGTTTCCGAATTCTCTTAAAGCATAATTATTCCAGCTCATTTCTAAATCCTTCCTTTAAAATATTCTTTTTATAATAAATTTTAATGTTCCTCTACAATATTTTAACACAAATTAAAAATACCTATGCATCATTTTTAAACAATACATCAATAAGCAGTATACTTCAAACTAGATGTTGTAATTGCGACGATTAGTTGGCTTGTAAAGCATCTTCCTTGTTCTTGAGTTATATATATATTAAAATTAATTTTTTTTAAAAAAATAATACAACTAATCAATTAAACCATCGTTTATAAATACTACAACATCTATAATTCAAAAATCGTCTTATACAGTTCAGTATAAAAATTCTATATAAGAATTTTACATACGTAAGAGAATTTTCTGAGCAGTGAAAATATTAAACAAGAGTCATTCATTTTACGGACAAAATACTTTCCACGAGCAAAATCATTCACGGCGATTCAATATTCAAGAAAACACACAGGCACAACACATCCAAATCAAAAACTGAACTTCAAAGCCTACAATCGGAGCGATAAAGAGCCGTTTCTGCAAACGGGGAGTACTACTGTTTTCTCAAAGAGACTTACTTGCCAGACCGGTTCAAAGATGCGGGGCATCATCCCATGACGTGAAGTGAAGTACCTTACGAGAGGGAGGGAAAGGACGCTAATTTAATTGCGACGCAACAGCCTGGTGTACACGTGGGGACAGTGGGAGGCAGGACGTGTGAAAAAGATTGATATTGGCAGCGGAAATTAACAGAATTGGTGGTTAAGTAGAATGGCACGAGAAATACAATATACACGCATACATTACACTTAACAATGCTTAAAGAAGCATAATTTTTGGTTGAACCATGTTACAAAAGGGTTTCGAACAAAATATTAAATGTAAAGAGCCGTTGAGGTTTAAAAATAGTTTAAAAAAATATTCTTTGCAAAGAATAGATTTAGCCAACCAAGGTGTGCTTTTTTTTTTTTAAAAAAAATAATTATTATTAATTTACTCAATTAAATATAAGATTTAAAGTAAACGATGAAATATCGAGATATGGACAAATAGTAAACTTTTCCGATTTAAAATTAAAGCAAACGATAAATTATTAAATTGAATATTATATCAGCTACATGCAATTAAAGTTAAACCAGTATCGATAAATTATTAAACTGAATATATTTATGTTAAATGTAATTAAAACTGAAGCAAACGATAATAAATTGAAAAGTGATCTGATACGCTAAAACGCCCCACCCTTGAATGGAAGCAGTTCATACAATTTATCATAGGGATATTTCACAAGGTAGCACGAGAAGTCTGCACACACACACACACACACACACAGAGAGAGAGAGAGAGAGAGAGAGAGAGAAATTTTTTAAAAAGGAACGAGCATGACTTACAATTTAATGATCTGACAAAGTTATCAAAACTTAAGGATTAAAAAAAAAAAAAAAAAAATTATCTTTCTAAACTTTTGTGCAATATTAAATCAGATAAATGCACCACAATAACGAAATTTTACGGTGAATACGCTCAACTATAATGACGAGAGTAAGGAAAGTTCAAGATAATAAACTCGTATTAATTAAGTAAATCGAATCTTCCGTAAAATCATTCACATTCAAGAGCAAAAAGATCATAAAGTTAGATTCATTGACGTCAAGAGATTAATCATCTTAATGCATAAAGATCTCATTAACATTTGTCCGAAACGATCCGCGATCAGCGCAATCTATACTTAAATAAATTTAAAAAAAAATTTCCATTTTCTTTGACATTAGGGTAATGAATCCGTCAGTAATTCCAAAATATTGAAATAACATCCATGGAATAACTTATTCGAGCATTTATTAAAAAAAGCAAAAGAATATACTCCAGTTTTTAACAACTAATAATTAAAATAGTACTCGATAGTGATGTGATAGTATCTTTCAATGGCGTAAGAACCAGAAGTGGTTATGCTGCGCAAAACAAGGCAAAGCTGTGATTCAGACGTTTGGAAAAAGATGAAAATTGGTTGACAGGAAGGAGGGCCGAAAACAGAGAAGGATCTCTTGGGTACCCCGAGGGTGTGTCACCCGTGTTTACCAAAGACAAACCCCAAGGGGTAAATAAAGATCACCTCGGGGTCATGATGCCCGCACTTACATAAAGAAGGCAAGCTCCTGAGGTCTCCCGATTTAATCCTCAGGGAAATTAAAACGCAAAAACATAATCTTTTAAATTTATGAACCAAACTTTCGAAATGGTAATGTGGAAAATGCATTCTTTTTATAGTAGTAAATGCACAAAGCACTTATAATTCTAATTTTTATTGCAAGATTCATGCTGTTATTTTGCATTACGAAAACAAAAATCAATAATATTATAATAAATGATAAAGACACTGAAACAGAAATTAGTATTTAAAAAAAAAAAAAAAAAAAAACAAGATTCATTTATAAATTCACCCAAAAACTAAATGGAAAGTAAACTGATTTACACAGAGAGAAAAATAAAAATGAAAGCACGATTTAATTCATTTTATAGAATTTTTCACTGGTAAGCATGTAAGTATTCTAATAATAATTCTAAAATATAAATCTTACTGAATATTTGAATTTCCATATCAACTTGCACTCATTTTTAATTACATAAATTCCTTACTTCGGGAATAAATTTATTCGAAAATAAATTACAAGATATATTCCGAAACATAAATTATCAATAGAATTGTAACATAAGATGCAATAGCAATAAACGTCTCGAAACAATTAGTTTCGCTTAAATGGGTACATACCAAACATTTCTCTTAATTTTGTGCGTCATTTTTTAAAACACACAAAAGCATAATTTAATTTTGCATAATTTAAAACTAATTTGAAACACAGCACCATTTCTCAAGATATAAGTTCGTTGTTTTGCTCTGTTTCCTTTAAAAAGCACGGCCTTAAAAATCTTTCCGCAAAAGATGCCGAACTTTTTTCTTCTTTTCCCTTTTTTTTTTTGAAAGCAAAAACCCATTTTCACATTTCCATCATATACTCATAAGGCTATTAAACACGAATGTAGCAAACGGAAATGGATCCGACAATAACGAGTTTTAGGTACGGTATCAACTAAAATTCCTTCAATGTTCTGGAATGATTTTAAAAAAAAAAAAAAGTTTTTCAAGTGGTGTCTATTTTCTACATTTTCTTCTAAAATTTATGTGCACCGCAATTTCTACGAGTATTTTCTTGATAACTCAGGTTATACATGATAAAGAACACCACCTACAGAAGAGAAAAAGTACGATTTCTACTTCAAAACGATACATTAAGTACAGGGGGAAATGTGCAAGACAATTCGAAGTTTTTGCAACTTTTTGAAAATGGATATCCTAAATGACATCGCTGTATTACAAAGGGATGTTTCAAGAGCTTCATCATCTTCAAAAGTACAATATTTTACAAACAAAAGCAAATTCTAACCCAAAAGTAATAAAATCAGAGCATTTCAAGAATAATTTAAAAGTTTAACATTTTTACGTTTAAGATTCTGGAATTATGTAATTAGAATTCAACAGTTGCTTTGTAAAAAGTTAGGAGACATCTTTTTTTCATCATGTTTTATTTTGTTAATTTTCATAACAAAAATATTACAATTAAAAAAATTCATCCATAAAAATACAAACCACGTAAAAAGGAAAAATATTTTAAGAGTAATAACCCCAAACCACCACATCAAGATTGCAATAGACTTCAAACTGACTTTTTTACAGTTGCAGCGGATATCTATGGGAAGTCTGCATTGTATTGGTAATAAAAAAAGCATATTAAAAATTACAACATTCGAAATGTAATTTTGACATGCATATAATAATATTTACCACTCATTGCTTGCACAATACGGCAACCAATTAGAATGTATAGTTTTAAAATAAAACAACGTATTTAATTTTTTTCTGTTAATGATCAAAGCATTTAAATTCACAAATACTAAAAATAGTACATAGACACAGTTTCATTTCGTCACATTTAAAGTATGACTGTTAAAGTGGATAAGAATTAAGAATAGCTATTAGAATTTGTGAAGAATAAAAAGATGCAGTAAACTTAAATGAAATCCTTCATTACTATTTACACATGCACAAAATAAATTCCATCCGTATAACACGACGATTCATACATAAAAAGAAAATTTTAACCTTACGTATATTAGTACGCTAAACTTTTACATTTTTTTTTTTAAATGCAAGATCCGTTATGCATCAGATTTTTAAAAAATTTCGAAGAATAATGGACACAATCTTGCACAATCAATAAAATTCAATAAATACAATAAAAAAATATTCGAAATGTTTTTTTTTTCTTCTTTCTTTCTTCTCCAAGCATCGAGATAGATCTGAATAAGAATCAGGTTTAATTAATAGTTATTAAAGTTTTGATATTCGGGACAATTTCTTCAATTTATTTTTTTAACCAAAAGTATTTCCAAAATTAATATATATATATATAATGTTATGCCTTTCTTTTAAATATTTCAACTTGTATTTATTTAATTAAGTTTCAAAAAAGTAGAAGCCGATTTTATAATTTCATTTTTGTACAATTTATTTTTTGTAGCGGAGAGAGAGAGAAAGAGAGACCATTTCCACACGGCCGAAGTTACAAACCCGCCATTTGATAAAGATTATGAGAGCAAGAGTGTAAAAGCAAGAGAGGACGTTTCACTGTTTCTTGTTTTTTAGTAGGGAAATTTCACAATAAACGCCATAAAACATGTGGGATGAATGGAGGGATTTCGAGAGAATTTAAATGCAGACCTAAAAGTCTGGCAGGGATCATCCCTATAGGTCTGAAGCCGTGTGATCAGCATGGACATCGAATTTTTAAGAACACGTGATTGCATAAATTCAAGTTAAAAAGGAATGATATCAGGAAATTAAATTATTATGAGAAACCAATATGAATTAAAGCTAAATCATATATATATATATATATATATAATGCATTTTTTCTTACTTAATTTCACATTAACAGGCTATTTTTTTCCATATTTTTCCGTGATTCCGAAAACAAATTCAAAATAATGAATAACAATTAAATATTCTTGTACAACACACACATATAATTTCGACCTTGTGATTGCAAATTAGTTCACCTTTTTAATGAATTAATAGATTAATTTTCCAATTCGAAGATCCATCCCACAACGACCAATCAAAAACGACACTCCGTGATGAATTAAAAGTTTTGCTCAAAGTTAAGTTTCATAAAGCATAAAAATAAAGTTTAAACTTACATAAAACCATGAAGTCAGTGTCTGAAGCCGGCAACAGCTCGAGCGCCCCTTACCGAATGAATCTACGGTAATCTGTGAAACTAAGTATCCAAACAGTCGTCAATAACTGGTGATAAAAATGCGTTTCGCGTATTTAATCCATAAATACGGAAGAACGGAAATTATGGGCACCGCTTTGACCTTCGTTCCAACGTTAATTACCAAGAACAGAATGCTCCCCGAAGCCACTGGAAGTTCGTTAAGGAAACCGATAACTTATGCAAGAAGAACGCCTCAGAGTTGACCGTAAGTTCAAGACGATCAAACGGTCAACGAGAGCTACGGACAAGGCTTCCGATACAAAAATAAGAAAACAGGCTCGATTGAAGAATGTTGGAAGGAGTGGCACACCTCTTTCTCCCTTGTCCTTTTGTATCAACGAACACTATAGAAATCTTTATGTACTATGAGTTCTTTCTTTCTGGGCGCCTCTTTGTTCCAATTTTGGCTTTGCTCTCGAGGAGTAACCAAATAGATCTAATCGCAAGATGGGCTTTTAGGTTTTTTTTTTTTTTTTCTTTCTGTGAGCCGCATGCAAAATGAGTCGCAACTGGATCTATTCATTATTTGTTTGGGGTTTAACGAAACTGTTAATTGTAATATAATTAAACTGATTTTTTACAAAGAGAAACACGTTCTTTCATTAAATTTAAACGGCCCAAATGCAATTAATTCCGGGGGAAAAAAATGTTTTGCGATCCATAAAGCTTCATATGTATTTGCTGCAACGGAAGAAAATTTTTTAAATGTCATGGAATCTAGAAGCAATAAATAAAGACAATTACGCAATATGTCCTGCATTTTGAAATAGGAATAAATTTTATGCAGAAGTTTCGAATTTTTATTACCGGATAAAGAATATACATGGGCGTACGATTCACAGAAAGGTGAGACGAAATGACGTGTTTCTTATACATGAGCTTAAGAACTTTAGATATAGTCTACAGCTAAAATTAAATTAATTCAAAAAATTGGGTGTGCTCTACTTAAAATAAAGACAGTCCCAAAACAAGGAAAATTTGATGTTAAAAATTATTTTAAGTGTACGATGTATGTAAGAAAAGTTTTTTTTTTTTTTTTTAAAGTACTTCAATGCCAAATCTTGTTAGAAAAATCGCTCAGAGAATTTTCATTCCATTAGTGATTTTTTTTTAAAAAATTATTTTTTTTTATTAAAGTTAAAATAAAGTGAAACTGCTGCATATTAAGAGAAATATATAAGGGTTCTTAAAGGAGGAGAAAAAGACAAATGCATTTTTTTTTTAACTCGGGAAACAATTTCTGCAAACTATGAAATATTTTAATACAATATTGTAATCGATAGGGTGTTAGTTGAAATCCAAAGAGGCACGCAGGGCAGTGTAATCGATATAAAATGGTAAATAAATGAATTCCGTAGGAAATTGTGCTTTGAAAAATCGAAAATGATGATATATTCTGTAACATTACCTTCCGATAATTTAAATTAACCACAGTTAAAGTAAATGCTACAATAATAGTTATATATAAATAATTACCTTACTGAATATTCATGAGTATATGTTTCGCATAAGTTTTTTTATGTGCCTTCTAAGAAATTAAAAAGAAAGAAACACAGAAAAATACAATTAAATCATGAAAAAGTCCTATTAATAAATACTTAATTATATATGCCAACGACCACATATTTATTTTTTAATTCTGAATACCAGAGCTTATACAACTGTAATTTTCGATACCATTTCTGTCCTTGAAGTATGACGACAATTGACGCATAACGAGTACAGCAAATTAATGAGAAAAATAGTATTCCTTTCAAAATGAAACCCTTGTTGAATGGAACTAGGCAAAAATTTAACCGCATTGAAGAGAGTGTATATATATATATATTTTTCTTATTCATAAAGTAAAACAAAATAAAATGAGGCCTTTAGATATTTTTCAGTGGGATTGGGTACCGTTACTTTACTAATTAAAAATAATAAAAACGATATTACACAAACCATCACACATCAAAATGACAAATTAGCTGAATCATAAAATGTAATAATCTCCTTTTTTTTTTAAGTTTAAACAAACGTTGCCGGACTTTATCAGCAAACAGATTTTTTGCTTACACGCTGATAAAAAATTTTAAAAATTGAAATTGGCTTCGTTAATTTTATTTTAACATGTGCCAACGTTTATATTTTCTTGTGTTAAGTTCTCGAAAAAGTAGAATTATTCTAAATGAATATTAATTAGTGTAAAGTAAGAGTACTTCCGAACCCTAGGCTCCACAGAAGCAATCACTATATATAAAAAAGAAAATACCTTCTGCAAATACCTAATACATTTATTTTCACAAACAAAACACTCTTCTATACAAAAACGTTGCCAAAGTTAACACAAAAAAGAATAAAAACAGATATCGATTTTGTCATAAAAATCCATTATTGAGCTAAATATTAAAATAAAAACAAACGTTAAAATATTAAATATATCTCAGCAATATAAATAAACCTTATGCAAACTAAATGCAATTATTATAATCACAATGCATTACAATATCAATCCGAACCTAACGCTATGTATCCTTTATTTCATGCCAACGCACTTTTCTCAAAATAACAACATATTATCCCGTATTTAAGAAAACGATTATCGTAGAGGTAAGTGTTACTAAATGAAATCTCTTTAAGCATTTTATGAACCGATAAGTGAAAACTGCTTTGCTAAAAGGAAATTTTTTTTTATTGGAATCCAGCACTATTCCTTCAGTATTAATCTAACTTATAATCAACCCAATACACAATTATAATCCTTAAAATCACATACATCACAACTGTAATTTTCAAGGATAGAATCATCAAAAAAGTGAACGTGTCACCTTTTACATCCAAAACACTCATCATATACTACAAGTTAGTGTTAAAATAGAAACAATATCTAGCCAAAGAGCCCATAAAAACTCCACCGTTAGACAAAGGACGCCTTCTGCAAAGAGCAATAAAATGCCGAAACAATGCAGGTAACATGTGTTCCAACTTAACAAGGCTGTTCACCTCGGCGTCAAACAACTTGACAAAAACTGACGATGGGACTAAATCAAATTCTAGGCAAAGAGAATTCTTGAATAAGGATCGGAGGTCAACACGCTAGCTGGAACGTTTCAGCTGGTTATAGAAATAATGAATTTTTTTTTTAAAAAAAACAAGCTATATAGCTGGATAAATAGTAATTTTTTCAAATTAAATAATAGTCCTCGAAAACTCAACCAAATTTGAATATCACCGACCCCGTATTATCATATTCATGTATTTTTTCCTACATACACTTTCAAAAATCTGATGTTCAATTAGACATAACTCCACTCTGCACTTTTTAAAATATGATATTGAGTAATATTTGTAATATTTTAAATTAGCTATTTTCGTTGACAAAGAAATGTAGGATGTCACGGACAAAAGTATCTAAATAAAACCACACGTGATTAGTTATATATTCCAAATGTCTTAGAGATAGAAAAAATCTCCAAGCTTCTTTGCAGGTTTACAAACATGTCATCATTAGCATACCTCCAAAAGCAATATTTGATCTCTCGTCAAGTGTTTATTACTTGTAGCATTCGGGGCATTAGTAAAACTACTGCTTCAGAAATGCACAATGACATTAAATTAGGAAATCTGGAAGACCAGGCAGGGGGTCCCCTCTCCCTATCCAGAGTCCTGGAAAATTATTCAAAAGCTCGTAACACATGCAAAACCGAACTTTGTAATCCTGGAAAAAAATTTGAATAATTGCTTCTTTCAATACAATAGCTCCAGTTCGGAGATCTGGGAGGCCAGGTAGGGGGTCCCCTCATCCAACTTTCAGGAAAGACACGTTTCCAACATCCAACGTTTAGGAAAGATATATATAACAATTCGAAACCGAACTTAGCAACACTTCAAAAGAATTTGGAAGAGTTGCTTTTTTTCAATACATTTACTTTTTATAATTAATCTTGTATGGATCGCTCTGTCGGTATAAATCATAACTTTTGAATGCCTTCAGCCCGAATACTTTACATTGTAACAAATTTGCTACTGAAAGTCGTATTTAAAAATAAAAATAGAAGATTTTTTTATGACAAAAGCAGTTAAATAAAACAAATATTTTCCGTGACAATGTCTATTAAAAACACGGACATTAATATATTTTTTGAAACAACCCTAGAAAACAGTTAAAAAGTCCCTTCCCATGAATCTGTCAAAGAATGTACCAAGAATTATTCTCACGCAGGAAAATAATCCAATAATGGACAAGAAAGGTCCGGGTACAGCACCTCTCTTGCTTTTGCATCCGGTAAGTTTTAAGCATATATTTGCATCGGCGTCATCCAATTTTACCACCTTGTTTAAAATAGAAGATTTCGAGCCAAAATTAAAGTGCAAATATGATTTTCCGACTTATCACCCTCTTTTTCCCTCCTCGCCAAGTTTGTCAATGGCAGGTGTTATAATAATTCGATTTTTCAAGCTACGAAATAAAGACGATTTTAGCTAATACGATTTGCTCCTACATATTTTTCCATCTCTCTGTTTTTGTTCCCTACATGCGCATCGAAAATTTATGATGGAGAAGAAAGGAAAGATGATAAGACGATTCATACATGTCAGATTAAACTGTTGGGACTGGGCAACAATCACAATATCGATCAGATTTCTTTGTTTTTTATTTGGTTTACATAATCTTATCTCGAAAAAAGATTGCGAAATAAAATGGCATATCATACAGTTTGTGTAGGCTTGAAAAATCATTGTTTAAAATTTTAACGATACATACAAATTTTTTATATTTATTTAATAGGTACTTAATTTCATTATCTACACTTATCAGAAAATTACAGTTTACCTTTATAATTATAATAAAAAAGCCTACATAATCATCTAACTATTAATATTTGTATATCTTCGTATAGTAGACAATGAAAAAAATACCATTCATTAAAATTGCGCAAGTTAGAAATACATCCTTAGTTTCTTAAGATAATACGTACAAAAGATACTGAGCAAACAAGAGATAATGAATGTAAGATAAATTTTCAATCAAAAAAATTAAAAATAAATTTTAGAATTGAGGAAGTGCAGAAAATAAAAGTAACAAAAGGAACACATTGCCTCGCATGGAAAAAATTTTTAAGTCAGAAATGGAATCGGTGTGGGGTAAAAATAAATTCTTTTAAAAAATATCAGACTTATTCAGTAACTATATAATCAATGGTTAAAGTGCGGACAAATAAACAAAAAATGTACAGATGCTAGTCTAGGATTTAAAAAACAGACCAGAAGTGCAAATATCACTGACAATATGTTAAACATGTCGAACATTTCATATTTCAAATAAATTCCAATAGGATCAATTTTTACGCTTATTTATATCTTTTAAAGCAAAATCAAAGTATTAATTATCAAAGAATAATTTAGGATTTGTATTTTCAGCAT
>BMAW01039207.1:403484-505539 GCA_019974015.1 Nephila pilipes | reverse complement strand
CCCCCCCCCCCCTGATTTTTTTTTAGTAAATACCGAATTACATTGCAGGATTTGAAACTTAGAATAAAAGGAATTAAATTTGATGCAAAAGCTTTAGGCACATCACATATATGAACATAATACTTGTATATTTGTTGTCCATTCCTTAGAAACAATCGATAAATATACGTTTCATTCAACATAAAAATAGTAAATCGCATTATTTTAAAAAGATTTATATAGATTTTTTTCTGAAATATAAATTCATTAACAAAAAGTCACTACCAATAAACAACAAACATAGGCTTAAACAGGTGCACCGATTATTTGTAAGAATACTAAGTTTACACATTTACAACACTAATTCAGAAATAATCGATAACAGTCAAATATTAGGAACCAAAGGAACAAATTTATACAACAAATGAAATTATTGCAATGTTTGAAACTCACCATCGACAACGCATTTAATTGACAATTCTCAAAACTATCATAAACATAATGTTTACAATAACCTTCTCAACACACATCACGCGGATAAAATGACATTCCATTATTTCCATGGAAGCCTGAAACAATTCGAAATGTACATCTTTCGTTCATGGTTACCATAACGCCCACGCATTATTTTTGTGACTTGGCACAGCTTTCGGAGAAAGGCAGGAAATACAAACGAAGAATGCATGCCGATTTTGAGCTGTCATTTAAGTTCCTTTTTAGAACTATCTTCCATTTCGTTTACGAAATTCGTTCTCTACGTTTCAGTTCTCTTAATGGAACTGATACGAGAACACATTAATGAAATGGTTCGGATATTCAGAAGAATGAATTTTTCACGGCAATGAATTATTAGAAGCTTCTCGGTAAAAATGACGAAATGTAACGAGATACGAGTTCGGAATATTATCGAACATTAAATACTACTCTAAATAAATTATGGGAAAAAAAAAAAAAAAAAAAGATAAAATGTAGCGTTCGGTATTAAATTTAAAACGCATTCAATTAAGGAGGAGGCTTGAGAAAATAAAATTATTTTAACAAGTAGTTCCAAAAGTCTTAATTCTAATGATGAAGATTAAATAAATATCAAACTACGCATGATATTTTCCTACACAGAAAAGTGAAACTTAATTTCCATTGATGTGAGGGACAAAAAAATAATCTTGGTATGTTTTATGGAACAACATGCACCATTTAGGCTTTAAAATTTTTTAAAAAATATTTTTAACATTTAAAATAAATTCAGCGAAAATTTTTTTTAAACTGAAAGCATTCAATTGGAATTTGGAACAATTTTATTGTTCTAAAAAATCATTTATTTGTTGCCTAGTGCAGAACATCTTAAAAATATTAAAATAAACACACGGCAATTTTTAATTAGAAAATATAAGACCAACAAGGCAATAAATTTAAAAGGCATATAAAAACAAATTTATTCAAATTGTAAATCAACATTCATATTTTAAGAATTATGATGGAAAAGCTTTATAATAAAGCTGCATGTTATAAAATAACCTTTTTATTATATAACACACGCACACTCTAAAGTCAACAATATCCATCAATAAAAAACTTTTACATCTTATATCTGTATTATTTTTTTTATAAAAAAAAATGTCATGCGCATTTTGGGACAGAGATATTATTTTAAATAAGTACATCATTGATTCTTAAAATCATATTTTTACAAGATAATATATTTTAAAATCTTTAGCCAAGTTGTAGGAGAAAAAACAATAGTAAAATTATTTTAAAAAGCAGCTTTAATTCAATTTAATAATAGTTTTTGTAGGCATAAATAATGATAAAAAAAGGATCAAAGCAAAATGTAACATAAGCAATATATCTAAAACTATTAGAAATAAATGGCACAAGCTCACCAAAAACAAACTTCAAACGATAATACAACAACTAAGTAGTATCAATCATATGATATTCTTTTAAATCGTGTTATCTATACAGCTTACAAATTATATGCAAGCTCTGAGAACAAGTAAAACTTGGAATCATATCAAGAAAATGTTTGGAAAATTTAATGATCATACCATCGAAAAGTCAATTTGCACACTCAAAGAACATATTTATGATGATAAATTCCTAAAAAAATCCTACATAAAAAAGTACTTACTATGCTAGATCATCAATGAAGACGAACAAAAACATTCAGAGCAGAACAATGGATTACGATAAGAATTTCATTATCAAATGCAATGACAACAATTTTTTTTTTTTGATAAATAAAATTATCTTTTAATGCTCAGAAGCTGATCATGGGAGAAGGGCGGTATCTTTACAAATTAATTCGAATTATTTTTTTTTATTCATTTCATACTGCTGTTCACGCAAAAACCCATACGAAGGGTACAATACACATTTCGGTCTCATCTCGCCAGGGAGCATAACGGATGATGAGAAACTCTCATTGAAAAAAAGAATTTATTTAAAAATTAATAGGGAAATAATAGGGGGGGGGGAAATGAAAATTAAAGGGCAAAAGTGAATTCAACAATGGTACGAAGGGAAAAGAATTATATCCAAAAACAATGGTAGGGACCATCTTCTCTTCGAAGGCCATTTCGAGAAACTTCGATTGCCATATATAAACATTAAATAATTTTTTTAAAAATTAAATCTTTCTCTAATCAACAATAATTTCAGTATCCTGCAATTTTAATCAATAATATGAAGAAGGTAATTTACATTAGAGATATGAATAAATGTCCATATATACTCTACATGCTGAAAAGTTTCACCAGCAAAATAAACACTAAACAACAGTTTAGTTGATATATACAAGAACATGGAAAACATGATAGTTCAAATGAAAAACTTCACTACTTGCACATGCAATTGACTTAAAGGAATGTGCCAGAAAAAGTTGCAAATGTCATTGACGCTTATTTCAGCCTAAAATATCTACGAGTTAAAAATGAAAATAATATCCCATAGTAGAGTTTGTGAACATCCCCCCCCCCCCAACCGTTTAAAAAGGATATAAAAGGTAATTTTTCTGAAACTGGTGATGAAATCTTTAGTAAAAAACAAAGAAAAAATATTTTAAAACATCAACACAAAATTATATACGTTTTTGTCTCACGGTATTACACTTAAATACAACGATAATTTGAGCATTTAACATAGTTTTCAAATTTTATTTGAATGAATTTTAATAAAGGAATTTTTTGAATTAAAATCTTATAGTCTAGATAATCGGAATCTAAGATTGTGTTTCTAACATCAAATGCAAGAAGTCGCGTATGTTAAAATAAGCGCTAAAGATTAAAAAAAAAAATTAACTTTTCTTTAGAAATTCGCCAATTTTCAGGTATTCGAAGATTTTATATATATATCCCCGATGTTTTCATACAAAGGGTTAAAAATTTACATATGGGGATTTTTCAATCTGTACCAACCATTTTTTTGGCAAATTGTAGTATGACACGGAGTTGTAAAAAGTGTTAAATATGATAAGAATATCCGAATTAATTTCATTTAAAATATTTTTACCCTTTTTTTAGTATTCATAATTAGTCACTTGACTTTTTGTTGGTGCACATAATTTTTCATTAGAATTACATGCTCTAAAAATGTTTCTTTACCTTTTCAACAACCGCAATATATTACAGTGTGATATTTCTCTTTAAATGAGAATTCCACAGAGCCTTTAGAAAATTGAATCCTTTGACTATATTAAAACTTTCAAATCTAATGTTTGTATCTGGGGTGTTGTGTACGGAGATTCTATTTACAATCAAAGGCATTAACAGATTTTTAGCTGAGACAACTTAGCATAACAACTAAGGTTATTGTAATCTAATAAATCCGTCTTCAATTAGACACACGCAAAAATGATCAATACGAAAAATTTAACTTCTATATACACTAATTACTGAATTTCGCAATCTTCGGTTTTAAGGTAATACAAAACAGTACATATTTTGCTGTTATAGTTATTTCGCGTGTTTGATATTTTCTTTGCGTGAACTGTATTAAATTTTATTCAATTACATAAATATATAAATCTTTTGCTGTTCAAATGCGTTATTATTTGAGATTTTCCAACAGTCTGTCGTTTTCGGTAATCCGACGGTGCCTGTGGTACGATATCTGCCGGATTACCCTGTATAAACAGGTAAATCCGGCAGATATCGGACCACAGCCCTGTATAAGTGGGTAAAGGATTTAGGTTCTCCAACCTTATATCTGATGGTAGAGGTTTAAATGCAATAACTAGACTCTCAGAGACGACTCGTTCGTTGAATAAATTCAGATATATACAAGTATGCTGAACTGGAATGAGTAATTTCCTTCAATCGTTTCTTTCTCACAATTACATTTGTGATTTTCTCCCCCAACCCTATGGAATGTTAAACCAAAACAGTGAAGCTCAGCCTAAAGATTATAACATTTGTAACAAGGAAAGTCATTAAAAGAAAAAAAAAAAGTTTGAAACTCGCTATTAAAAGTTTATGAGTAATGATAAATATAAAAGACACGTCAATGACAACTTACAAAAAGAGGCAATAAAAACTCTTAATATATTAAATGTTCCATTTATTCACTAAGAATGCGACTATTATTAATAATTCTTATACAGTTTCTTTTTCCACACGTTTTAATTAAAATACTTTCGCGCGTACTCATTTAATCTAAAACTTTCATTACTAATTCAAGATAAAACAAAATAAAATTTTGTTCTTTACTTACTCATTACAAACCACGAGCATGAAAACAAATAAAATGAGAAGTTAGTATTCATATATAATTGGAAATGACACATCGGATCTCGAAATCATAAACACAAATATTGTTTCGCAAGTTTTTTAAAAATACAAATCCATTAAAACGTGCGCAACATATAACCCTTCATTGATTAGTCATGGTGAATTTCATACGTAATGTTAAAGATATTTTTCGAATAATTATGTTTTCGAAAAATCCAAGAAGCTATTGAATGCACATCGCATCATACCCAGCAGCATGTAATTTCATATCGATATTCATTTCTAAGTTACGGTAACTAACTTTATATAATACTTCATAACTAACTTTCAGAATAACTTTTCTAATGTACAAAAAAAGGTTGCTTAATTGCAATTAAGCAAATACTATGTCCTGTCATTTAATAGATATGCTAAAATGTGCAAAAAAATAATCTGAAATACATTTCGAAAAGGTAAAAATAAAAAAAAAGCATGGGAAAAAACGGAAAAAGCTAAATCGGAGGGGAGGATTAAAGACATTTGACAATTTGAAGAACATACCTATTGTGAGTCAATTTTTATTGAGTAATTAGCTTTAGGAAATCTTTCTAACTGTATCAGTTGTATCAAGTAGCGGTTTGGGAAGATTAATTCATTTTCAATAGACTGTTCTCTATTTCGAGACATTTTTGGAATACAATCAAATGTGATAAAAATAGTATTTCACATATTTTATTTCACACTAAACGGTTGCTTGCTAGGTTGATTAGATCGAATACGACGTGTCCTATACCATGGAAAAAGTAAAAGGAAAACACAAAGGACATTTAGTATAAATTTTTTTTCCACAGAATTAGTTCATAGGTAGAAAACTACGCATATTTACAATAATACAAGAAAAGTTATCTTTAATATTTTACAAAACCCAAACAATTAAGGTAAAAGTACACCTCCCAAGAGAATTTTTTTTGAAATAACCTAAATTTTGCCTACACATGCATATTTTATGACGTCGTGGAGCTTCAAAATTAGAAAAACACCCCCAAAAAGTTTTGTTAGTGTATATTTTTTACTGTTTGGGCATATTTTTCCGGTCAGAAATTCATGATAAAGTAATATTTAAAAAGCTTTAACTCAGCTTCTAAATAAGATTGCAAAAAGGCAATTCAAACAGATTTTTAAAAATAAAAGATTGAATTTCAATATGAGACCAAAAATTTTTGTAAAAAATTCAAATTTAGACGAAAATTCCATTTTGAAAGCGTTACTGTCACCTTAAAACAGATAGATACCCCAAAAGCATCACTTATGATTGATTTAGTTTTGGGTGTGAGTGAAAGTAGAGGTTTACGCCATCTTAACCTGTCCAAAGCATAACGTCGCGTGAGGGGGTGTTGAAGCCGACCTCCATTTAACGTGCAGTGTCCCCCATTATTTCGTAATATGGGTTTTTAGCAGAATCAGGATTCGAACATGCAAATCAAATTGAACTACGCGACGGCGGCGTTTGGCCTTATTCTGTTTTCAGAATTGAAATAAACACATATATAAATTTTTTATAGCGCTGAACAAACCATTCGGTACACTGGAATTTAAAGCCACGCGCGTTCACTAAGTCACATTAAATATGACATTTTTTTTAAAAAAAAAATAACTTTTACATAAACAATCTTTTTTCATTCCAATGTTATTTGATAGTATTTGTTTATCTGAAAGCCAGAAACATTTAAAATTATTGAATCACAGGTATTTATCTCGATTATGTCCAAACGTAAAGTCTATTTAATTATCTTTAACGCTAGAATGATCTTTCTAAAGTATTAAATAGAATGCACATTGCCCTCTTTATCTGTTTAGAGCCTTTCTCTTCTAAAATAGATTAGAATTAATTAATTTGAATTTTAGTTTGGACAACAATAATTTTTTTAAGAAAATACGACATATTTTTAAGAATATTTGATTGAAATTTTTGGCGCGAAGCTTTATTATGAAACAAATCTTTCAGACAAAAGATTTCCTTCTGGAGCATGATTTACAATTACGAATCTAATGGGCAAAGCAACTTTTTAAAGGAAATATATTAAAGAGCAAACTATTGCCAGTTTTAATTTTTGTAAGGATTTACAATCAAAAACGATACATCACTCTGTTGCGAAAGCTGACAAATTGGAAAATAAGTACCAGGTACAAATGGAATTATCCTATTCATATTTACATTATATCCACAAAGCATTCGCAACTCTGTCACTTACAAATTTAAATCTATCCATAAAAAATTTGCTATTATTTTGTCTCTATTGATAACATTCATTATTTATATAAATCACACAAATTATTCATTATTTCTATAATAACCTGATATAAAACTGAAGCTAATTTCGGAAGAACAGTCTCAAAATAAGTTTTGAACACAACATTAACAAAAAATTGAAATATTGGCAGGCAACTTAAGACGACTTTCAAAATCAAATTTTTAAAACAAAATTAATATTTTATTCTTGACTTTTAATTTGGAATATAAATGTATAATATCTCACGAAATAATAAATGTATATATTTTTTTTTACAATCGAAATTTTAAGACACAAGTATCTTTAGTAAAAAATTAAGAAAATCAACTTAAAATTATTCAAATTTATTATGGTTTTTTTTTTTACATGGTTTCAGTTACATAAAAAAAATTAAAACTCCAAATATCGCAAGATATATGAATGACTTCGGCAACGCTACCTATTTGAAGAATTCGAGGATAGTGAAAGATGGATTTTTTGCTACATTTAAATCGGCATTCATGTATCATGATACAAATATCACTACTCATACAAATCAAAAATTTTTGACTTTCAACATGATTCTGACCATCACAGAAAAATAATTATACAATTCTGTGGAAATATTTTTTTAAACACGTTTCGCATTTTGGTGTTTTTAAGCACATATATTTGAAATAACAAACTGAACTAAGCAATAGATAAGCGATTGAATAAAAAGTTCTTTAAGCATTGAAAAATCACAATTTGGAAAAGAAAAAAAAAAAGATTGTGCAGGAAAAAATGAACAAAAACTTCCAAGAAATATAACTATTTCCGTTTCAGCACCATTCCATTAAAAGATTTCAAATGTTACAGATGACAAGAAAGAATGGATTGTTTTTAAGTTGAATAATAATTTTAAAAGCAACATACATATATACCACACACAAAATATAAGTGCTTCCCGTGCTTTTTAATAAAGTGTCGATTTAAGCAGTCATTTTGAGGATGATAAAAGCTGACAACAGAAAAAGCAGATGTATTTTTAAATGCATAATATGAATTTACAAGTCCTATAAAAAAAAGCTACTTTATGAGAAATTCTAAAAACCGAAAAAAGTGTTAACTAGAAACAAATTTTGAAAACAAAAAAGGAACTTAATTAAGATCTTAACACTACAATAACATTTACACAACTTCTTTAAATCTATAAATTTATTTACGAGTTGTGGAAATTTTGCAGAGTTGGAATATTTATATAGGAAATCCATTTGTACAGCATGTTTTTTTAATATGACCAATTCAATTATCCATCAAGCGCAGCTAAATTTATGACATTCGAAGTGAATTAAATAGAAAATGACCAGAGAACTGCCTAAAATGACATGAAAACTTGTTTAAAAACTCTCTGAAATTTTATTATAGTTTCTCATTTTAGCGTTAAATATCCAAAATGCCGAAGAAGAGAGAAGACAACAAGGAAAGCATAATCGAATACAAAGAATGTTACATATAAAAATAATCAAACCGTTACAAAATTCCAAAGTTACAAACAACTTCAAACAATTACATATTTTATTAAAGGCTAATTTTAGCTAAACTTACGATTCGCTTCAGATGAAAACAGTACATGAATTACCCGTGAAAAATGTCTAGACAGACGCAATCTGAAATGAAAATTTTTCCAATCGTGTTATCAAACTGAAATGTTTTTTTTTTCTCTATGAATTCGATAGAGATTCACCAAGTCGTGACAATATACCATTGCTCTACGGTGTACTATCTTTCCTAGGCACGCATCTGCTCCAAATAAAATTGATGCATGCAGAAGTCGTGACAGGACGTGAGATTTCATCTCGAAGGTTAGCGGCAGTACTGCAAATTCTGCAATAGGATTACGGTTTAAAATATTTGAATTTTCAGCATTATTCCAAGAATCTATTTTTATAAAGTATAATTTAGAATGAGAATACTTTTGATGAATATTTTCACGATTTATTTTTTCAAATGAAGATAAGAAAACGGATAAATTTACAAACTTTTTTTTTTCTTCCGAGAGCAAATTTTTAATAGATTAACAGGTCAATGAATTAATTTGCAACAGTCCGACTGGTTTTTTACGAAAAGCGAACAATAATTGTTTGACAATGAACAAATCTGAATATTCCTGTAATGCAATAATGTATTTAGTTCTCAAATAAAAAGTTTCAATTCTTTTTTTAAAAATTTATTTAGGACATCGCCTATATTTCGAATTATTTTCTTACATGCATAGTGTAATGAAATATTTTAGGCATGCGTAATCAATTAAATCTATAAAACAGATAAATTCTACAGCTGAAATTACTCCATCATAATTTTTCATTTTGTATACAACCATCTGTAAAATTTTACGGATGATAGTTTGAAGGAACATGAAAACTATCTTAAAATAGTTGTTTTATGTTTTATTTTATTTAATAGCCGCTGTAAATTATTTCTTTATAGTTTTCATAATTGATTGATTGGTTTTATTAACGTCGCACTAGAAGCAACGCGACAGACCTCGTAATTTCGAGCCTCGGTCAAGTGACGAGGACGACACCTTAACTGGCACCTCCCTCTTCTAACTATAATTCCCATAAAGAAATAATTTACATGATAAGAAAAAAAAAAGAAATTTCTATTTTGCTCTCAATACAAACGTTATACAAAAATAAAATGAATTAACATTACAAAAATTTATTTCAAAACGAAAACAATAAAAAATACATAGAGATTTAATAATTAAAAAACAAACAAACTTTTAGCTAGTTACAGGGGGAAGAAAACTTAATACTTGAAGAAGAAAAGAAAAGAAAGAAAACTTAAGCAGAAGAAAACTTAATACTTGATTAAATTTTAGAAAGAGAAAAATACATTCTAAAACATACATCTAAATAAATTCGATAAAACGATTTCTATAAAATCGTTTGGCCACGATTTCATTTGTAATATTAATCCAAGAATAAAAACTTCTACTACTGAAGTACTTTATGGCAAATGAAATCCTGAAAAGAACAAGGCGTATAAAACGGACACCATTTATTGATAGAACTTACAGTTCGCCGCGCAAGAGGGTATTTCTAGGCGCTGGGAGAGCAAAACTGCTTTTAGAGCTTTAAGAAAGTTGTTAACAGAAAACAATGGCAAGGTATGAAGAAAGCAATGTGTGTCACTCACCCAGTTTGCAGCTCGTTTTTCGTTTCACCCTCAGACATATCGTCCTGGATCGTATACACTGCAACAGAAAAAAGAAAAAGCTGAAACAATGGAATTACAGAAAATGAAAAGCATTCCTCGCGAGTTCTTTTGCACGGCTTCTTGAAAAGCTTCCTCCGAGCAGGTATGAGTTTTAAAGAGACTGTTCTAAAGGAGATCGAGACGAACTAATAATAAAAAAAAGTGTATATAAACAAGCCTTTGGCGAGCAAGGTTGCTGCATTCTGCATCTCGCCAAACCGGCTTTCACCCATTTTCATCCTCAGTACACATTTGCATTTCTTTTGATGGCGGATTAATAACAAAATAGACTTATTGTATGTCTTTGGCGACCAAAATGTGGTTGATTAAGAAAACGGTTAACGGGAATAATATAATTCTAGCTAGCCCAGCCCCTGAGGCCCCTACGTCACTAACACGGGCAATGGGCCAACGTAGAGGATGCGACCACTCGAAAACATGATAATGAAGGCAAAGGCGTTCACTCCTTTAAGATTACGAATTCAGGAGATGAAAAAGAACACACACAAAAAGTTAAAAATAAATGTTTTGAAGTGCTGTAATAAAAAAAATTATTCAAACAGTTCCAAACGGTTGACAATTGCCAGATACTGTACAATAAATTTTAAGAGAAATATTTTTGGTATTAATGCACACTTTTACAGCCAACATTTATTAAATTACAAAAAGTATTCATTGTCCCATAATTTTAAATAAATAATAGCCCATATATACCCGATTAAATAACTACAATAACACTACTAATAATTCAAAATTATACATTTTATTACATGAAACAATTTAACAGATTAAGTTAATGATTCACTGTACGCAATACGCAATACGCATTAATAAATTGTGAACTTTTTAAATAAAATGAAAGTAAAAATTCTTTGTTTAATTCTACTGTTACTAATCAGAATCAAATTGCAAATCTTTTAAATGGTCTGAAATCGTGTACCAAAAATTTAGGTTAAAATTATTAGTTCATCAACATACTTTTGTTTTGAGTTCCAAGGTTATCTATGGTAAAACATCTAACAAAACTTTGATTCTTTCGACATCAAAATATTCTGCTAATGGTATAAAAATCAAGACAGTAATGCTTCTGAAATTCAATTTCAAATAAATCAAATCGTTAAATTGATTTAAGCATTAATTTAAGATCCTTATGTATCCAACAGAAAAACTCAGATTCGAACTCAGAAAGAAACTAATAAAATTTTAACAGCGAATACATAACACAACATTCCCATGGTTTTTTTTTTTTAAAAATATTTTTGACACACCGCAATATCCTAAACAATTAAAGAAAAACAAAACTAACTTTCTGCCATAAAAATAGCTTTTACAATTCTTCTCACAGACATACCTTTCTTTTGTGATGATGAAAATCAATCAAACAACAAAAGAATAGCGAGTACAAAAACGTCAAGTGGTAAGATCAAGCCCTCCGTAAGGAGCCATCACCCGTAACTACCGATTCAATTTCGTATCAAGATCCATGTCCGACAAACACTGAACTACCAGTACCATTGGCACAGCGCTACTTGAGTATAACACACATTCTACCCACAAAAGATGACAAATCAAACAGAACTACGTGAGTCAGAAAACACCTGTTACGGGACACACAAACGAGTAAAAATCATCTTCCTGAAAAGATTTTAGCTGTCAACGATTGATGGATTAGCTCGGGAACAAGCAGAAAAACAACTCCGCATTACAGCATACATCATTCACGTGGGAGTACTGAGGTAATATTAAACTTGTTTCGATAGACATTTTATTCCTGCATACATTTGTTGAAATGACATAAATTTAAAAAACTAAGAAGGCGTTTGATAATATTTTTTTTTTTATAAAAGCGTGTCCACTTTTTAAGCATATTGCTACAAGTTCACTTGAGACAACAAAATAAGTTAAAGAATTGATGCGAGAGATTATGAACTTAGGTGATCAATCAATCTTTATGGGAATGGTTTGTAGTCAACATTCAACTTTGCGGATCGTGACAAGAAAAATATTATTATTAGCAATTATGCTATGCATATTTTATGATATCATTGCTACCGAATGGCCTTTTTATCAGTGTTCATGCTATGTTTGTTAAATTTCAACGAACTACCTGAATTTTTATAAGTATTTTAAACATTCGTTTGCAGAGGAAAAGCGAAGTATTCTCAAATGAGTGTTTTTTTTTTTTATTTACTTGTTTCAAAGAATCAAGAAAATACGAACCAAATAGGGTCGTTAAACGGAATTGGCTGAATTCTAATGAAGGAGACATTTATGTTATTCCAAAAATAGGATTATGAATACGTTTTGCAAAAGAAATAACACGCTTAAAAATGTTAAAATAACAAGACAAATATTGTATGCCCAAAATTATTCATTTTTCTGAGTCTTATACAAAGTTTTCAACGAATATCATTGTGAATAACAAACAGAAATTTAGTACAGTGCACAAAATTGTTGATGCCTCTAGGGATATCTTCGTAATTAATTGTTATTTTTACTTTGGAATCGTTTGTTAATTCCTGTCTTATTTCACGTGAAAAAAAAAATCAGTTAAGATATTTCAAACAACTAATAAAAAAATAATTTGAAAATGATTAAGAAAAAAAAAAAAAAAATTTTTTTTTTACGATCCTACAGTTAAACTTTTCAACTATTTAAAGTATGAAAAAAAATTTTGAACTAAAAAAATATGCATAAAATTAATTTCCAAGAAAGTTTTTGCTTTCACTCAAGCAAGTTTTTTCATAAAAATAATTAACATATAATAATTGTTTTCAAAATTCTTTCTTTTAAACTGCAGAAAGGCTAAATGTGGCTATGATGTACCAAGTGAGTAATTTCTTATAAACGTCGCACTGAGAAGCAACACAAGGGTTATATTGGCGACGACCTCGTTATTTTGAACCTCTCTCGAGTGACGAGGACGACATCTGATCTGGCGCCTCTGTCTCCAAATTTCTACATTACACCAATGGGAGGACTTAGGACCTCCACCAAATTTAATATGCATCAGCCTCGCTACACGGTGGGTCTTCAGTTGCATCAGGGCTCGAACCCACGACTCGAGAAAAACAACGCTATGATGACTAGGCCATCTGGGCTACATATGATGCGCAAAACATTCAAGAGTAATTGTGATTTAAACATTAAAGGAAATGTGGGAAAATGCAAAAATTGATTGACAAGAAGAAAGGTCGAAAATAGAAAAGGATCGCTCTTGGGTATCCCTGAGATTTCATAAAATGGAAGCGTTTAAATCTACCCAAATGTGACAAAACGCAAACTATATTCATCGTTAATGAAATTTAAGTTGCAATTTTTCAAGATCCAAGTTGTAAACAAACAAAGTACTTAAAAATTAAGCTTCGATCTGTAGTTGCCAAATACATCTCTTCCAGGAAATGAAATTTCTCAATTTAGAGACTAGCTAGGTGAATACAAGAGTAGTTCAATAAGTATCTGTTTTTGACGATAAATTGTGTTGCTAGATTAAGTTGCAGTTGTTATTGTATGAGGCCATCTGTTTAACTGAGCCAAAGTAAATTTGACGTTGATTCATGGATTGGTTTGGACTCGGTAACCATTTGCTGCCAAATCAAAATTTGATTTCAGCTGCAACGAGTTTCCCCATTTTGCTTCGCGTTGTCACCGTCTATTACACCAAGATTCATGATTATGTACCGAAAATTAAGCAACGATCAAAATAATGAGTTGCTTTCTGTGAATCTGTTCCAAAGAAAGCGAAGACGGTCTCATCGACATAAAAAGTTATAGAGCAATTTTTTTGGGATGCCACAAGATGTCATATTCACACATCTCTTAGAAAAAAAAAAAAAAAAAAAAAAGGAAAACGATCATTGGAGAATACTACAGTGAGTTATGGCATTCCCATTTCTCATTCCTTATACCCCATTCCACCACAAGTACTATTTGAACTACCCTCGTATATATACCTATGAAATATACACTTGTTGACTCGAATTAGATTCGTACACCTACTCATACAAGTCGTTGTTAAGGAAAAAAAGAATAAAAGAATTAGTAGATCTACCGACAAACAAATAAGACCACTTATAAATTCTCTTCCGGTATACATCCCTTGGTGGACGGACCACCAGACATATGAATCAGAGGCCACAGGAACTGATCCAGAAAACAACTATTAATGCAGATCGATTACACGCAGACAAATTGTAATCGCTCCGAGGCGGCCAAGAAGTTAGTCATGCATGATGACGACTATGAAGGGGCAACAGTGTGAAAGATTTATAGATTTGCAACGGCAGAAGGGGGCGATCAACATAAATTTTGTGACGTACATAAGGAATATTAATGAGATGGAGGTTGAGGGTTAAAGGTTCGTCCACATCATATCACGAATCAATTCCAGGGGCAATTTGCTTCGGAAATATCTTTGCATGGGATATAAATATTAAGAAGCAATCGACATGGCATGATTTAGGAGCAGGTTTAACTAGACAGGGACAACTAATCATCACGGGAAAGGAATTTACAATATGTTTCCTTTTTAAGAAATGACTATGAAAATCTCCCATTGTTTTCTCCGACAGTGAATTTTAGAGGATTAAACATTTAAAATGAAAAAAAAAATCTTCTTTGTTTAAACATACAATTGATGAATAACTGAATATAATTAATGAACTGCACTAATAAGAACATATTGTATAATTTTCAAGACAGGTTAAATATTATTATTATAAATAAAAAAAAAAACTTAATGCAATTTTCATCCTAATGATTTCAATTTTTAACTACATTTAAAACTTATATACAGCTAACATGATTTGAAATTATTCAAAAATAATATTAAATAGCAAATATTTTTTTAGTGTCACATAAGAGATGGATGATATTGGTTTTACTTATGTCGCTAACATAGCTGTCGTTACATCAAATAAATTCTCTGATTCTGAGTTAATATTTTATAATTGCTTTTGGAGAACAAAAATCATTGTGAACAATCCAGAATGACTAAACATTGCTCGAATGTGCTAAGCAATTTGTAATAAATTTGAAATCATAGGACATAGTTAATTTATTGAAAATGTATTCATATATCATTTTGAGACGGTACGTAGGCAGTAACGCTAGGCCACAAAGTGATAATTTTTTTTATATATATTATGAGAGAAAAAGTTAGCACGAATTTGATTAATTGTTGTTTAACTCCACACTTAGAAGCAACACGAGGGCTATTAGCATTGGACCGCGTAATTTTGAACCTCCATCAATCGATGACAACGACACCCCTCTCTAAACTTCTACCCCACACCTCAATATTTCTGCTCCGTTACAAGGCGGGTTTCTAGTAGTATCAGGAATCGAACTCGCAACGTGACGAAACAATATTGGCCACGAGTTCACGACTATAACCACTAGGCTACCGCGGCCAGATGGTTAAAGGGAGGGGTTAAAAGTCACATTTCGACTTTTTTCCTCATGTCCACCACATTCTATTTTTTTTTTTAAAAAAAATAAAAATAGCATTAAAATTATACAACAGACTACTGGTGAACTAGAGAACGATGCGCGAAATTTCCCAACCTCAAATTCAGATACCTTTCCCAGAAACTCGGACGTATTCTACTATTTAACTATTCTAGCTACACCCAAAAGAGTGAGACGCGAAATCTAGATTCTGCATCGGCATCTCCGAGTCATCCATCACGAAGAAATAACAATCTTCACAACGCGCCGCGAAAAAGTGAGAGAAAGAGTCGAAACGTGACACTCTCACCTGATGGATATGCGAGATGACTTCCGTGTGGGTGCAATTGTCGAGGGAGCGCCCGTTCACTTCCAATATTTCATCGCCCACTTCCAGATCCGCTCGATCCGCCGGAGAGCCTGCAGAGAATAAGAGAAGATATCAGTTATGATTCGCGCTGAATTGACGAAAGCATTTAAATGAATATAAAAGTACACACACATATATATACTGAGAACAGAATACCAACTATTTTGCTGAAAATTTCATTTCCATATAGTATTGCAATCTAAAGTCTTTATATTAATAAAGACGTTATATGACCTTTTACCAGTAATTTCAGAGTAGAATATTTCAATTTTGCAACTTTATGTACTGTAAATGTTACTCTTAACACTACATAAATAGAGAAGTCTTAATTTCAAGGAGAATGTATCATAAAGTCATTCTGAAACATCTGGCATTCAAAATTTAATTTTTAAAAAAATTGAAATTAAGTGTAAAGATAATTTACGAGTATAGATTTCTTACACGGGGCTTAAATTTGACCTTATTGAATTTAATGTTTGGCGATAGTCTACATTAGAATTCGCAAGAAAATGTGAAGGTTGCGCCGATTATAAATAAACAATAAGAACAAATTATTAATGGATCTACAACATTTCCTTGTTATCCTAATAGATTCTAAATTATACTATTACATATAGGAATGTGAAATTTAATCTTAAGAATTAGAGAGCGAAACGAAAACCAAATCTATTAACAAACCTACAACGACTATCAAGAATACCAGTAATTATCACCGTTGTTATGAAATTGAAAAGTTGAATTATGATATAAATTCATATAATTCTAAGTTTAATGGATGATTGGCTCCATTTCATAATAATATAAAACAGAATTTACGTAAAATGTAGTTCATAAATATTGCCAAAGAAACGACTTAAATTTCCAATTTTCGTCCAAAAAGTTTAAAGTGAGGCGATCGAGAAGAATCCGACTGCAGTATGGAGGAGATAAAAGTTGTTGCTGAATTCTACAATAACAGTCTTCGAAAGATCAAGAAACGCAAAGAGAAATGTACAACTTTGAATGGTTACTGTTTAAAGAAGTTTTAAGAATAATAAAACAAAAGTTAAGTTTCTATCTCGTTTATTTTCAGTAATAATTAAAATTTCTCGATTCTGCTGATTACTTCAATTTACGGCTTTCGGAAACTAAGTATATCAACATTAACTGTAATTTACAATGCAATGTACACAAGGGTCAATTAATTAGTTTAGTTTATTATTAACGTCGCACTAGAAGCAACACGAGGGCTATTGGCGACGGACCTCGTAATTTTGAACCACGGTCAAGTGACGAGGACGACACCTGAGCTGGCACCCCCTCTCCTAAAGAGTCAATTAATACGCAGAATAAATTTTATCCAAATATCTCGGTTATTTCTCTTAATAATTAAACCTTAATGATACTCCCTCTCACTATATAAAATTCCTTTCTAATTCAAACACGTATTATTAAAGCATTCAAGATTTATGAATACTGCCGAAACATCAAAGTCTTTTCAAGCATTCGAAATTTGAATCTTGTTCATATAATCACGTCAGAACAATCAAATTATCATGGCCAAGCGAGACTGAATCGTAACATAACTCAAGAGATAATGCAAAAGCAATCCAAAAGGTTGGCGATCATAAGTGAATAGGAGGAGAGGATGACCTTAGTTTATAACATAATATATGTCTATAGAATAATTTTTAAGGCACAGGTTTTTAAGGCACATTGCATTTGATTGAGTTGCATATGCGTTTCGAGTGCCTTGTTTAAGGCTCTCCACGCGTAATGTTAAAGAATAGGATCTAAACTCTTAAACACTTTTTCAAGGTATAAAAAGAACTCTACTTTATTTAATATTACATTCTGACTTCGTTATCATATAAATAAAAGCATATTTTATTGCGCTATACATTTCTGTGAGAATAAATTCCTTTTTTACCTTGGTAAAATGTATTCCACATTTCGTCTCCTATGCAGTACCGTTAAATGTGATTTTCAATTTGCACATTCATGGTGTGTTTTTTAAATTTAAAGAAGAAGTACAATAAAAGAATATATACGTTTCAATGCTAATTACATGAAAACTGAGACATTTTTCTGTCTGAAAATGTGCCGATATTTGGTTAAGGATTTTTGGCAGTAGGCGAAGACAGCCTTAAGAAGTCGCTCGTTGAAGTAAGTTTGACATTTTATCTTAGTCTTTAAAAAAAATCGTCAATAGGACACAATATGTGATACCTGTTCCCTAATTTTAAAATGACTGTCTGATAAGATGGCATTATAAATAGATTTTATTCAGATGAAATGTTTCACAGTAAGAAAGGAATAACTATATATAGAAAAAATTACATTAATCTTTCATCTAAAGTAACAACTCCACTCTGTTACTCTCAAGAAATGAAAATTAGCTAGCTGGAGTGCTTTGTGAAATTTAAAAAAGGACTTGTAATAATGTATCCATTATTCAATAAAATTTTTGCAAATAAATAACGTTTAATGAAAAATTACTTCATTTTAGTTTTTCTCCTTTTCAATGGGTTTTCTTCAACTCACATTGCAACTATGTTTGGGTCAAAACATTAAAAGCTTTTTTCTCACATTTTAAAGCGCTCAATTGAGCTGAAATTTTCTATACACGATTGTTTTGGATGATACGATAATTTAATTATAATTAATAAAAATTAAATGATTAAAACCAATTATTTAAAGAATTAAATTTTACTCATAATTCCAATTGTTTACAACGTCAACGTTCGCTTTCAACTTAAAATTTAACATATAAAAAAATATGTTACGCAAAGTGTGAAGTTTGAAAGAAAACCCATGTTTAAAAAAACTCATTAGTGTTACTTAAATCACAATTAAGCATCAAAGGATATATTTTATATCAATTTCTGTCCATTTTCTATAATTTAATTTACAAACTATTCTTATATTTATTCTCATTCCCTCAAGAATACGACCTTCAACTGACATTTTAGCCTCATAAGATCAAATTTAGACCCTATCCTTTTGGGTCCTACGTTTCCTACCCACTTAAGACTCTCCTTCAAACCTACTCTTCCATATCAAGGTAAAAAATAATACGTTTTTTCCAAGTCTCCATTATCCTACGGATTTCTCTCGTTCTTTTCACGCCTATAACATCATTCGATTAATTTATGTTTTTCCCATGTGATTAAAAAAACGACCGCTTATCATCGGAATTTAATAGAAAATAAGTGATGAAACGCTTTCTACTTTGATTCAGAAATGAGATTTATTGACAATTTATATTTTCCCAAATATATTTCAAAAAACTCCCAATAACATAATAGATTTATACTATAAGAATTAAAAAAATTAGTTTTTGCATTTAAATACCTCATGAAAACTTTTTGTATTCTTTTCTGAATATGATGAAATTATTTTATTCAAAAGTTCTATGCAAAGTTTTGTAAAGAACAGATTTAGCCACCCAAGGAGAGCTAAATTTCTATAATTATTATTAAATAACTCAATTAAATATAAGAATTAAAGTAAAGGATGAAATATCGAGTAATGGACAATAGTAAACTTTTCCGATATTAAAATTAAAGCAAACGATAAATTATTATATTGAATATTATATAAGCTACATGTAATTAAAATTGAAGCAAACGATAAAAAAAATTTAAAAGTGATCTGATAAGCCAAAACGCACCACCAAAAATAATAGCCCCTTGAGTGGCTAAAAAATGAAATAAATATAAATTTACTTGTTTAATATTTACTCATCAAAGTATGTTGATTATTTTCCAAGTCTCGGGGGAAAGCATTAGGATCCACTTCCACCCCCATCTCTTTTCGAAAAAACTATGTTTCTAACCTTATAAATTTTTCTAATTTGTTAGAATCATGTTGTAAATGATTATTAAACGCATAATGCATTAACTACCGTTTGATATATAAACACATTTATAATTTAGAAATTCTTATAGATTACTTTGAAATATTAGATATTAACACGTTATAAAATGGATTAACTCCGAAGCAAAAGCACGAGCTTCATCAGTAGGCAATCTTAATACAATAATATAATCCCCCCCCCTAGTTATCTGAATTCTAGATTCGTCAGAGAGTCTTGTAATTTATACTATTTGAACTATGTACTTTCACTAAAAAAGACAATTAAAAATGTGTTCGAATTCTAGAAAAAGTAATTGTTCAATGAATGAAGATAAAACATTTTAATGAGGCTCATTGGTTCTACCATTTTTCTCACTGCCAGAAAATGTCCCTTTATTAAAACGTTTTTCTGAATTTCACTTGGTGTGTGTGTGTGTGTGTGTCATCAAATTTTCGATCGTTAATTTAACCAACTTCCCATCAAGCTAGAAATCTGAAACCTTGGGAATCGTTCTCACTAGCCTAACAATACGATATTTGGACATTTGCGACAAGTTTTAGCTAGTATTTTCTTCAATAATGCAGTTTATCCCAACCACTTGGCGCGATTTCAAAAATTGGCATCAAACTTGGCGATTTTTTTGTTTGGCTGAACGTTAAGTCCGTAAAACGGACCAGGGTAGCCACATTTGGCAAAATACTGCCAAATAATTCTTGTCGCCAAGAGTGATTGGGTTAAACTGCATTCCAACCATTTAATTTACAGAATTAATTAATTAATTTTAGTTACTTTTAACGTTTTTATGTATTTCACTTGGTTCGTGTTTCTGTGTGTGTGTGTGTGTCATCAAATTTTCTATCGTTAAATTAACCAACTTCCCATCAAGCTAGAGTTCTGAAATTTCGGGAACCGTTCTTACTTGCCTAACAATGCAATATTTAGATATTTGCGACCAGTTTTAACTAATATTTCAATAATCTTTCTTAATAAATTTTGCCACTATATAAAAACGTTGTTTTTAAAAACGTTGGTTTTTATCTCGAATTATTTTAATTTTCATTTTGTAGATGCGTCGAAGTCTTGCATCTCGTAATTTCAACTTGTGCAATGCTGTTCACGAAACTCTTTTACCGCAACAGTTTTCTTAATCACAGAAACGATTGTTTATTCCTGTTAAATCTGAACACTAGAGTTTGGATACAGTCCAAAATTGCTTCAGGAAAAAAGAAAACTAATTAAAGTGCATTTCAACTGCATTTCTACCTTCCGTTTAATCGAAAGGAATTTTAATTGCTTACAAACACAGGTGAGTGCATACAAAAAACCTCACGAGGCAAACCGGTGATTGTCATTTAAAAAAATAATTAACTGCCAAATTACCAACCCTTTTATATGTCTACACGTTTCAAACACTTTGGAGTTTCAGTTCCCTTATATATAAATCTTTAAAAGTAAAATTGTGAATTATATTTTCCCTTAAAATCTATAAAACATTTCGACAATTCCTTGGATTCATAGATTGTATAAAGGCAATCACGTTTGGAATAGTGAAAATTGCTGCGATCTTTCTTTCTACAATTCGTCTTGTGGGAATACAAGTAGTGTGATTGTGACTTTATTAACGCCGCACTGAGAAACAATACGAGGGATATTGGCGACGGATCTCGTAATTTAGAACCTCGATCATGTGATGAGGACGACACCTGAGCTGGCACCCCCTCTCTTAACTTCCACACCACATTTGTCGATAATCCAACTTCATTTAGTGCGTTTTTTTTGAAGGGGGGGAGGATGGAGATACAATCAGAGCATTTTCAGCAACGTTATTCAGCCTAAAATAATGTATGAACTCGCCTGTCCTGTAAATGTTTTTCGTAGTTATTTTAGACTCGAATTTACATTTTTAATGCATTTTTTAATGATATCAATGTTTAAATGTACATTAACGATGTGTAAAGAGTTTAGGTGGGAGAGGATGGCGTTTAATGGCGCAAGAGCTAAACTTGACTATGCTGTGTGAAAACAAGGTATAACCTTCAGACGTTTTAAGAAAGGGAAAAAAGATACAATTTGCGAAACACGGAGAATCAAAAATAGAGAAAGATCACTTGGTATCCTGAGGGATAGGGGGTCATCGAAGATAGTAAACGCCCTAGGAAAGAAAAGATTTTCCCCGGGATCATGATGCTCGTACTTATCTAAAGAAGGAAAATCCCTGAGGGGACAAAGAGTTTCGGAGCAAAATGTGAAAAGTAACACTACGGTAATTTGAAAAAAGCATTTAAATAGCGCTAGGATTCCATAAATTGATGCAGATTATTGAAAACTGTCGCTCTCATGTGTGTGTGTATATATATATATATATATATATATATTAATAACTTCCAATTATTTTGAATCACTGATTTTAAATTAATAATTTTCAAAGACATGGGGAGAGTAGCGCTCAAAATTTATCGAAATGAAATAATATTCTTTTATGCCGAACTTTTAATACATTAACCCCGAAACATGCATATATGTGTTTAGTATTAATTAAAAATATTTTTTAAATAACATAGTTTTGATAAAGCTCTTTTGCAAGGGTAAGATTTTCAATATATTTTCAATATTATGCATAACACTTTCACTTAAATAAATGCTAAAAAAAAAAAAAAAAAAAAAAATCCCCTCTACATTCGCATAGTAAATTCAAAATTTATACAAATGAAGTCTCCAAATTCTGTTTTTAAAGCATCTTTTAATTTTTTTTCAGCAGTAGTTCTTAATGAAATCTGGATATCAATAAATGCGTAATGAAACAATACGATCAATTCGAAAAGTAACACAATAATAAGGTAAAAAAAAGAACTCAACAACTGAACTAAATTTAAATTCATTTTTTTAAAATTCTTTTGATAAATGATAATGCAGAATTTTAAGCGATGTGACGATTCAAAATTTTTTTACTAAGTAAACTTTAGTGAGTTGCATTACTTCCTTAAAATGATTATAATTTATGCACAAATTATGCATACAATTTTAATCGAATTATCGTTTCATATTTTTAAATGTCTCTCATTTATTTACATATTTATTTAAATGATGATTACACATTTAATCATTTTCCACCTGTAAAGACCCTCTTCCTGAAAAAAAAGACGCAACGTGCTGCCATCTGTCTGATAAGAAGAGATTTATTCGATTTTCTCTTTTCTAAACTAAATAATGTGTCTCGTAATATTTTTTATCTTATAAACTAAATAATAATTAAATTGGGGTGCCAATCTGTTTTTCACCACAATTTCTTAATATTTTTTGAATAAACTATACTCATAATATTTATTCAACATCAAGTAAGTAGTTTTCTTTTGTAAATCTTGGAAATAACTGAGTCAAAAAAAATTGTTTTGAACTGCTTCCAGCGTATTTTTTTCAAAAAAGATATATAATTAGAAAGAAAACACACATAGAAGGGAACTGCCAAAACATTTAAGAGGTAAAAAAGAAAACTTCTCCAAGGTTCTAACGTCTTTATGAACAAAGAGTGAACAATGCATTTCATAATAGAGTGAATTTATAATTTTTTGTAAATTGAGTATAAATTGAAAAAACTAAAGCATGAAATGGAAAGAAAAAAAAATTCATGGAACTCAATATAAATAACCAAACTACAAACTTCTTAACAGTTTGCTTTGTTTTCAAATAACTAAATTTTTTTTAAAAAAATTACTTAAATTAAGAATGAGCGATTACATACGTAAAGTTTTTAAAACTTTTTTTTAGATGGAAATTAAAAAGGAATATTCTGATTTGACAGAAATAAAACTATCAAAACTTAAGAAGATAATGTTATCAAATCACCTTTCGCACTGATTTAGTTTTTGTAATCCAAAATTGCAGCTAAATTTTTAAAACTTGAAAAATTGCTATAATCTTTATCCTGTAGGATAAAATAATATCTTCGTACATTTTGTAGCACTTATTGTTCAAAATATACAAAGATTTGAATATAGAATGAATTTATTGCAAAGAAATTAACTTCAATAAACTAAAAAAAAAAAAAAAAAAAAAAAATATAACAAACCCAATTAAAAAGTTATTTAAGCATTTTATACATGTTTTCTATTGTCCATTTAACTACATCAAAAGAATTCAATTAATCAATTTAATAACTATTTTAAAGAATTTTACACAGAATAATACACATGCCCACGCCCACACATCTAGATAGGCTGATTTCTTTCATTTACAAATTACTCTACAATACTGAATGACTAATTTAAATGCAAATGTTTAGATATATTGTAACCCAAACCCGTAGATGAGGTTTATATATATATATATATAAATTAATTTTGAAGAGCAAATGTTTCAAATTAAAAAAAAAAAAAAGAACACAACACTGCCTTTGAAAGCCACATTTCAGAAAGGCATATTTGAAAGAGTGGTTTATTTAGTGTTGCCAGATGGAAATTGCAAAATTTCCACAAATTAAACTTCCTTTCCTCCCCCAAAATGACGCATTTTTTAATTCCCCCTCCCCCCGCAAGACAGTATTTTGAATCAACGAAATTTTCACTTTTCGTAAAAAAAAAGGCATTTCGTTTTCTCCAAATTCAGCTTATTTGAGTACGCTATTACGCATACGGTTTATGAGGGACTAATAAAAATAATGGATAGCAGAAGACGTTGAGTTATCTTAACAGATTTCCCCATAATTATTTTTCCTCCCCATACTAAAATCCAGATTATAATGTAACATCCCCATTTGTTTCAACTAATCTGCATTTAATTAAACTTGCGTGAACTGTCCGCATTAACCAAACTTTCGGCAGTTAACTGCTAAGATGGGCAATATTCAATAAAATATCCACTAGAAAATCTAATTTTTAATAAGCGCTTCTCTTAACAAAATATTGTTTAATAGAAACAGAACGATAATATTATATAAAAACAAAAAGGAAAATTAAGTTTCTTAACTAACAAGAAATGAAATGATAACTTTTAGTAGTTTTAGTTAACATATGTAATACATGTTTTGTTTACATAAGAGCCGCGCTATTTCTCCTACGAGAAGCATGCGCGACTCGTGTGCTACCTTATAGCCATCTATGGGCAGGTCAATGCACCTGCCGAAACTCATCTAGAATAAACCTTGGTCTATAGTTAAACAACTATATCTCTTTTATTCTCTAAAAAACAGTATATTTTCATTTCATGGAATCTTTAATTTGGGGGGGGGGAAATGCAATTTTGAAAGGAAAATAAATATTTCGACCCTTTTGAGAGAACACTAGGACCTTACATAATTTTGAAATTGAAAAAGCCTACTTAATTGGACATTACACAATTGAGCACGTTTCAGAAAAAAATTTAAGAATTATAGGTGTTATGACTTATAATATATACATATAATGCCTTTCTTTTAATTTTTTTTATAGATCTATTTAATTAAGTTTCAAAAACAATTTCATTTTTTAATTAATTATTTTACTGTAGCGGAGAGAGAGACCATTTCCAACGGCGGAAGATACAACTCCGCTACACGACAGGTTTAAACAGTGGCATCAGGACTCTGTGTGAGTGAGTGAGTGAGTGAGTATTAAGTTTATAGGCGCAAAAGCCAGATATGACTATGCTGCACTAAACAAGATTCAACTGTGGTCTAAACGTGAAGAAATTGGAGGAAAAAAAAAGATAAAAATTGGTTGACAAGAAGGAGGGTCGAAAATAGAGAAGGATCGCTAGGGTAACCCGAGGTCATATCAGGACTCGGATCCACAACACGAAGGAAATAACGCGCGGCCAAGATCTTGCGTCCATGAGCACTCGGCCGCAGTTTCGATTCCACAGTCATTCAATTACGAAGGTGTGAATAGTACAAGTAAAATATAATTAATCATCCCAAAGAAATAAAGACCTTATTTATGTGTATTTCAGTCTGTTTCAATCTAAATACGATTATGTAAAAAATACTAACTCTTTGCAATCCGTTGTCGCTTATAATGCGGCATTTAAAATATGAATTTTAAATCCACCGTCAATACTAGGGGGACATGTATTTTTTGCTCACTTGAGCGTTTTCATATACACTAATGGGTTGTGTTTATCCACATGCATATGTGTGATTGTTGACAAAAAATATCACACTACGACAAATAACGAAACATAAAATGTTTATAAACAATATCTGTCCTATACAGTAGTTTTATGTCCTTGCAACTGGCAGCATAGCCTGTAGAAAGACGTGCTGCATCACGAACTCACATGTACCTCTAACAAGTTTATTCGCTTGCGGTAGCTTAGTCGTCATGGTCAAGGACTCCAAACCGACAGTGTTTTCGTCGTGGGTTCCAGCCATGAAGCCACAAAAATTCCCCGTATAGCGGGACTTACGCACGTCAAATCTATCAAAGCTCCAAATACTCCCATTGGAGTAAGGTGGAAGTTTGGAGAAGGAGGTGTAGCTCTCGTGTCCCTTGACTAAGGATCAAAAGGTCCGTCGCCAATATCCCTCGCGTCGTTAATAAACAATCAATAAATCTAACGAGTTTATTTTCTTGCATGTGGCAGCACTGCTATATGAAGAACTTCTCAACAACGAAAGCGAGGATGTATTTGCGGAACTATTTGCATTAGAAGATTAATGTGAGTATTTTGCAGGATTTTTAACACTGGTAAGTGATTTGTTTTATTTTAGAGTGATTTTAATTTTCATAAATTTCAACCTTTTTTTTATTATTATTTATCTGCGGCAATATAGAAATGTAAAAACCTTAAAAATTAAAACAGGATTTTTTTTTTCAATACAAAGCAAGTACATGCAATTAATAATAAAAAAGCTGAGTATTCAACTCATATGCATTTTCATTAAAAAAAAAACCGCATCAAATTCTTAAAACTCTTTCCTTTCCTCTCAACAAAACTATCGATTTTCTTTCTTCAGATTATTTCAAATTCACTCCTCGAACTAAACTAAGAAATGAATGGGGAAAAAAAATATATAAGAACAGATTTTGGTGACACCTTCCTTCGTATCCATCCCTCCATATACGTACAAAACCCTAGTTTACGTAAGAAAAACCCAAACAAAGAAAAATCACGTTTTCTCGGTTACAGACTGCGTTCATCGATCTCACAGAGAGCTTCTTGCGTAACGTAAACAGTCCCTCTTCGAGAAAACTTGGACAAGAGTCGAGCCGAGTATTTTGTTTTTTGTTACCACGCTTCGTGGAGTCTGAGCAAAGCCCCGAGACGATGATTCCAAACGACCGATAACTACAGGAAGCCAGTAAAGGAGGACCAGAAGAAGGGCTTTCCGATATTTCTAGTTCAGATCTTCTCACCAGATTTTCATTTCCAATTGTTTTCAGGAGACTTTTTATTTTTTTCTTAATAAAAAATCTGGTTCACGATTCGTGAATATTTATTTGTTAAGAGAAGCTGAATATTACACTGAAATGGAGATGGATGCAGTCTTGCTAATTTCACGCATAAACACGCATGACGACGAAATTTATTATTTTTTTTTTGCGTCGGGTACTAGGGAGAAATTAACGTACCATGAATTTGGAATATATGAGAAGGTAAAATGAAACATCTTACTCGTTATTTTTTAAAAAAAGTATTTCATTTTAGAAATTCAGTCACGGAAATAATGGCGAGCAATTCATGCATTTTCGTTATAAATCGCGAATAGTTAAAAACCAGCCAGTGAAATAACTATCGAAATAAACTGCAATTTAGATAATGGTATATAACTATTAATCCATACAGCATAAACAGCGAAGGATTAATCACACACATTAATGTTATTTAACAGTCCAATAAATTTTTAGTTCATAAATAAGCTTATTAAATTCTTGATCATTTGATGATTGCACACGCTATTAAACCATATTTTTTTCTTCGAGCCCTTGTGCGAACAATTTCGTTACTTCTATTTCATAAAAAATAACGAAAACGTGTATTTGAAACAAAATACGATTGATAATTCTTGATTTCAACAAACCAATTTAAACGATTTTCGCAAACATTGACGTTACGATAAGTAATTACTATTACAATAAATAAAACTTTATTATTGATATATTTAAATAAAAAGACTGATTTTTTTAAAATTTAAAATAACTTATTTTGTAAATTATTTATTAGAAATATCAAGGATTAAAGCTATCAAAATTACGAGTTCCATGAAAAGCCTAATATCAAAAATTGTTACCAGGTGTTAAAAGAGAGGGCTGCATTAATAAAACATACAAACATTGTAAGTGGAAGGCAAAGTGAGTCACTGTAGGTTTTAATGGCGCAAGAGCCAAATTAGCCATGCCGCGCCAAACACTTGTTAAAATCGATTAGACAGTAATGACATTAAAAACACAAGACTAATATAAAAAGACATACTAAAGATAAAAAGTTAAAATTCAAATGTGGTGTAAAAAGCCAATATGCCGTAAAAAAGCAAATAAATTATGGTGGGGGGGGGGTTTCCCTCACCAAGTCAGACAGGTTTAAAACTGATGAATGAAAAAAAGTCCGGCGAGGATGATCAAACACCGGACAGTCAATTAAAATGTGATGAATAGAGTAAGGGACATGGCAGGAAGGACACTCGAGAGCTTCTTCTCCAAACAAAATGTGTTTGTGAGTAAATCGAGTATGTCCAATGCGAAGGCGAGTCAATCTGACATCTAAAAGTGGAAAGCAAAATGATTTTCCCGTTAACCTTGCGTAATTTATGAGAAAAAAAACCCTCCAAATCCAAAGTGAACAATTAACTATAAAAGTCAAGCGCGTGATATTCTTATTTGCTTACCGCTTTTCCACTTATCACTGATTGTGAATCCTGCTTAACACTGATGGATAAATTGAATTTTGATGGGCATATCGTAAACCCTTTACGACCAAAATCAGCTTGAAAAGATGTTGCAGACAGCATGCATATTTAAAATTTCATCAAAATTTATTATCACCTGTTCAAACTCCCGTACAGTTTATTGAACTTTTTAAACAAATATTCTTTCTCTCTTTACAATAAAAATAAAATGAAAGGGGAAAAAAGTTGAAATTGGCATATCTGATTTTATTTTATCATATGCTTACGTTTATTTCCTTCGGTTAAGTTCTCGAAAAAGTAGAATTATTTAAAATGAATATTAATTACAGTAATGTAGGCGTGCTTCCAAACCCCAGGCTCCACAGAACTTACTATCAAGAAAAGAAAGTACCATCTTCAAATTCCTAATGCACTTTTATTTTTACAAGCAAAACATTCAAAAGTACAAAAACGTTGCCAATGTTAACAAAATTAAATAAAAAACAGACGATTCTGCCATAAAAAAAAGTGAGGTAAACATTAAAATAGAGCAAACGATAAATTATTAAGGCAGACAATAATACTCTGTCCGGATATCAAAATAAAAGCAGATGAATTATTAAATAAAATATGTATTAGCAATATCTTAATCAATCCAAATGTGATTATTATAATCATAATGTGTTATAGAGTCAATAGTGAAACTTACATACTTTAAACAAACATACTTTACAATTATATTGTACTAAGATTTTTTTTGAACTATGTTTTTTATCAATACAAAAATATTCAAATTTTTTTTTTTATTTTCTATATTAGAAATACTAATTTTGTAGTTGCTAGTAGAAGACGAAACACTTTGTGCCGGATATTTAAATCGTTTAAATTTTTATCTGGAGTGATTTATCTTTGGTATCCTAGTCAAGGTTTTTTTTTAGTTTAGTCTTTATTAACGTTGCACTAGAAGCAACGCGATTGCTATTGGCGATGGACCTCGTAATTTTGAACCACGGTCATGTGATGAGGACGACAACTGAGCTGGCAGCCCCCTCTCCTAACATCCACACCACGCCAACGGCAGGACTTTGGGCCTTGAACAGATTTAACGTGCATCAGCCCCGGCTACAAGGCAGGTCTTTGGCGGACAAGGATCGAACACCGCCACCGAACGAAAAACCCCGGTCGCGAGTCCACGACCTTGACCATAGGCTACCGCGGCCTGGTATCCTAGTCAAAACTATGTTGACGCTCGATGGCACAGCCGTGATTCCGAACGTGAAGGATTAAAGAGTATTTACTGATAATAACTTCAAGAAACAGATAATAATTAAAAAAAAAAATAATTTTTTTCTCATTAATATACCGCATTTATTTCTTGAACAGAGGATCAATATCATTACGGCGCTATTAAATAAGAACACCATAAACACATCTCGTATATTGATAAAAGGAAAGACAACTCGAAATTAAAACCCCCATCTCTTGGCACTTACATTTTAAGTAACATCCATACTTGTCAATGCTGTCATGAACTTTGAAGCAAATGACAGCAATGAATTAGTGTATCGGTTGAGGGTTGAACGATGCTCACCAGAGCGCGTAAAAGATCAAACGCCCCGCAAACAAAAGAAGCCACGAGTGAAAACATAAAAGCCACGCTATGCATTACATAAGTCAAAAGGGAAATATAACTCTCACTTTTACAGGCACTAAACTAGAGGTGAATTACTGTCTCAAAATATCTGAAAGGAAAAGCAGCAATTCGAAAGTACTTAGTCACGAAATTAGTTCTAATGCAAAAAGCTAAATATTTCTCACACGATATTTTTCTAGTATGGTTTACTATAAATACTTTTTAAAGAAACAATATAAAAAGAAAAATATCTCTACAATTATTCATAAACAATATAATAATACCTTGTCACAATTATCCGGGGTCAGAATTTTGGGTTTAAAAAAAAAATAATAATAAAAATAGCACTATGAATTTCATACATTTTCATTAATATAAATTTAGCAGGTCCAATATAATTATTGGCATTCGTTAAACGACAACGAAACTCAGTTAATTCTAGCGAAATGGTATAGATAAAAAACACGTCTCTCAATTAGTTCGAGTTTTAATTATTAAGTTCCTACTGATATTCTCGCGATTACATAAGTTATCATTTAATTTGTGATTGCATTTAAATTTCAGAATATTGTAAATCTTCAGTCCCTTTTGAAATTAGGAGGACAGAGATGAAACTGAATTTGTAAAAAGCAAACGATATCAGAGACACAGTTTAAAAAATATAAACTGATTTTTTTAAAATACCAACCAGAACTTTTTTTTTTTTAAAAAAAAAAAAAAGAAAAGAAAAAGAAACTCTACATGATATATTAAGAAGAAAAAAAAATATTTGAATGTAGACTACCACATAATAAATGAGTAAATACGCGGATAAAATAGAACAAACTTAATTTTTACAATTCAGTACAGGAAAAATTGTTAAATATCAAGATAAAAGACGCATAATACACAAATGACCTCAGAGTGTTTTTATACAAACTTATTTAAAAAACACACTAAATTTTTTTTTTCCAGTTAAATTCATTTTAATTCACGTCGCTTCGGAATTGCAAAGACGGTTACATACATCAGATGTCATAGTTTTGAACGATAATTGAGATGGTATTTCAACTCTACCAGTTTTCCACATCAGGATAAGTAAGACATTAAAAATTAAAATATATTTAACAATACGTGACCCTCACTATTCTAAACAACGGTCTTTGGCGAAAATGATCCTCGAATTTGCGACTTATTGCTCAAAAATTCACTGACTTGTCACCATGCTACTAAAATCAGGATACAACTATCCTGAAATTTGTTTTTGACATCATGAGCTGCAATAAATATATATATAAGGTATTCTTTATTAGATCCGATTATAAAGGACTTATCACTCTGTATGTTATATCTACTGAAAGTCGGAATTATATATTTTAAAAATATTTTTTGCATACAGTTCGATAACTTTTAAAGCTATAAATAGCTTAACATTAAAAAAAACCATACCAAAATTTACATTGCAAAAATAATTATATTCGTATTGTTCTCTTTACCCAAAGTGCCATTAAAGATCCTTATTATAAACATTAATATCCTAAAAGGACTAGACAGGAAGTTATATTTTTTCTATGCAATTTTTTGGCCGCACAACTTCATTAACTTGTGATAACAAGTCATGTCAAATATTTACAAAACCTAAACAGTATATAAAACGGCGAATTAAAACACATTAGTATGCGTTACAATGAAGACAGCAAACGCATTAATAGCCATATTGTCCTTCATCATCTCTTTTTTGCTTATCTTCTTATAATAAGACACATCATGTCAACAGAATGTCTCACGAAAGTGTAATAGAGGGGAAATGCCGGCTAGGCAGAGTCTGTAAATTAGTTTTCTCTGTATTATTACGTTTAAAGCAGTGAAGTTAATGCAGAAGAAGTTATTTAAAAAAATAAGACGGTGTAAAAAAAAAAAGCCATTTCAAATTGCACATTTTTATTGGGTTGCTTGCACAACAAACATTTTGGCAATCCCGAAGCTAATAACTAAGAAAACTGACTGACAAGGAGATAAGCATATTTTTTTTTTGGAGGATTTGTTTCTAATAAGAAAAGAAGTTGACATTGGTACCGATAATATAAGTTAGGGATAACCAAACTTTTTGGGAAGAGTGCCACTATTTGAACAAAAAAAAAAAAAAAAAAAAACTCGCGTGCCACTTTCAACTTTTTCAACATGAGAAAAATATAAAAAGATGAAAAACGCTATTTATAAGGTTTTCGCAAACAGCATATCTTTTTTTTAAATGTAGGTCTGTGTAGTGCACGTGTAAAAATAATGTAACAAGTAACACAAAAGTTCAAATATAGCTTTTACTGTCTATAAGCATTATAAAGGTTCAGTCAGTCATAAGTTAGATATAAAATAAAAATGAATAACTTGAAACATTTGGTCCTAAGTAATTATTAAGCAGTCATTAACTTTATTAATGTTTTTTGAATTTGTATTTTTTTTACCAAGTATTTATTATTTATTGTAAATTAGGATTTATTCTTAAAGTCACTAACACAAAAAATTGAATGTTTTAGGTGCATATCAGTTAATCTTGAGCGATATTTTGATTTTATTATATTCATAATAGAAAACTTTTGTTCACATACATAAGTTGATTCAAATCTATAACAATACCCAACAGGTAAATTGTATAAACTTGGTAAACCATTTGTTGGTGCAAATTTCCAAAATTCAATATAATTTGAATCACTTGCATTTGAAATAAATTCTTTATATTTGCGTTTTAGTGTAGTATGGTAGTGTACATCAATAATTTTATCTTAAGAAAAAGATATTAATTATATCGTAAGATAATTTTATCTTAAGAACCTCTTTTTGTTGAAAGAGGATTTGTGAAAAGATCAATGTGTTTATTTACCTCCTTGAAAATAATCGATGATGAGTCCTGCAAAATGGATATTAAAAATTATCAATAAGTCTTCGCATGCAACTGTTAGGATTCCGCCGTGCCGCGGGTTGGCCATCCCTAATACAAGTGAATCTCTCAGCAAACATTGTATTAGTTTATTTCATTTTAATTATAACATTTAAATATTGTAATAAATATATGAATTACAGTATTACTGATATATCTTGGATACTAGATGTACCTCAAAATGATTTATTTAAAAAAAAATCGAATTTTCATCTAAATGGATTAGCTTTACTTTTTAGAAAAATACATATCTGCGAAATCCCATAAAAAAGAATGTTACCAGAGGAGAAATTTTTATCATAACTATTAAATAAATTCAATATGTACGATTTTTCATCCGTGAATGTTGATTCAATTATGACTCGTTTTTATTTCAACATTTTACAGGAGTGTAACAAAAAATTTTTGGAGAAAAAACAGATTGAAATAAAATAAACTCAAGAGAGAGACGAAGCAATTTTAAAAAATTTCACGTCTGCGTAGCTCCAATCCAGAGATAACATAAAAATATTAAAAACTAAGATTCATATGACTTGTTTTTGTTAAAAAAAAAAACTTGCTATGTTTATTTATTTATTTACTTATTTTTTTTTTCTGATTATAAGTATGTGTTGTGTTCACACACTAACTTATTCAGCCGAAAATGCTAACAATAAAAATCTTGTATTGCTTGAAACTGGCATGCATTTTAAGAATTTAAAAACATGTCACGAAATAATGTTGTGTACTGAAGAAAAGTGAGTGAGTGAATGTAAAGGTTTTTTTGATGCAAGACCCAGATGTGGCTATACTGCGCCAAACAAGATTTAACTGTTGTCTAGACGTGAAGAAATTGAAAAGACAATTGATTGACAAGAAGGAGGGTCGAAAATAGAGAAGAATCGCTTGGGTATCCCGGGAGTGCGTCACCCGTGTTTACCAAAGACAATAAGCACCACAGGAAAGAAAAAGATCACAAGGGTGCTTCGGAGTCATGATGCCCGAACTTTCCTGAAGAGAGCAAGTCCCCGAGGTCCCCTGGCATAATTCCCAGGAGCAGGGTGCCCGACTATACCCCCCCCCCCCAGACGCTGGGTATCCATTTTAGTCGCCTCTTACGACATGCATGAGTCACAGTGGAACTATTCTGTCATTCCCGAAGACAACAAAAAGCTATCTCAAGACACATAATGTAATACATTTTGCATTTCTTGGTGACAGTTTTCGTTTGGTTACTAATAGCGCACAGAGAAGAAACACAAAGACTATTGACGACGGACCTCACAACACTAAACTTCGGTCAAATGACGAGGATGACCCATGAGGTGGCACTTCTTCAAACTTCTACATCACGCCAACGAGAAGAATCGGAGTCCCGACAGATTTAACGTGCATCGGCCCCACTAGATGATGTGCCCCTACTGGAATCAAGACTCGAATCCCTGATTCGAAGGAAACGACGTCGATCATGAGCTCGCGACCATAATCAATCGGCAATCGCGGCTTCCCCTTCCCAATGAACCAAAACATTAAAGTTAGAAAAAGTTGTAAAGGAGTTTGGCAAGGTTTTATCAGAGCATTAAGCAGATAATTTAATGCTTATGTATCAAAGCTTTCATTGCGGAATAAAATAATGGTAAAACGAATGAGTAAAATTCAACCTGAAAAAGCTTATTCTATACCAGTTTGGCAGTGCATTATGTCTTGTTGCCTGTTTAATATTAAACCTAGAATAGTGAGCCACTTTTTTTTGTTTCCATTTATGAGCTAATTACTTAATACAAAATAGTCAAAACACTTTGTTTCAAACTTCAAGATTTCTTTTCTTGTAAGTCCTACACTCCCCGTAGAAACTAATTTTTTTCTTCCTTCTTCTAAAACAACACCCACGACCTCTCATTATCTAAGTATTGCCCTCTCACATGTGCATAATGATTGTGTGTGTGTGATGACGTCGCACTAGAAGCAACACGAGGGCTATTGGCGACGGACCTCGTAATTTTGAACCTCGGTCAAGTGACGAGGAAGACACCTGAGCTGGCACCCCCTCTCCTAACTTCCACACCACGCCAACGGGAGGACTTTGGACCCCGAAAGATTTAACGTGCATCATCCCCGGCTACACGGCGGGTCTTTAGAGGACAATGATCGAACCCGCGAATGAATGAAAACCGCCGGTCACGAATCCGAAACCATGACCACTAGGCTACCGCGGCTACCTTACAATGTGAAAGCGAAGATGAGTTGAATGATTCTTGCGAAACTGATCACTATTATTATTCGACAAGCACTAATAAAGAGGGGGGATGCGATAGCGAAGTTTATTGGCGCAAAAGCTAGATGTGGCCATATTGCGCCAAATAAGATGTAACTGTGGTCTAGACGTGTGAAAAAAAATAGGAAAAAGATAAAAATTGGTTGACAAGAAGGAGGTTCGAAAATAGAGAAGGATTTATATGGTATTCCGTGGGGCTTGTGTTTACCAAAGACAGTAAACCCCATTAAAAAAAAAAAAGATCACTTGGGGGCTTTGGGGGCATGATGCCCGTATCTACCTTAAGAAAGCAGGCCCCTGAGGTCCCTTGATATAATCCCCAGGGGCGGGTGCCTGGCTACATTCCCAGACGCTGGGTACCTATTTTAGCACTAATGAAGAGGAACATAACTTGAACGAATGAAGAGGATATAAAAAAAAAAAAATCAGATTCTGAAGAAGATAGTGAAGAAAGCAATGAAGGGCAAAATATTGAAATTGCTATTACGAGTAACGGAGCAGTCTGAGAAAAAGATCGAAACAAGTTGCTTTTCTTGCACAGACCACCTCTTAATACTATTTTTAAGGATTTATTGGTGGTCCAAAGGGGCACTCCAAAAGAAAAATTATGAATAGCAAAGCAGCAACCGCATTTTATTTACTATTTGACGATAATATTACGGAATTCATTATAAAACGTACGGAAATAGAAGCAAGAAAGATTCAAGGAAAAGAATGGAGTTACCTCGAGATAAATTAGAAGTATTTTTACGTATTTTATATGTAGGCGGTGCATATGCACAAAAACCGCTCATCGTTTTTTTTTTATGGCACAAAAAAAAAATCTTCAATAAATGCGTATCAATGCAGGGTTCTTCAAAATGATTCATCCGATTTTAAAATTCTACAAAAATAAACCACATAAAATGAGAACTAATACATGACTACAAACTGGCGTAAAATACAATACATTTATATTCTGAAAAACTGATGACCCTCGAGTATTCTTCGTGAAACTATTTCACGAAAGCTGTTTTAGAAGCTTTCACAGTGCTATCTGGCATTTGGATCGGTCGCATACGACTTGATGTTACAAAGTTAGCCACCTAAGTTGCCTGAAATGGCCTCTTAAGATTTCTTCATTTTGGGGGTTCGTAACAGATAAAGTGTATGCGCCACCACTACCCACAAAATTATTTGAACTTATACAGCGGATTTCTGCTGCTGTACGATAAATTACCAATGACACTATGTAACGTCAATTTACGTATCAAACACTTGTACAAAATCTCTCTCTAAATATATATATATATATATATATATATATATATATATATATATATATATTGTGTGTGTCGTTTATTAATAAAAGCATGCAATCTTAAAATCGGGTGCATCATTTTGAATAACCCTGTATATCAATAAAAATATTGCACAAATTATCCATATTTAACTGATAATTTGAAATACCGACAGTTTTGGCAATTACTTGCATTCAAACGCAAAGATGTCAAAAGATAGCATTTGATTGAAAAAGATATACACAAAATCATGGTAGAAATAGTGTTAAAGAATATAAGGAATTTAATTAATATGAATGAGCATAATTTTTTGAATGCAAATAAAATTATTATTTATTCCACTGGTAGCGATGAAGGTTAGTTGACAAGAGACATATGAAGGACAATACCCAAATGGGGCCTAATGCACCAGTCTCGCCAGAAGAAAACTCATCCAACTGAAACGGAGCTCTTAGCTATGTTATCTTCCCGCCATCACTTTCGCCTCTCAATCGATAACGGTTTCCGGTTTCTAGAAAGTAAGATTGAACTAAAGTAGAAAAAAAAAATCACAAAAACAAATTCATCTACCAGCCAATTCGTTGCATCACAGTTCGAGCAAAGCACGCAATGAAGATGGGAACTACCGCCTGTTTCCATTTTTGTTGCAAGAAATAAAAATTTCCGACGAGAACGCCAGAAATACCCCCCCCCCCTCAAAAATATTTAAATATTTTTCTTGGTGTTTTTGCAGAGAAAGAGATGGAGTGGCATCAGGTTTTAAAAGTTCAAAATATATTTCGCATATGATTTTTCTACGTACATTGCATCGATTTCAAGAGAATTCTTGGGTATTGGTATCTTTTAGATGAGCAATAACATCAGATGGCTTAATATATAGAACTTATTTATTTCGCTCTAGCTTGTTGCAAATTGTCATCCAATAGCATGGTATTAAAATACACAGAGTGCTTTTCATTGTGTTAGAAAATGGATAAAAACAGCTATTTATTATTCTTATGGAATCTTATGGTATGATGATGTGCAATCGTAAATACTGATCTGTAGCTCGAGAATTCAACCAAGATGATTCCGATCAATATACTCACAGACACATCTCTTAGAATTATCTTACTATGTCTACGTCAAGGACAATTAGCGAGGGTCAATAGCCGGGGCTAACGATATAAAGTCAGGTTACACAGGAAGGAACTGTTACTTGGAAGACCTAGGTACTGACGTTTATATCAAATATATCTAATGGTCTGAGTTTCACGCACGGCTGTAGCGAAGCACTTAGAAGCTCACAAGGGCTTATGGAGACGGACATCGTAACACGGTTATGTTGAGAGTCCACCCTCCAGACTTCCACACCAAGCCAACATATTGACTTAAAGATTTAATGTGGATCAATCTCGCTACACAATGGGTCTTTAGTGACATCATGATTCGAACAAACGACTCGACAGAAGTAGCTCGGCCGCCAGCTCCCGACCCTTGATCACTCGGCTATTGCCGACCGCCACATAATGAATTATAACCAAAAATATTTCGTTCCATTTAATAAGAATTTAATCCATCGATCAATTATATCGATATACTTATTGAACTGTTTATTTTGATATAATTATAAATCAAATCTTTTTAATTATATCAAAATAAACAGATGTTTTCTTAATAAGAACATGCATAAAATTTGGGATTTTATGAATTGCCATCTTGAATTAATAAACGTTTTGGGAGTTTTAATTATATTTTTAAATCAGGACTAACGTATCTATAGCGTAAAACCCCAACTATACACCACTTTCTTAAAACCTTAAATATAGGAGAAAACGTATCACTAAGGTTAAAAGAAATTTCTCATTGGAGACTGTGCCGTGGTAGCCTAGTGCTCATGGACGTGAACTCGCGGCCGGTGTTCATCGAGTCATGGGTTCGAGCCTTAATGCCATTAAAGACCCACCTGATGCATATTGAATCTGGCCGCTGTCCCAAGTCCTCCCGTTGGTGTGGTGAGAAGATATGGAGAGAGAGAGAGGTTCAAGCTCAATTGTCATCCTCGTCACTTGAACGATGTTCAAAATTACGAGGTCCACCGCCAATAGCCCTCGTATTGTTTCTCAGTGCGACGTCAATAAATAATCATAATCACTTATTGAAGACTGTTCCCGTAAATTCTCGAAATACTTCATTTCTAATAAGAACTACTGGAACTTTCGAAATATGGAAAGGAATATTCAAATAAAGGTCGATTTATACTCTAAAGAAGGCATACAGTTTTATTTCCATAAAATGAAGATTTTTTAATACAAAAAAAATCCGTTTAGATTTGTATGTGGTACAATTAAACATCTCACAGTGCACTTATTCATTACTACATTTATGAATTCAAGATGGCGAATAGAATAAAGCCCCAGAAGAGAAAGAGAGAGAAATGAATTCTATTTTTAAACCTTAGCTTTACTTTATTGATTGACTTAATATTAACAAAGAAAAGGTGAGTGAGTGAGTAAAAGTAAAGTTTAATAAAGCAAGATCCATATGTGTCTATGCTGCGCCAAACAAGGTATATCTGTGTTCTAGATGTTTGAAAACAAATGGAAAAAAGATAAAGAGTTTGATGAGAAGGAAAATAGAGAAAGATCGCTAGGGTATTTCGGGGGCGCGTCACCCGTGTTTACCAAAGACTGTAAACCCCATGGGAAAGAAAAAGATCACTGGGTGCCCAGGGTCACGATGCCCGTCAAACCTAAAGAAGGCGAAGTCCCTCAACCGGAAGACCAGTCTCCTGATAAATCCCCGAGGAGTAGGGTGCTCAGCCATACCTCCAGACGTTGGGTACCCATTTTAGTCGCCTCTTACGACATGCATGAACTACAGTGGGAGCAAAAAAAAAAAAAAAAAAAAATAAAAAAAATTAATAAAATATTTTTTTTTTTTTTTTTTTTTTTAAGTTTCATTCACGGACGAGCTTGGAAAGTTATTCATATGCTTGTGTTAACACTTTAAAGATCAGGATGCATAATTATAAATACACACGCCTAAATTCCCCCATTTCGTTCAAAAAACCAATTTTTAAATTAAATATGAACATACACATACTCGAATGGCGAATGACTTTCGAATACAAACCAACAAAAGAATACGCAAAATGAATGATCATCTTCACATGCCTATACAGAGAACAATTGTAAAAACTAAAATGCTTTTTTACAGCCCTTTTAACCAAATTTTCGCACAGAGTCCGATAAGAAATGAGAAAAAATCACTGCGATGCACTTGTAGCTTCAAGCAATGCCCATTCCTCTCATCAATCATTCTATATATTATTAAACCTAATGAAAATTCTTTTTCTAAACTTTCGAAACGATAGAACAAATATTAGCTGAAAGGGCGAGTTGGGTTCAGTGCAATTATGATGATTGCAGAACTCTTCAGGAACTCCACAGAAGTGTTTGCGGAGAGTCAATTTGCTCCAAGTGAAATGTTCCTGTAGATATATATACATAAACAACGCATAAAACTGATTAAACTAATTTGCATATAAATCATTGCGTAATGGTTCCTGGCGAGACGCCAAATCTTCTGATAGGTTACTCAGGCGTAGCACGAATTTTTCAAAACCAAAAAGTTTTAATATTTATTGAAATGGAAATTTGGAAACCCTAGGATTGCTCAGCGTGAGATTTGGGAGAGATAAAATCATTAAGTGGAGAGTATCACGTACTCAAAAAAAGAACAATTCTGTATTCAGCGCCGGTTTCGAAAATAAAGATCGTAACTATTCTGAAAAGAGAAGTTCCGGAAGGCGCATGAAATAATTCAAAGAAAACTCATTGTGTAAAATTTAATTTTTCATGTCAATGAAAATATTTAAAGGGAAAAGACAAGTTTGATTTTACCTGATCCTAATCCTAAATCATTGCAAAGTTTTAATTAAATAAGCCATGAATTTACTTTATAACTCGTCTAACAACTCTTTTGAATTCGTGAATAGCATGTTAATGCCACGGAATTGACTAATTACAAAATAAAATCTAGACTATCGTGTTTATTGGAATACAATAAAATGTATCTTAAAAAGTTAAAACTGAAAAAACTCCAATTTTAGAAATCTTTCTTAATTTTTTTTTTAAATTATAACTTTAGACAAATTACTAAAATAGATATCAAAATGCTTTCGAAAACGGAAAGAGGAAATATAAACTATTTTTTATTCTCTCGTGTGCGTCTTTTATCTTAATTGGATCAGAAAAGTCTTTTTTCCAAATGGTAGGTTCTGCAACAAAACAAGATATGTACAATATGTGTAAATAAAAACGTTTAGTATTTATTGGGACAATGACAGCATCTTAAAAAATATAGGAATTGCATCTTTTAGCAGCTGAAAAAGACAAAATTTTTACGTAAACATGATACAATAATATTTGTTGTTAAGTTTTATGCTAATTCATCGGAACAAACATCTTCTCCCGAATTATCTAAATGTAAATTTTGATCTCCACGTGTTATTCTTAATGTCCCGTAAAAATCGTTTTTTTATTGGAAGTATATATATATATATATATATATATATATATACACTTTAATAAATTCATGTCTTTTGCATTTTTTGAAATTGTTATATCATTAGGATACAATAATAACGCGCGCGGTTGATTTATATTTTTTAAGATTGTAGGGCTACCTATTTTTATGGCAATTACACGAAAGGTATCATCCTCATCAAAATTATATTTTTATACCATTGTAATAAATGAATTTTTATTATTTTAAAAAAACGGAGTTTTTTTTTTTTTACAGTTACAAAAGAAATATTATTTAATGTTTCTGATAACACAATAATTTTCACAAACACTTCAATGTAGTATCTTTCAGTTTTAACCAAAAGTTAGACATATTAAATTAAAAATACGTACAATAAAACTAAAAACTGAGGCTTCTTTCCAGTCTGTATCTCGGAACAATTCCAAACAGCAGAAATAACAGTTACAGTTATTATGAATTAGTTGTTTTTAAGTATTAACAAGAAATATCGAAAAAAGAAGATCTTGGCTCTTTTTTTCAGAGTTTATGGGGGAAAATATTGATAAAAAGAGGACTTATTCACAATGGCATCCGAAATTATTAATACAACACATTCAGAAGCTATAAAAAAGGGGTTGTCTGACCCAGGAAAAACAAAGCAAAGAATAAATCCTTTAATAACTGAGAAGAATATTATTTATTCCATTTAAATTTACAAAAATCAGAAAATGTCAAAAAATGGAATTAACCGCTTTGATCTCTGAGCGTTTCGTATATGTATAACAGTCTACATTTGAGAGAGATAGTTCAAAATTCATAACATTCATGAAATCAAAATAGCAAGAAGGCTAGAGCCTTTAAAAAAAGATGCTCTAAAAATAAAACAAAACATATAATTCTTTTTTAAAATTAACCTTTAAAGAGGGTTTAAAATATAGCTATCAAACATGCTGTCAATGTCTATTCGAAGCAATTAGGCTCTTTGCAGCAACAGAGTTAAACCTTTAAATAAATTACCAAGAACCGAAAGACAAATTAATACGAATTAAAGAGTAATGAATAAAATAAGAAAACTGGAAGAAAAGAGAGATATGATATTCGTTCAGTTTGTGCTCCTTTTTCAAGCTTTGTGGGTACATTTTTCATCTCAAAATGAAGATTGCTACTCTGTTACAGATCCAAGAATTGTCGAACCCTAAATCAAATGATTACTACGCGGCATTCGCTTTGTGATTGCAACACAGAACAAAAACTGAGAAACTCGCTTATACAGGACTCGTATGTAGTCGGTGAATCTCTAGCGATGTCACACGATAAATTTATATATAAGATTGTTTGCTTCTAGGAAGTTAGTAAAATGTTCTTTTAGCGAGCAGATTTGATTAACACGACATAACACCGTACTGATTTAAGCAATGTCATGTTTCTTATAGGTAACAGTCAGTTCAATGATGGTGTTGTTATAAAATCATTCATTGACTTAATGAGTGCGATATTTCGAATAAACTTTAATTTTACACACCCTTTTACATCGCTACTATTTTTTTTCCTTCATTTTTTTCCATAAATATTGCCTGGTAATCAGCTAAAAATGAAACTTTGGTCCGCTATATGCATTTGTTTTGATATTATCTCCATATATAATCACCTGTTATGTTTAAAGCTTCCATTTTTGCGTGTTTAAAAACCTACTTCAATTTTGTTCGTCAAACTGAAATTGATCTTGTCAAATGCTGCTTAAAACTAAAGAATTTGAAATTATTAAAAGCAATAGAATTTTTTTAAAAATAAATAAAGTGACTTTTTAAAGAATATCTACTCCTTAATTTCTAGATAGAAACCTTATTTATCACAAGACACATACTAAGAACACCTTGTGACGTTGATCTATTCGCGATTTTCTCTTCACTAACTTAGGGAGACTTTTTGGCAACTTGAATTCATACAATTACAATTCCTTGCCAACCAAATGAAACGCGTTTAGGTAAATTAGATGAAGAAAAGAAATGTAGTGAACTGAATTAGAGATAATGATACATAAGTGAAATAGAATTGAGAGAAAAATGAAGGGAGATAGGGGATAATGGCAAGCTGATTGGACTGAATCATCGTGATAAGTAGTTTATATTGATGGTCGTCGGAAGTGACTCCTTATAAGAATAGGAATCGAGAAGAGCTTGACTCGGAATGAGTGATTTGGTAAGCTAAGACTTTATTATTGGAACATAAACTAGAATTGACCGAGTTAAGAAGGATTCGAGAAAGAGAGAGCGCTCTAGCATATTTTTTGATAGATAATAGTGTGTCGCCCTTCTCTTTCGCATGGAGTTATGGGCTATTTAATTAAACTTTAAGATGACTGCAGTTAAATAACGAAAGACCGTCACAGCTTATCCCAACAACAACGAAAAATAGTATATTGTAATTTTTCATGTAGATTTGTAAATTACACTGATTTAAATAAAAAAAAAAGGTTTTAAAAACTGGAAAATTGATTTTCATAAACAGTGGTGTGCGCCCACATAAAGCTATGAGAACATAGAAAGTGAATCTATTTGATACCTATGAAAACAGCATATAATTTCTGTATATCATCAGTGAACATGTCGGGAATATAGTGAGGAGACAAAACCGTAAAAAAAGATTTGACATTGAGCCGGAACTGAGAAATTTCACTTTGAAAATCTATAAAGATGGGGAATTTTCGTATAAATTTCTTTTTAAAACACACAACTAATATCTGAAATATATTCCCAAATGAATAATATGGGATGAAGGTATTTTAAACTTTATAGTTTGCAGAAAATTGAAATTTATTTTTTTAAAAAAAAGCTTCAAAATGATTTCAATGCTTCACAAATTTCCAACAATGGAATAGTGATTAAACCATTGAAATAAAAACTTATAAAACAATCTGAATTCCCCCTATACATTGTGTTTCTCTCGAAAATGTATCATCTAAACACAATAAAACGAAACTTTCCAAATAATAATAATAAAAAAATCATAAAATTAAAACGATTAACATGCAATAAACAATTTATGACATCAAATTGAAACATTTTATTTAAATATTATTTGCACTCAATATTTGACAAATTAAACATTACACGTGTAAACAAGTTTCAAATACATTACATACAATATTCACATTGCGCAACTTAAAAATTAATCAGGGGTTTCCTGCAAGGAATACAAACTTACCGACTTTTTCTTTTGCCGGTAGCTCGGTTAAATTTTCTAACAAAACCAGAATGAGGAATTCTTTAAGCCGCGAACATCAAATAAGAATTCATAAGATATTTTATTTAATTCTTGCATTTGTGACAGAAGTGTATGAGGATAAATTACATTCTGAACATAAACGATGAAAATAAAAACTCAACTATTTTATTAGAAAAAATCACAAGTAATGCATATACGTGAATATTTTTTCCCAACGAAAACAATTATAAAATTCATATTTAAATACTTGATCTATTTGTCAATATGTCTTCAAAATAAGCGCATAACTCATTAACACTTTGGTCTTTTCATTAAGATCCAATTTATGTACAAAATAATCCCACAGTAGAATAAGCTCTTTGAGATTCCACACTTGATGGTTTAATAATGTTTAAAGAAACGCATACTATATTTGAATCCTTTCCCCTTATATTTCGCCGATGAAAATACTCCAGTATTTATTTTTTTCCCTCTTCTTTTTTTCATGATTTGATTAATATTTTAGAGTGAGTCCCAGGCGGAATATCAATGTGTATTTCTGTTTTGATCAATAAGTTTGGGTTTCTTTTTCATTGATAATGTAAATTCAGATGTTGATGAAAAAGGGTAATATAGTTATGTATATAATTTACCAAATTACTAGAGAAAAATTACAATATGTAAGATAACAGATAATAATTTGGGGTCGAAATTCGCAATTTATCGGTATCACAATCCCTTGTATCCAATCAGGAAAAGCTTTGAGTAGGTGATGGTGAAGTTTAATGGTGCAAGAGCGAAATGTAGCCCTGCTGCGCTAAACAAAGTATAACTGTGATCCAGACGTTTGAATGAGTGAGTGAATGATAGTATTTGTTTTGGCGCAAAAGCCACATATAGCCATGCTGCACCAAACAAGCTGAATGAGTGTAAAGCTAGTAAAATGTAAAGCTGTGATCTAGATATGTGAAAAAATTGGAAAAAAAATTTGGTTGACAAGAAGGGTCGAAAACAGAGAAGGATCGCTAGGGTACACCTGGAGCGCGTCACTCGTGTTTACCAAACACAGTAAACCCCATAGGAAAGAAAATGATCACTAGGGTGCCTCTGAGATATGATCCTCGCACCTACCAAAAGAAGGCAAGCACCTGGGGTCCCCTGATATAATCCCGAGGGACAGGGTGTCAGGATACATCCCCAGACACAGGGTACTCATGTTAATCGCCTCTTACAACATGCATGAGCTAATTACACAGCGGGACTTTTCTTTCACACCCGGGTGTCAGAAAAAACTTTAAAAGGATCCACCCAATAATGATTTAATCTAAGATTTCTCTATTCAAGCTAGCCCTTAATTTAAATCAAACAATAAGTGAATATAACAGCAATATTCTTTTTTTATTTACCCTTTTTAAATCTTTTATGTAATATTTTGCTTTTCTTCCTTTTTTACATACTGCCCATTTTTTTTAACACAGAAATCTGAAATAACTTATGCTGAAATGACGATATAATCAAATATAACCACATTGAATGCTCATACAAACATATTTAATAAAATCAGATTACGATTTAGTACATCCATTTAGCTGAAATACCACAGATGAAACATGAAGAGGAAATGCCTTTCAACACAAGACACATTGATGATGTTGAATTTTGAATAATACTTAATAAATCTCATACAATGGAATATATTTCATGCTTCACGCTTGCACACAAGCCAAAACACCCTCAAGAAGGAAAAAAAATATCCTCTATTTCATTGGATGTATCCAATGTTTATTCCAATATTAATCCAAAAAAATGTCAAGCACTTTCAAACATACTAAGAATATCACGCAGAGAGAATCCCGTATACATTTATAATCTTAATATTCCACCTTTGCAATAAAAAAAAAAAATGAAACACATATCCTTCTACATTTTATTCTGTCACGCCTGACAAGATTCGAAAGTAATCCTTTTGTAGGGAGTGTTCAAATTCTTCGAATGCACAGCTTGGAAACATATTTGAAGATTATAAGTAAAAAATCCATTTATACTTTTGGTAAAAAAGAAAGTTCTATTCGACACTTTGCATGTTTTATTCCTTAAAATTACAGATTTCGTAATTCCTTTCCAAAAGCACTTTTTATATTTAAAAACATATTATTTGTCATTTTCTCAAAAAACCTACACTTTATAAAATTTCTTCAGTTACGTTAGTTGTTATTATCTGTGAGATTCAATTACAACAAAATTCTAAGGGAGAAAAAAGTCTAAAAAATACTTTTGGTGAACCCCACTTAAAATTATTTTCAATGTCGTAAAAAATTTCGCAAGAAATTAAAAGACAAAGACTATTTATTTTGGTAAACATTCCATCCTAAATATATAATACTGGATGTTACCTTGGTAATGCTAAATGGAATAAGTTTGTCTAAGTGAAATTAAAAAAATAAGCAATCACCTTATTATTTTATGCACTATTAATGATAGCAAAGCGCCATTGTAATATACCGAGCTCAGTTCTTTATTTTATCTAGTTAAAATAAAAATTAATTTGAAGTTTTATTGAGGAACAAAATTCGTCAAATATTAATGGCTTTTTTTTAAATACGAAACGTTATATTTACTGAGAGCACTTTGTTATTTTTAAAATTATGAACTGTGTAAGTCCTTCTGTTCTTTATCTATAAAACAATCTTATTCTAATATAACAAACTTTCGCATAAGACATACTTCTTCGTTTGTCTCGAATAAGATTAATATGGTTTTGTTTTACATTTCATTAACAAAAAAGAAGTTAATTTGTGACGTAAATTTTTGGACGTATCTTAATTTCTAATGCAACCTTTTTGAATCAGTAAATTGAAGGTTAGTCAAAATGTTCGTTAATGATATTTTACAATTAGCACTACTCACGTTTGAAAGAGGAGAAACTTACCATACATAAAACAACGTCAACAAAATGTTATCTTCTTTAATTCATTCCAAAGTAAGATTGTTAAATTTTCCCTTCCTCTTACATCTAGGGATTCTTACTGATTTATATTTAAGTCCCAATCTTCTTCTAAATCATTTGGAACGTGATGCAAATTAAGCAAATTTTGGATGTGGAGTGAATAGATATAATCAAGTCGTGTAAAAGCGACAGGTAATTGAAGAGCATTAAGGTTACGGTATTCAAAAGAGTGTCAACCTGATGTGCGCGAAAGTATCCCAACGTGTATAGCTGATTTGGTTAGATTATAATTCAACACTGTCGGAGGTATTGAAGGAGGTACTCGCATCATATTCCAGTAAGCGTATTCTTTGACAGATTATAGAAATTGTTAAATCTCGCGAGAAAGAAAATAAACTGTTTGGGAGCAACCCAACCCTCATAAGAGGAGTTAATAAACATAATTTTAGATATAATTGACTATTTCATTTACTAGGTCAGCGCTTGAACTTAAATTAAAATTTAGATCTTATAATTAAAGTAACATTTAAGATGACAGATGAGACAACAGGATGCCGTCACATGATAAATGCATCAAGCTGGATCCCCTTTATTTATTTGCATGCCTTTCATTTTCTTTCAAATCGTTTAAATTCAAAATAGTTCAATATTTTTTGTTAAATATTTATGATACACGTTTACTATTTTATATACAAAATTGAATATTTGTTGGTTCGTTATACAAATCTACACTGCTGATCGTGACACTAAAAAGTTTTAGGATGCTTCTCTGATAAGAGAAGACGTACATATATTTCCGCAAACCTATCTATACTTGTGTGTGGACGATGTAGCGTTAACACCAAAAAGATCAAAGCCACAAAATTTGGTACGCGGAAATTTTGGGTGATGAAAATGGGCATCTTGAAGCGATTTTTCAAAATTTTCACAATAGAATGAATGATATTGATAACCCTTTAATTCAAAACATTATTCTCATTTCTCCAATCCCAAAATCTCAATATAGTATTACAAATTATATACAGAATACATACCTACACTTTTTCATTCCTCTATAATATTCCGTATGCGATATGGTGACTTCAGAATCCGAGTTTTAATGCACCTGGGTTAAAGGCCTCATATTTCGCTCGTAGTGCATCTGTTTTATCGTTTATTTTGAATTAATTTAAAACATTCCATTTTTAATTTATTCTTAACTTATTTTTTTAAATTTTCCTTTCTTACTTTTAAAATCTCTCTTAAATATGTTGAAATGATATCTTATGTGTGCTTTGCAACCTAGCTCTCGAAAGATGCGTCGCAAGATTACGATTTTTGCACCACCAGAGATTTTTAAGTTTGACTAAGTTTATTTCAGTTGCAAATTAATCAACCGATTTTTGAAAATAGCGCTAAAAAGCGACAACTTCGGATTTATAAATCGTTCCATCTAGAAATCTATCAAAACAAACAACACAGTATTTATATGGTATATAGAATGATCATTTGATTCTCATTCAAAAAGAGAAAGGGGGTACTAATTAAGGCATTTTATATAGTATTTTAATTGCTAAAGAACAAGCGAGCTTAGGTTTCTCGTTCTTTCCTCACCACTTTCGCTAAGATACTCACTCCGATATGCAAAGTACTGGCAATATTACGCCAAGGTCCATCTAACAATTTATTATTCTCCATACATTTTTTGCTGATCGTTATAGTTATTCATTTGTTTGTTCCTCAGTGAAGAAATTTACACTAAATACTCAAACAAAATTTTTGTAGAGTTATATTTCAAATATTCACCCATGCGAAAAAATAGTACTCCCAACTAGTAAAAAATATTGAGATAAACTTTCATTATTTCAAAAAATTTCTGACAATATTTAATGAGACAAGACATAAACCTTGTGTTTTCGCAAAAACTTTTTAAAAACACACGCATTATTCATAATTTTATGAGACAATAGATGCATTTCTTAATATTCTTCCCAAAAGAAAGTAACCTAGAGATTCATGCTAAGAGAATTAAAATTCTGAAATGGAATCAAGTGTACAATTTTTGAAGCATTGCACTCCCTTCTTTTCTTTCAAAAGGAGCCCCTCAGTGATAAGTTGTTTATAAAAAGCTTTCAAACCGGAAATTGAGAAATATTAGTTTTAAAAAGTAGTAACAAAATGGGGGAGGGAGAGTCTCCTTTTTTTCGTTTACTAATTTGAAGTGAAGTACAGTAACATAAAACACATAGATACAACTCACATCTCAAGTCAATATGCGATGTGACAAAATTTTTTCTTCGTTTTTCCACCTTTAACCAATCTTTTTTCCACCTTCATAATCCAAATGCTCATCCTAACGATAAGTTTGAGATAGTAGAATCGATTTTGTGCCGGAAATTGGATATCACAGGAGTTCAACCGGTATTGAACTCCACGCAGAAATCAAAGATTGCAATAAGTAAGCAGAGGATGCTTCCGCTGTATGACAAACCGGAAAGTTATTGCTGTCAATAACTTCAACGAAAATATATATCCAGAGGTAAATTTATCATTTTCAACCTCTCTTGTTTGTTTATTTATTTTTGCTTGAAAGAAGAAAAACAAGATAAAGGAAAGAAATGTGCTTTTTATGCTGACAGAATTTAGGTATGTGTGTGAAAAGAGTTATTTCCTCTCTCTGCTCCTTAAAAAAAATCAGTGTTACGACATTTTCATGCCTTGGGGAAGGCGCTGTTATCTTTTTGAAAGAAGATGAAAGTTTGTGCATATGGTATGAGATGGATAAAAGTGTTGTCTGCGTAATAGCTATTTTAATAGTTGCGAGTTTGGAGTTCCGCCACCCATCCAACAAAAAATGAGATGTATGTATTATAATGAGATGTATGTATGTATTATCGTTACGACATAAATATCTTACAAACATCCAGGTCGGTACGACGGTTGTATGTCAACAAAAGGTGCTGTTATTCTTTTAAAGATATAACACCTTCATCCATCTCATACTCTATACACACTTTAAGTACAAATTATTATCCTTTAAAAAAAGAAAGCGGCCGCAGTAGCCGAGGGATCAAGGTTGCGAGTTCATGACCGGCATAGTTTCAAGTCTTCGAGCCATTAAATACCCATCGTGTAGCAGGGCTGTGGCACGTTAAATCTGTCAAGGCTAAAAAAGTCCTCAGATTGGAATGGTATGAAAGTTTGGAGAGTGGGTGCCACTTGAATATCGTCCTCGAAACTTCACTGAGATTCAAAATTGTGAAGTCCGTCGCCAATAGCTCTTGTCTTGCTTCCAAAAGCAATGTTAATAAAGTTGTTAGTTTTAAAAAGATAACACTGCCACCTTTTGGCATACCCATTGAATGGTTGTAATACACCAGGTCGTACCATGCTTTTATCACAAAGAATCTGAATAGTTATTTGTTCGTGAAAGTAAAAAGTACTCATATTATAGTCCCACCGCATCAACTACTTTAAACTTCCACAGATAAATCTAAATTGAAATGTAGTGAAAATTAAATAGAACACACAGAGATTTGTATTCTTTGTTTAAGACATCAAAAACAAAAAGAATTTTATTTATTTTTTTATTATTGAAACACGTTTTTTTTTTTTTTTTTTTTTGTTCAAGTTTATGAAACAAATATCTGCTCTGGAACAAATATGTTCTGGAAAATCGCAACCTTTTAATTACTTAGTCCTTTTCGCAGTATTGGATTTACGCTCGCATATTTTTACAAAAGATGATCCCAATTTTCGTGATTACATCATACCTGGCAATTTCCTACGAACTAAGCTCATGATCAATGCATTTTTTTAAATAAATAATTCACGCCAATATAGTTTGATATCTTTAAAGACATTTAAATAGTATAGGAGAAAGATAGTAAGAAACAAGAAAGTTATATACACTTTTATACAGGAGGGATATTACAAAATAATGCACATACTTCAATGAAGTACATTTTAAAAATAATTCGAGATAAAAACCAACGTTTTTAAAAACAACGTTTTTATATGATGGCAAAGTTTATTAAAGAAAATTATTGAAATATTAGTTAAAACTGGTCGCAAATATCTAAATATTGCTTTGTTAGGCAAGTAAGAACGGTTCCCGAAATTTCAGAGCTAAAGCTTGATGGGAAGTTAGTTAAATTATTGATAGAAAATGTGATGTCACACTGATAAAAACATTAAAATTAATTAATTCATCCGGTAAATTAAATGGTTGGAATGCAGCTAAGTCCAACCACTCTTGATGACAGGAATTATTTGGCGGTATTTTGCCAAATATGGCTACTCTGGCCCGCTTCGTGGATTTAACATTCAGCCAAAAAAAAAAAAACACGCCAAGTTTGGAAGTTTTTGAAATCGCCCAAGTGGTTGAGCTAAACTGCATTATTAAAGAAAATGTTAGTTGAAACTTGTCGCAAATATCTAAATATTGTATTGTTAGGCAAGTAAGAACGGTTCCCAAAATTTCAGAGCTCTAGCTTGATGGGAAGTTGGTTAAATTAATGATAGAAAATTTGATGACACACTGATACGCACACAGACCGACACACGCCAAGTGAAATTCAGAAAAACGTTTTAATAATTAAAATATAGCACGGGTCCTTTTAATGTATCATAATTTGGAAATCTGGCAGTTGTATATTTTAATCGAATTATGAAAAAAAAAAAATTGATAATGAAATGTCAAATAATTTACTACTAACTTAATTTTTAAAAAAACTGAAGGCAGATCTTGAATAGCAAAAACATTTTTAAAACGAACATGAAACATGAAAAATGTAAATTTCCACCCATAAAAATGTCTTTACAACTGATTGTAAAAACGGCGAAGTAAAGAATGGCATTACTAAGCACAGAAACGCGCATTTCAACTGTAGTTTGTCATTTATTGTGATTGTTTAATTCTCTTCACACAAAAAGAAAAATATGCAAGCTTTTTCTTTCAATAGTATCATGAAAAAGATAAGACAAAGCCTGGTATTCCACCAGAAATTTCTGCTTAATTGTGCATGGAGTTAAAAAAAAAGAAGTAAGCATTAGTTTCCCCTCCCCTTCCAAAAACAAGTTCAGTAGAACTTGGGATACAGCATTGTTGCTATTAGCCCAAGACAAACAAAAACAAAAGGATGAGAAAATAATCAGTGGTGGGTGTCGATCAGATTTTTTTTTCACCCCACAAAGCGCTTTCTACTTCTTCATACACCCGATTGTTTTAAATAATGTAGATTCGCAAGTGAAATTTCTTTGTTTACAGCACACACACTGATGAGAAAAAAATTATCAGGCCAAAAACTAGTTTATTTGCATGGCGATTGAAGTTTAATTCATGCATAACAATATGCTACACCTAAGAATACATATGAAAAATCAACAATTTAGAGAAGATACTTTATTAAATAATAATAATAATAAAAAAAAAGAGCCGAGAGCAGAATAAGATATTATTCAACGAAATTGACAACAATAAATAAAACGTATCCAGAGAAAGAGCACACAAGATTGCTTAGAAACAAAATATTTAAATGTTAATTAAAATGCGTGAGTGTAAATATTTTTTATTAATTTTTAAAAAATTCCAAGATATTTATCGCTTTGAAAAATAGAAAGAAAACTTTTAATTAAATAGAGAAGGATCATGTCAAAGGAAACGAGTGGTTATTCGCAGATAGAGAACATATTTTTTCATTTAAATAACTTCCGCAGAAGATTGCTATGTATAATTGTTTGAAATGAAGCTCCCTTTTTTAACCAGTTCGGTTCTACATTTATAACCGGTAATCTAGTGGTCAAGTTCGCGGATTCGCTGTCCGCGTTATTATCATCCAGTCTTGGGTTCGAACCCTGATGCCACTAAAGATCCGCTGTGTAGTGGGGTTGATGTACGTTAAATGTGGTCGAGGTCCCAAGTCCTGCTGTTTGCACAGAGTGGAAATTCCGAGAGATAAGTGCCAGCTCAAGTGTCGTCCTCGTCAATTTGCCGAGGTTCAAAATTACGTGGCCTGTCACCAATAGCCCTCGTGTTGCTTCTCAATGCGACGTTAATAAACAACCCCAGTCTATAATTATTGCTATCCATAATCCATGTAATTATTAGTAGTGAAAACGAGATAATGCGCAAGAATTAAATCTGGTTTGCATCAAATAATTATATAACATACTTTTAAGAACTCTATGAGATAGCTTTTTGTTCTTCAAATTCCACTTTTTCCAAAATACAAATTCAATTCTTCGAAATATAATCTTAAGTTTCGTATACACTAAATGCTCTAAAAAAATTATCAAAAAGAACTTTTTAAGACAGCATTTTTTTTTTTTTTTTTTTTTTTTTTTGTTACCTTAGTGAATGTCGATCAGGTTCTGTTACCCCATAAGTTTCAATAATGCAGATTGACAGGTGAAATTCTTTGTTTATAGTACACACACACAGGAAAAGATAATCACGCCAGAAACAAATTAATTTGCCTCTTAATGAAAAGCTAATTTCCACATAAGATTATACTATGTCTTAATATCCACGAGAAAAGTCATCAACTTAGAGAACATTTTTTTAAATACTCCTCATCAAGATTGTATATAAGGTTCCCATGTACCAAACATTTTGATTTCATGAATGTATAATATTAATCCTATAGAGTTTTTACTTTGCTTTTCAAATCTAGACTATTTTAATGCAATTAAAGGGCAACGAAAAAAAAAAAGGGTAATTGAGGAATTACAGATTTCCACCGTTTTTTAAACATATTTTTATTAGGCCTGTTTCAGTGTTTTGTTTGTGGGTTTTCCGATCTTCAAAAAATATTTTAAATATCGAGAAGAAAATATGATTTACCAGATACTTTTATAAATTTTTACTCTTTTAGATGCAATTTATTGCATTCAAATAGGTATTTTTTTTAAAAAATAGAAATTTTATTTAGGATAAACATTGTGTACCCGAAAACAAAATGGCTAGTAGATGGGAGCCTTAAAAGAACATGAACTTTGACGAAAAGATTTTTTTCAACAATACCCAAGAAATGCGAGTATTTTAACCACTTGATAAAAACTCTAATACGCACATTTTGATATAAAGCAATAAAGGCAGAAATTACAGAATATACCTTATTATTTATGGTGAAAATTAAATCTTTTCACATTCGCAGATAACAGTACAAAGACATTTAAACGGAAACGATATAATCTATTATATTAACACATAATCGAGTCCTGAAAACTGTATCACTCCTAAGCAAGCTGCACGAGTTTCAAATATTTCTTGGTCCTACTTATCATTCAAAAATCAAAGGCAAGTTATGACATGATAGATTTTGAAAAAATTTAAATGTCGATTACCATGCGCAGTGCGAATGTGCATATTTTTTCGCAGAGAGACATCCGATCCATTCAGGTCACCTATTTGCAGGAGCCTCAGGTAAAAACGTTCATTTTTCTCAGTGTGTAGCGTATCTTTGTTTGCAATCAAATTACATAAAATAATTAACTAAACGAATTAATGTCTTTTCATTTCTTGCGGAGCTCCAGGCTTTAGCTTTATCAGTCTTAGAGATATAATTAAAATCAACTAACGCACATTAAAAACTAATTTAGCTCACATGTGCAGGGGGATTACAAAATAATCATTGGTTATAAATTTACTATATTCAAAATAAGTATTATTAACTCTAAAATGAACAATATCTCATAAAAATGAGAAACAGTTGAAATTTGTTTTCAAAACATGTTTTCCTTTCGTTACACGACAGACATCTATACAGTAGTACAATTCTCCCCAGAGACACTGGATCATGTCGTTGCCAATATTCGTACTGAACGCCAAAGCGATTTCGAAAGTTATCACAAATGTAAAATCTTCTCAAAATTGGTAGTAGAATAATCAGTACTGGTGTGAAACTGTCTAAAACTCTCTCCACTACATCTTGTGAAGCACATAGGTCCACTAGGTCTCTCCCTCTTTTTACGAAAACAGTGTTCTCTTGAATTAGAGATCAACCAGTGCAGAATGTGGGGTTAGTATACCTTATTTTCTTCTGAATGGTTCTCTGCACTGAAATGAATGTTGAAGGTTTTGGTTATTCCAAAACATACAACGTTCTTCGAAGATTCGTCGCCATTTTGCAGAATGCAACGTAAAAAATAAACTGTTTATTTCCAGTTACTTTGAAAATGGAAATGAATTCGCGCTCATCTCGTGGCTCATACTGAAAGCGAAAGAATAGAAACAAATACAAATATAGCATCTGCTTCTTCTTCCTCCAACGAAGAATGTATTTAATATTTTTACAATTATATCATTTTAAATCCCGGTGATTAATTTGTAATCATCCTATATGTGCAAGCACTTCCAAATAAACTAACTTCACCACAAAGAAATTTGATAGTGTACACCTAACAAATTTTAATGCTCATTCTTCTTCTTTCGAAATATTAGTGATCTAGACTTTATTTAGAACGACACATAGGAGCACCAAGAGATCTAATATATTGCGTAAGAAAGGTTATCCAAAGCAAGTATCGACAGCATCGTCTGGTTACGTTTCGCGAGAAGACAAGCGGAAACTAGATACTACGGTTCGATAAACACCGTTGTCACTGCAGAAAAGATTAGGTGTGTCACTCTCGAGTAAGATTATAACATGTATCTCCATGTATAAGCTAGACTAAAATACCAATCACCAGAAGCTTTGTCCCTATGTTGCACATTGCGAGTCAAGTGACGAACAGGATAAGAAAAATTTAACGAAGCAAGAGCTTTGCTTTTTGCTAGTGAAAAGGCAAGCAAAATCAATTGTCAGACGACTTGGTATAATCATTTATGAAAGCTTTTAATTTAAAAAATAAATAAATAAGAGTTGGTCAATGATTTCTGAAAATAAGTAATATCTGAGTTTAGTAACAATATCACGGATTTAATTACATAAAATTATTAAGCATTAAAAAATCGTACAAAAATTACATGCGGCTGAACTTTGAGAAACAATTATATGTCGCTTAACTAAAAAATAGCCACCGAAAATTATTTTGAAATAAAACTACTCTAGTAGTTATTGATGATAGACCTTGTAATTTAAAATTTCAACAACTTAAGTACCTCCTTTCCCTCTAATTCCCATATTACATCACACACACAAGACTTGGGAGATTAAATTTCGCATGACGGTTTTTCGTGGAAGTAGAATTCGAAGCCGCGGATCAGTTTCAACATCGTCCCTATGGAGCTTAAAAGTATTAATAAAATACACACTTGTTAATTATATAATTCATATTAATTCAACAAATGACTATAAAAAATCTACAAATCCTGAATTAAAAAAAAATAAATAAATAACATATGAATATCGTAACTGCTTTTGAAACACAAAAAGAACAGAAATTAAAATGAATCAAAATAACAACAAGTGTCATCGAGAAAATAAAGAAGGTTGTCGACTTAAATATGGGTAAAATGCCATCTAGCTCTTGAATGTAAAATGGAAATCTTTCACTCTCCTCTAAAATTTTATGCATTGAAAGTTATATTTTCTTTGGTGGAGAGCTGAATTTATTCTTTTTGATCATCAAATAATTCTAATTATTTATAATATCATTACACGAGGAAAAGCAATAAATGAAATTTTAATGGAAATAGTTACGCACGAGTAATTATTTCATAGTACTTTTGCAATATCCAATTCAATTTAGTTTGGCCTAGCAATTCATTTGGGCCAATTCTTGGAATTCGTTAATGGTTATACATGAGTAACAACTAAAATGAGAATAATTCTTTTACCCATGCTCATTAAATTTATTTTAGCATAATTATACGCTAATTGAATTGAGATAGCTCTTATATATTCGCCAATGTTTATACACGCGAATAATTATATACACACAATTATTTCACATGAATACCTTTCTATATAATATTATACAATAAATCAGCATTAAGTTGCTATGGAATAGATTATGCGAGATCTGCCCGCACATATATATGTTGAGGTTTACAATAACTTTAAAAATGATAAGGCGTTACAGGCTGTGGTAAAAAGGGAAATGAACGGAAAGTTTTGCTAAAAGGTCCGATTTATTTACAGTGAATACACATATTTTTTTCATGTATAAAATTTAGATTAATTTTTTTACACACAATGTTAAAGATTAATATACTATAATAAAATTATGAAGAAAAGAAGAGAGAGAGAGAAAAAAGTGAGTGAGTGAGAGTGAGGTTTTATGGCGCAAGAGCCAAAGTAGGCTATGCTGCGCCAAACATTGAGAGAGAAAAAAGAAAACTTCAAAATTATTACATTTCAAAGGTTAAAGGCGTGCACCATTATGTAAATTTTTTTTTGGAAATTAGATAAGACAATTACATGATACAACGTAGCTGGTTTATTGAAATATAACATAAATATGGATGTAACACGGGTTTTTCTTCGGCGCTTTTAAAATTTTTAAAATAAATGGTTTGAAAAGTGGAAAAGTGGGTGCACAAAATGATATCCCAAGCACTTTACTTAAGAAAAGTGATATAAATATATAATGAAAAAATAATCATCAAAAATAAAATAAAAAGTTTAAACTCATAGCAAGTTATTATACATCTTATATATATAAGTAAAGAACGAAAAAATAAAATACACTACTTTAATGAATGTAATATTATACATACATACATACATACATACATATACACATAATTTTTTTTTTCTCAAGAGTTAATAAATAATGAATTTATAAAATTTTAGAACATTTATTGAATTTTAAAAATTGTGTAAAATTACTTTATTTTCCTCATTAAAACAATTGTGTTAACTGAGAGATACTATCTTGAAATATGAAATTTTCAAATAACCTTTCTAGATTCTCCGATATTTGTATTTTTGTTATAAATTTTTTATAGAAAAATTTATGAAAATTACATGATTTTTAAATAAATAAGAAAATATAACAATTTATGCATAATTATGACATAAAAAATTCTATCTTTTTCTCTTACAAATGGGCAGAAAATATATACACATATGTATGCGAGTAAAATATTTTCAGATATTCCAATAATACATCCAAATAACTTTAGTTTGTAAAAGTAATATCCTAATATACGTTTTCCCTCATCCTATTTTAAATAATATGTCCATAAACTGTACATTTAATTATAAATGATCAGCAATAAAAGTAAATTAATTTCAAAACAATGAACATAGATTATAATGAACAAGCAAATTGTGTATGCTTTTTTTGTAATGAAAACATTCCATTTGAAAAAGCATTAATTTAAAATAAAAAAGTTTTTTCCTTCCAAATTGATTTAAAAGCATTTTTGTATAAAAAATAAAAATCTGATATTTTTGTTTTCTTATCTCATCCCATTCATTATAATTGTTTGACCTGAAATATTTGCAAAATCTGGTTTAGCACTTATATTTTTAAAAGAAATAACACATTAACTTTTACAAGCAGAATTTCTATAAAAGAAAAAAAAATTAAACATTATAATATCAACATGGCTTTTATTTTCCCATAACAAAGGACAATTTGCCTTTATATCAAGCTACCCTTTTTGTTAAAAAAAAAAAAAAGCTTAATGCTTTTCTATTTAAACTTATTCTATTCTTTAGAAATACATTATTAACAATTTATAGCAGAAAAGTAAACATATGAATTTTTTTTCATCTACTTATACATATTTTTAAGTTTATCAGAAAAATTATTTAAGTTAATAAATCTGTGATCATCATACCCCCCCCCCTCCTCTCCAAAAAAATATTCAAATAAACTTCTAATAAATATATATAAGAAGCAAATATATATAAGAAGAATGTTTTGTATCAATGAAAATTTTAAGAGAATGATATAATGATTGTAATGTGCAGTTTTCATGGGATTTATTTCGTAGTCAGTTTGATTAAAAATACTTAAAATTTTGTAGTACAAAACTCATTAGTCAGAAAATTCTAAATATTTTATCATACAAGTAATCATGATAAATAGAGGGCTATATAAAACTTCTTTGATAAAAGTACATAAAAAAAAAAACTACTACTTGGTTAAGTATTTTACATAAAAATATTTTATTACCCAACAAAAAAAAAAAAAAAAATAGTAAACACTTTTACTTATATTGAAATATGTTTGGAAGGCTAATGTACAAAGAAACACAAAAGAAACAAAAACAATGATTTGTATTTAAATGCAGAGACTGTCAAGAAAATCTGCGAAAACAGATTTCAAGAATGAACATTACAACTAAAATAATTTATGACTTTTTACTAATTTTTTTTATTTTTCTCATATATTTGAATGTCGAGGATAACCATTATTACAGACAACCAATTTCTTAAAATTTTAAATTTAGATTATCATTAAAGTTTTAAAAATTGAAAATTTTCTTGATATCCTACGTATAGGTTCCAAATATTATATTATCGTCTGTCCAGCGAAGCGGACGGGTATCAGCTAGTAATTTATATAATACGAATATTCTTTTCATTTTGAGCTGTCATTGGATAACACTTGAACTAGAGTCCTTTTAAATTCAAATCAAGCACAAGTGTCTAACTCATAAAATAAATCATAAGAGGGGTTTGAAGTTTAGTTAATTTTAAAATACAACAAAAATGATTATATCATATATGTTTGGTTGGATTCTAATATCTGCAGCTCTAATAATTTTATATTTCTGTAATCATGCCAAAGCTTAATTCGATTTTTTGTGATAAATACAGAAGAAATCAACAAACAGCATGCAGAATTTAGCTTTTTATGTATAATTCATAAAACTAAAAGTACGAAAAAAACATTTTGAGGAAATCAACGTTTAGTCTATATATTTACTGAATCTTTAAAAAAAAAACTAGATTCAATCAAACACATTAAATCAATAAAAGACCATGTGAGGGATAAAAGAAAAATTGCAGTAATCTTTTAAGCATGAATCTCACAGAACTCAATTTGGGGATTAATGTTCAAAATAAAAATACATGCTACACAGCTCGAATTTTCCAATCATACTTTAAGAAAATGTATGTAAGTTAAACAATTAAAATATTTTTAGCATGATAAACTTTTTACAGTTTTTTTTTTTGACAATACAGGAAATCAATTCATTCGAATTATGAAATACATTTATGTTTATAAGTATATATGCATAATTAAAAGCACAATTAATTGTTCAAACATATTTTTAAGTCAAACACTTCTTTTTTGTAGTTATCTGGTACAGAAATAGCTATACATTTATCATGTCACTGCCGTTACTCAACTTTTTTACAAGATTTTAATCCAAATAAAACCTCTTTAAATAATTCCATTTTTTAAACATAAAACTAATAAGGTGAATAATTTAATATACAATAAATTATTCTTAAGAAATTTCAGAGGAATAAACAGCAAATTTCGGAACTTTCTCTAAATTATGTAATAAAAAACTTACTTAATGGATTTTAACAGAGGAAAAGTGATTGAGAAAATTTTTTAAATAATAAATTTTATTAGTCTATGCAAAGATGTATTTCTTTTGGGCTTCAAAAGTAAACAAAATAATAGAAGTTAAATTTGGCTTAGATCCAATATAAACAATCATTTTTTTTTTCTTTTTTTGCCCAGATCAAGTCAGTTACATTTACCAAAGTTAATATTAGTGCTCAACATATATGTTTATCATAATGTATTATTTGAAGACAAATTTTTAATGGCTTGCACATACAGAAAATATCTCAGATTGAACTCTCTCCTGCATTTGTTTTAACAAATAAAAAGCAATTTATATCATAAAAACCAAACTAAGAAAGTTAATGCATCACACATTTTTAATTATGCACATAAAAATCATGTTTTATAAGAAATTTTAAAAAAATCTAATAAATAATCAATAAATACAATTTTTTTCTCAAAAATGTGCTGCAATTTCATTGGATCAAGCTAAATGTTCTTTTAAAAAGGCTTTGCAAAAACAAACAAACAAAAAAAAAAAAATGTAATATCTTATTTAAAAGCCTAAATTTATAATAAGAAATATTATTCAGACTGAATTTAAAGGTCAAATGTAAACAAAGTTATATTATATTTCATATGCCTCTGCCTCTTAGATATTGTTGAAATTTTGATTAAAAATATATTAATATGTTCACAATTTTCAAAATTTTATCAGTACATGCATTAAAATTTTTTTTTGAAATTATAAATTGCCATTATTCAAAATACAAGTAAAAAAAACATTTTGCCAACTATTATGTATTCGTTATTACCAATGTGAAACTCATAAAGTAATATACATTCAATAATTAAAAATGTTATTCCAAACTATATCAAATGTAGCATTCATTTAACTTTGGATATTTTACTTTTGCTGAGCAATGCTGAACACAAATTTAAAGCAATGCTTTTTAAATATGATAGAGATCTTAAGAGTACAAAGTACGAAATAATGATTCCAAACACATACTTATAACTACATACAACTCACAGAAATTGAAATCCTAGATTAAAATTATCTTCAATAATTAAATTTTAGGCGTATAAATAAGAATTATAATAAGCTATTCTAAAGCAATTACTGTTTCCTATCAAGTGAATAAAATTGAAATTTTTTTAAAAAAAAACAGTAAAAATGTGTAATTTAAAAGTAATATTTATTACAGAAAGTATGAAGATAAATTTTAAATTTTACAAATATGCTCAGAAAAAATAGATTGAACTGTTGAATAAATAAATAAAAAAAAAAAAAAAAAAAAAAAGGAATTAACAGTATGAAGTTATTTGTGCATATTTATTTATATATCACTTACAAACAAAAGATATCAATTTTTACCAAAACTAAAAAAATACAAGGAAGGGGGAGAGGAATTACTCATAAAATAAACAAAACGACAATCACTTGATTTATACACAGTATTCCATTACATATTTTTCGTTCACACTTTCATATGCAAACAATATATATTTGGCTATTCATGTAAATTTGTTTCAACAAAAATATGACTAAGAACCATTTATATTTTAAATTATATCACTTTTCATGAATTATCAAACATTATATACAACTAAACAATTGAAATCATATAATTTAATATTTACTTTACATATTTTTGACTTATTTTTCATTTTAAAGAGAAATGATACTTTTCTTTTAAATACGAAAAATATGAGCAACAATTCGTTGTTTAAATATTGTATCATTTGTAATCTAATACGTTATTCTTAAATCACAGACGAAAAGATCATCATTGAGATCTTACAACAAATTGATCCACTAAAAAAAATAAACAATTCTTACCGTATAGTTTGATTTTTTTGTCGGTAGTCTCCACAAGAATAATAACGTAACCTCCAAGGTCAACCATGACGAAACCCCTTAAATACTCGCCAGCAGTTCGTTTCTTAACACACGAGCTAAATTACTCAATGCTCTGACATTCTCTGAGAACAAAACAATCTCGGATCTGATCCATTATTTCCATCCATCTTTACCCCCTTGACTTTGCTCTGACTCACACTCATAGCAAGACTAAGCGAAGGAGTATAAATTTAGAAACCACATGAATCTTTTCCCGGTGTTTCCAATGTTTATACTCGAGAAGTCGCGGTCATTTTCGAACAGCATGGACAGTCTGCTAACACAGTCTATTAACCCATTTCATAGCATCTAACGTTGCGAGTGGATTTGTTGTTTTTTCTCAGAAGCTCAAGTAATAATAATAATGCTAGCGGGACCACTAGAAGTTCAGTGTAGTCAGCAGGATTGCCAATGTTGGTTCTGATTCTTAGCTCCGGGCGAATCGATGGCGGCCGAGCCTAATCCGCTGGCGAGCGAGATGGCGCACGCACGCGATTTGCCAGAAAGATGGAAGATAAAACAAAAATAACCAAAAGATGTCGCCGTCGGTAGCTCTGCAGGTTGCTGTTTCGGATCCAGCGACTTACATGTGCGCGCCAAATCAGGTGCGCGAATGGAACCAAAAATTACAACGTTCGTTTGATTTAGTTTTGGTTTTATTGTCATTGAAAAAGAATTATTTAGAGCCAAATGAATGTCGGTGTTAAAGAAGAAATCGAATAACTGTTTCTAAAACTCCACCTTGAGGGATGTTGAAAATGTTTTATTAAAATTTTTTTTTAATTGAAATAAATTATTTGGCTTGGTTTTATTGATATCGAGTTTCAATTATGTTATAGGCGAGAAGTAAAGAAGGAGAAATGAAACAATTTACGATTGATCTTTTTTTTTAAAAAAAAATTAACGTGGAAAAACTATTAGATGTAGACACTAGAATTTCGGATATATTTTTTTTCGTGATATATTCTTTCTTTTAACTCATCTTTGACATGTCTAAAAGAATCAATGATTAACAATAAAAATCCAAACAAATAATTGACAACTTTGATTATAAGTCTTAACAACAGAGCAAAATTATGTTTTTTCCATCTCATAATATCTTTAAAACATAAATGTTTACTTAATGACAAAAGAAGAGAGTGAAAAAAAGAGAAATGTGTGGAAATTATTCAAAATGAGCGCGAATACACTAACTCTCTTGAATTTTACTGAATATCTTAAAAATTCAACTACAAAAATTGCTTCTTTTAGACATCAGTATGTATTAGAACAAAAATACATATTAAACATATAAAAACTTGAAAAATGTTACATGTCTCCCATATTTTATAAACAAATAATTCATTTATTACAAATATACGTGGAATAAAAATATTCTTTCTCATAATCTTTGTCTAAAGCGGAAGGACTTTTTTTTTAAAGGGAAAAAAATATTTTCAAGGTGTTACTAACAAACTTCTGCAGTATAAGAATTTTTAAATTCGAAATGCCTCTTAATGATACAAGACGTAAAAATTAAAAGTGTTTATTTTCTTATAATGCGCTTGTTCAATTATTACATATTTTTTTCTAATACTTAAAAAGAAATAAAATTTATTGTTTTTATTAAATACAGGTGCTGTTATAATAATTAAAAAAAATTCACATATGTATGTATACAGTTTCGTCATACATTCGAATCACGCAAAGGAATTTTTACACCTATCTTATCTCCGGATTATGATATCGTATCAGCTGCTTAAAATGAATAAACGCACAAAAAAAAAAAAAAAAAAAAAAATACTGTACCAGCTCCTTTAAAGTAAATGATTGAAATATATGCTGATTTTTAGGGAAACAAAATACATATTTAACAGCGATTATTTAATATAATAACGTAGAATAATTTGTTATACATTCTTCAAATATTCTTGTCTTCGTTAACGTAGTAAAGAATAAATTGAACCGAATAAAATAATAGTCGTATGTTCCAAAAAACAACACAAAAATTGTTCCTTGTAAGATTTCTCAAAGAAAAAACTTTTTTTAGCCTCCAAAGAGGTGCTAACTTTTTGTGAAACACTTTGAAGATGGAAAACGAGAATTCCGGTCCTTTATTTTTCAACTGTTGGCGACGGATGACGAAAATTCACGTAATTATTAAATATTTACAAAAAAAAAAAAAATTGCGGAAATCCAAGTTATATAGTATTCTCTGCATACTGTCTTCAAATTGTTAATATATTATAATATTCTTTATTTCCCTCATCATCTTCAAGTTAAATTTCAAAAACAAAAATTTCTACTGCACAAAAACAATTCCAACTTTGGATAACAAAAAGAATAAAACACATGATACGTATATGTATGGCATATATGATAATCTAAATATTCAATTAAATATTGCAATTAAAGCAAAACATAAGTTATTGTATTAAAATTAAAGCAAACGATAAATTATTAAATTGAATATATTTTATGCTAAATATTATTGCTGCCTTAAAATGAATAAAATAAATATATAAATAAATCTTTACATGTTAATACAATTTACTCTCTAATACAAAAAGGTCAATACAATTCAAACTATTGAAACTCATTTGGAAGAAATCAGTAATAAAAATAAATCACGTGCATTTTCCTTTTATTTAAAAAAAAAAGCTAGAAACGACACTTTGTTGTTTTATGAAAACATAAGCCCTTTTGGTGGCTAATGTTTTCGTTTTTTTTCCTCATTGAATTTTTTTTTTTTAAAATAGGAAACATGTAAATTAGTACGAGTATTACAGTACTTGCAAAAAAAAAAAAAACTTTTCAAATTTTCTTTCCAAAAAATGTCTTTTCATTTCATACTTATATTTTGATAAAAAAAAAATGTTTGTGTTTTATCGCGCTCTAAATTCTCTATTTACAGAAAGATATCAATATTTTTACTGCAGTGTCAAAATTTAGCTCCTACCTGAATAGATTCCATTAGTTGAATAATTATTACATTTTACTTTATTGATGTGCTTACAATAATAATTAAATGAAAATCAGTTCAAATATATTCAAATTATGACATAATCGCCATTCATATAAAATATTTTAAAAATTCAATTTTTTTTTTATCGATAAGAAATAATTACATCAAAATAGGTCATTTTACAGATCATTTTCTTTCCCATACACATTGCAGGTCACTTTCACACATAACAAAAACTTACATTAAAAAGATAAGGCGTAAAATAACATTTTTGCATTTCTAATGAAAAGCTTTAACACTGCAAAAATTATGCAAGCGCAAGATCTTTAAAAAAAGAAGCCAACTGTATTATAAATATGAAATAAGGACGTGAAAAGGAATTTTAAAAAATTCAAAATCATCTTATACTTAGATTAGAGTGAAGCATCTGAACCTGCTATTTTTAGAGAAAAAACAAAATATCAATTTGTAAAACATAAATAAGATATTAGAAAACAACGAAATTGATAGTATAAATAAAATTTTCCGAGAGAAAAAATTCAGATTATTTCAACACCAAATATTGAAATTTAATTAAAATTCAGTGTTTATTAATTTTTAAAAATTTCCAAGATAACGCTTATTTTTTTTTTCAAAAAAAAAAAAAAAAAAAAGAGGAACCGTACAAAAGATAAATGCAGAACACTCTGGTGAAATGAGGGATTATTCGCAGATTCGTATATTGATTGACTGCTTGTTTGTGTGTGTATATATCATTTAAATAACTTCCGCTGAAAATTGTGCAATGTATATGCTATAATGTATTTTAAACTGGAGCTTCCGTTTTTAACACGTTTGGTTCAATAATTATAACCATCCATAATTATGTAATTATTAATAATTAGGCATATTATTTTTTTTTCCAGAACAGAAATTTTTTTTTTTTTTAAATGGTTGTAAGATCACATCCTTGGGTGAATTCGATTTTCTTAAATGATAGGTTTGGTTTGGTTTTATTAACGTCGCACGAGAAGCAACACATAGGCTATTTTAAATGGTAGGTATATCTTAAAAATGTTGACATAAAATGTAAAAACTTAGTATTTTAACAATTCTTCAAGTCATCAGAAATTAAACAAAATTTCAGTTCCAATGGTCCTTAGATTCAGGTACTTCGTATACATTAAATTGTTTTTTAGAGATTATCGAACTGCTATGGGGTAAGGAATGGGAGGATGAATGGTTTTTCACGAACATTTTCGAAAAGGTGCCTTCACTTCAAAATTATTCTGAAAAAACTAAATGAAAACTCCACTAACAGAGAAATTACATCCAGCACAATTCTTATTTATATGAAACTATAATTGAAGTAGCATATAACTTAACGATTACAAAAATAATAACCTTCTAATCATTCTTTGGCAAATTACTGCAGGAGAGACAATAAAACAATAATTATTTCATTACTAAAAAACATCACGACTTTATAAACTTTTCTGAAATGACTTTTACCATATCAAAGCTAACTCAATAATTTTATAATCTCAAATATTTAGTTTTAAAAATTTATCTTGACAAGTAAAAAAAAAAAAAAAATCGAAACAGTCTCATGTGCAAGGCATGTGAAAATGTGTCTTACCGATGATACATAAGAAAATAAATAAATAAAGACAGACTTAGTTAAAATAGCCGGGGATTCCACAGGACTTCCAAGTTTTAAAGGCAATTCAAAGAACAGCGAACCATCTTATCGGATTAGGATTTCATATAACTACAGTAATTTTAAGGCTGTCTTTACCGCAAATGTTAAAGAACCTGAACTAAACTCGGAACACGTTTTCAGGTAGATAAATGCTTTCCTTTTCATATAAATTCGTGACTTTATAACTCATACATATGTTTATCATATTGTAATTTTAGTATCTGAAAACATTTCATCCATAAGTAGTTTTTCCCTTCCAACATGTAAAGTGGAAAAGGCAATTTAGTATAACAGAACAGAGATGAGGCAAAAAAGTACTTGTTTTTTGACGATAGTTGGCGTTGAAGTAAGTTGGTGTTACCATTTATCATGTCATTTGTTAAACGGAGCCGAAACAAATGTGACACTGATTCACATGCGAGTTTTGTTTTGTCAGCCATTTCTCGCCAAATCAAAATTTGATTGATGTCGCGTCCAGTTTGTCACCATCGACGAGACTTGGATTCATCATTACACACTATGTGGAAACCGGGTACTAATCAAAACCATATGTTGCTCCTGTGAAATCGTTCGAAAAAAGGGTGAAGAGGTCACCTTTTTTTGCTCATCGGCCGAGAAAATTATGCCGACAATTTTTGGGGGGAGATGAGGGGGGAGGTGGCGTCACATTCATAGATTTCTTAGAAAGTGGAAAAAAGATCAAAGGAAATACTACAGCGGGTAATCCCATTCAAAATACGGGTGCTTTTTGAACCACACTCGTATACGGAACAAAATATGGAATAACATTTTATACCTAAAAATGATTAGTTTGGTTTTATTAAAGTCGCTCTAGAAGCAACACGAGGGCTATTGGAGACGGACCTCGTAATTTTGAGCCTCGGTCAAGTAACGACAGGAAAAAATGAATTGATCCCGATAGAAATGAGTTGTTTAGTAAAATGCACTGCTCTGTATAGAATATCGATCAGAATTTAATGCAGTGGTACTTTGGTTAAATGACTTTAACCAAGTGTACGTGAATGATGTTTAATGTTTATAATCCGTACCAGGATTATAGATGTTAACCAAAACTATCATTATCCAGGGCACGATTTTCTGGATGATGACAATCAATTAATTATTTCTAACTCAATCGACGAGGAGTCGTAAATCACATCACTTGTGATTGTTCATTGACGTCGAACTGAGAAGCAACACGAAGGCGATAAGCGACGGACCTCATAATTCTGAACCTGTGTCAAGAGACGAGAACGACACCGGAACTGGCACCTCACTTTTCTACTTCCACATCACGTTTCAGAAGGATTAGGGACTTTGACAAGATTTAACGTGCATCCCGCTGCACGGCGGGTGTTTAAGCGGCTTAAGGGTTCGAATCCATGAATGGACGAAAACAACGCCGCCAGCGAGTCCGCGACCATGATTAATATGTTACCATTGCCATCCATTGTAAGATAAAGCCTTTTTTTGCTAACAAAAACTCTTCAGTAAACTGAGGCCTTTCTTAATTACCTTAATTAGACATTTTTCTTAATGAAGCCTTATTCTTTAAAATTACGCACGTACACACAAAGCGCCTCAAATGGAAATTTTTCCAGCACAAATACACTAATACTTCACATAAGGACACCCGCCGGACCAGTCATTTTGTCCCTTAAATAGAGGTATCCTTAATAAGAGATTAATTCATATACTATTCAAAGGGACCGGTACCAAAAGAATTGTCCCTTATTCTGAGGTGACCCTTACAAGAGGTACTACTGAAACAGAACAAAAAAAGGAGGAGGGAATAATAATTTAGATATGTATTATTGTAGCCATGCATATGTACTTTTAATAACGATCGGAAGCACAATTTATGATTCAGGAGAAGAAAGCTCGAAAAATGCAAGTAAGTCAGTTTCATAACATCTTTCAAAAACTTTGTGGGCAGTGAAATCTACATGAGTGAAGTGGTCGAAACAAAGCTGTTTGTTGTGTTCTGCACTCAGACCATGACTATCCTAGTAGCCTTGAAGAAAAACAAAATGTTTACTAATGACCATTCCATATTCGTGACACCAGCTTGTTCGCATTTCTTTACGACACAGAGCCAGTTATAGCCTTGATTCGTTACACGTTGAATGACGCAATTCGAACATCGATGAGAAAAAAAGATGTTTGTGATATAAATGCACCGTGAGTCACGAGAAACTACAGACTTCCTGGATTAGGCTTGCTTTGAAATGGAGCTTCAGTTTGATTTAGATTTTCTGGATTGATTTACCAATGAATGTACGTTTTGTTCTTCTACACTCGGATTTGTATAGATTGGAAAATTATCTGATTGATTTTTGAAGTTGGTAAAAATATCAAATTTTTGTCTTATTTTTACAATCATTATGCTGAGAAAACTAACATAGTGGTTAAACTGGAAGAGGAGAGGAAAAACTACCAGGTCATTACTTTCAACAAAAATAGACAACTGTTATTATTTCTAGAGGGAAAGTAGTTAAAGAGATGAAACAACAGGCACTGCAGAATGCATTTTTTTTAAAAAAAATAAACTATAATTGAAATTTTAATTTTCCCTTTACAATTTTTACTTACAGCTATATAAAATATTACAGAGAATATACATGTCATATTCATGTAAAATTAATATAACTTTATTTTGGTACAATTAATTAATATTTGCATTTATTTCAAGTATCTCAATTAATAAGTAATTAAATATTTCTTAAGTAATTTGCTGATGCTACTTCTGAATAGAAAAAAAAAAGCATGAATGCAAAACTTATATCTAAAGCTCAGCATACTTTTATTTGGGAAATAATTTATTCTATCTGTAAATTTTATAACTAAATTAATTTAAACGTTTTTGTTACTTATCAGAAAAAAGGATAAGGTAAAATATAGTAAAATTTGCTTAAAAAATTATATTTTTTCCTAACCCATTCTTGAAATATGCAGTCGATTAAGAAAACATTAAGTAACAAAAATGATTGAAGCTTTATCTGAATACTTGAATAAAAATTAATGTGCCTAAAGGCCCAGGTTGTTAAATTTTCAAACAACTGGGTTTGATTTTTCTTTTTCTTTTCTTTTTTTTTTAAATGCTTTTTTTAACATTTATTTCACTTTTATGGAGAGAAAAACATATTTTCCCAGTTTTCTTTCAGCTAAAAAACCTAGTTTGTTTCAGAACAAAATTATTAAAGAAAACTAATTAAATGAGATATGACACTTTTCATCTAATGATAGAGAGAAAATTTCAAGAATATAACAAAAAATAAAGAAATTTATTTGGCTTTACGAAAAGCTTCAATTCGACTTTATGTGTTGGAAATTAAATTGGGTGCAGGGGGGTTAGCATTAATTTATATTTATTGCTATTAAATATGAAAAAAATTAATTCCAACACTTGAATTATCTAATGAAATATATTTTTCTTCTAACATTAGCATTCGTTGCGAAAAGCATTTTATAATGTTTACGGCCCACTGCAGAATTTTTGGAATAAAAAATATCAGACTATTTCTTTTTATTCATAATTTTTTTTTTTCATTTAGTCTGCGAAAAGGTCTGTAAATGTACCTCCTTTCTAAAGACGCATATCTATGGACACATTATGTGCTTTACTGCTCCCAAGCCAGTCAACGAATAAAAATCCTTTTTAATTAGCCAAAAGAAAGAAAAAATAACAACGAAAGCGATGCCAAGCCAATTACTGGAATCCAAATCGCGCCTAACGAGCATTGGCGAAGAGCGCAAGTGCGCCAAAGTACTGCTGAAAGAGGAAGAATATGGTGGAATGATTTCAAAAAGTAAGGAGACAGGTGGTATTACAGGTGGGAATAAAAGACTCAGTTAAATGCATCGCTAGAGAATCAATGAATCCCAGTTTAATGAGGAAAAAAAGTGCTTCTCAGAAATGCATCTAATTTTTTTTTTCTGTCTCAACATTTATTTAAAATGAAGCTCATTTAATGGAACAAAAATCTCGAGAATTTGGGTTAAAGAATTGTAAGCGACTGAAATTAGAATTTTAAATCCCAGAACGTGCACTTCATGATAGAATATATATTATATAATAAATTATGAGTTAATTAAATTTCTGAGCATTTTATTTTTGAAACTGGCTCAATACTTTTTTCTCTTTTGAATATCCCTTTTCGGTTATGTTTTTCTTAATTCATAACAGTACTATTATAATTAATATGGTTAAGTATTTACAATTTCCTGTGTGAATAAAAATATGTTAAATAAAAAACTCAGTACTTACATCATAGATTGTAAGATATGTACAGTCTGTAAAATTTTGTAACAAAAATTTTGGTCTACTGAGATATGAATTTAAATTTTTTTTTTAATATAAGAACAATTTATATCCTGTTCTTTAAAAAAAGTATTTCTAAATCGAAATGTTAAGTGCCGGAACATTCTATGGGGATTGAAATACTGGCTTTTATATATATATATATAAAATCAAGATGCCTATTTCCGCCAACTCAATGTAACAGACCGTTTTCATCGGGTCGTGGACTCGAGCCCTGATCCCACTAAAGACTAGTCGTGTGGTCGGGGCTGATGCACGTTTAAATTTGTCGAGGCTCAAAGTTCTCCCATTGACGTGGTGTGGAAGTTTGGAGAGGAGGGTGCCAGCTCAGGTATACTCCTCGTCACTTGACCGTGGTTCAAAATTACGAGGTCCGTCGCCAATAGCCCTCGTGTTGCTTTTATTGTGACGCTAATAAAACCAATTCAATCAGCCATTTCAAACTTCAGCTAAACATAGACAATGTGCTGCAAAAAGTGTCAAAGGTCTGCATAATGTGTGCAAGGTCAAAAGGTCGACAACTGATCAGGCAAGCCCACGTAGCAGTAACTGATTGATAGGCCGTGGCAATCCAATAGTTATGATCTTTCGCTATTTCCCCGAGTGCCTTTAAGATGTTCTGATTTTTTCTATTTTATAGAATGAATTTCTTTCTAATGTAATTACAAATAGAATGTCATTATAATGAGGTTACAATTTAGGTATAGTGAGGTAATGAAATAACTCTGATATCGTTCAAATTTGCAAGGTACAGCACTGATCAACTTAAATAAAATAGCCAACACTCATATACGCATGTTTTTATAATCACACGTATTAATTTAAAAGAGTTGTTCCATTTTTATAACCATTTTACTCATCGAAAAAATAACGCAAAATTATTTTTAAAAAAGACCGCAGAGAAAAGAATTTTTTTAAATAATCAAATTATAATTTATAGAATAATTAAAATATTAGAAAAGTACCCTTCGATACTCAATATGAACACAAGACGAGGATGGCTTTTTACCTATAATTTTTTTTTTTATCTGTGTTGTTTGAATTTGTAATTCATTGGAATGAATATACATTTTAGTTTTCAATATTTTACATGACAGGTTTTGATAAAATTCGGACTGAATTAACTTCGCTCGTTGGCAATTGATGGTAGACCTCTTAATTCTGAAAGCAAGTCAAGTGACGAGAATGATATCCGAACTATCTTTAGATTATATTTTCCTAAATACCGTTTCCTATTACTGTAACGTTGTGCTTTCCGCAAATTTCTTCATCAACTATATAACACATACATTTACTTTCTGATATTATGAAAATTTCCATTTTTTTCAATTAAATGAAGTGTAATACACGCTGATTAAATTGAATTTGAGAAGTGCAATGAAGGGACTTAAGGATATTCATAAATAAGGATGAAGAATTGAATACTGGAGTTCATAGTCAATAGTCGTAGTGGGCTAGGCAAGTGACAGGATAGTGATGTTACATGATGATGGTTAAGCACCATTTGAAGTGAGATCTTATTGGTAAGAGTTTAATAACTTACTCTCGAAACCTCTGTAACTGTAATTAAACTCACTCTAATATGAGTGAGGTGGTAAGAGAAAGCTTAGATTCTTTTCTAAGCTAGATTTCAAGCGCGATGAGGAAAATTAAATATGAGAGATAGAGAAAGAGAGAGAAATATTGCAGATGCATATTTTAGCTCTAAATAGAGTTATTGTCTTATCATTGATTGACTATGATATTTAATAACTGTTTAATGACTGCTGTGGAAGCGGATGACAGGGAGGCTTGACACCACGTGATAACTTAACTCAGTCGAATTGAATATGCACAAACCAATCCTGCTCCATTAAACGGATTTTAGACTGACTCATTATTTGTTTATTTACCTTTCACTTTGAAGCAACACGAGGGCGATTGGCAACGGACCTCGTAATTCTGAACCTCGATCAAGTGATGAGGACGATAAAAGAGATAAGACCTCACTCTCCAAACAACCACACCACATCTGCGTAGGGACTTAAAATCCCAACAGATTTGATGCGCATCAGTCTAGCTACACGATAGGTCTTCAATGACATCAGGACTCGAAGCCAAGATTCGACAGCAACAACATCGGCCTGAGCTCGCTACCATGATCCCTCGGCTACGGAGACTGCAGATTTTTGATAGAATCAGGACTCGAACGCTTGACTTGAGTGTCGTCATCCACAAAGTTCATATGTTAAACATCAAATTAACATGGTCGCTATGTTTTGATGTTATAATATTCGAAAAATCAAATCCAAAATTTGACCGGATTTAATCATCTCCCTTAAATGAAGAAAAAATATCATACAGTATTTTACGTTCGAATGAATTTCATTATCATCATTGCTTGAAACAGATCATCTGTTGTAATTATTCATGAATAGCTATAACATTAATCCATTGTTGTTTTTTCTAATCTTATCTGTTCTAGCCAATGGGCTAGATTAGATCCACGAGCCCCCAAACGCTCAGAAAGTTAAAGAAAAGAATATGCTGTTTGATCATATCTTCCCAGGAAAAACCCAGGCAGGAAAGATGTTTAGGAGAGGACTGGTTAGAGTTGCAGCTTTTACAGATGGAGAAGATCTTATTCCCAGGGACGGCCATCTGGGGAGGGGGATGGTGCGGCGAATGCTAAGCACAGGTCCCCTGAAATTGAAGGGACCCAACATGATTCAGAATATAAATATTGTACTCTTGCAAATGACAATATTCCTATCGTTGTCAATATGCCGTAAAGTTCACTTTATCGTAAACATTATTATAGTAGATCTATAAATTTCGACAACCTTCTCAAACTAATTCAAGTGGTCAGTTTTTGTTTTTTGATTTGGGAAACTACCGAGTATTCCCACCTAAATTGAACTTTTTAGTCAAGCATGTGTGCATAACCCTTAAATTTATTTACTATAATTAAGCATCGAAAAAGAAATAGCAAAAAAATGTTAATTTTTCTGAAGTAATTAATGTATTAGCAAAAAAAAAAAAAAAAAAAAATACGCATTGAATAAACATTAGTAATATATGTTTATGCTTGTAATTTTTTTTACTTTACGAAATATTTAGGGCCCAAATGGTTTCTTGCACCCGGGCCCCTGTATAGAGAAGGCCTATTCTGTTTATTCCCCTGGATCGAATCTGAGACACCTCAAGTGACCGCTCAGAAATCTTGACATTGCAGTCTGTTGGGTCCGATCACCTTCAAAAACGATTCATTAACTGCTATTAGAACAAAGCGCTATCATTAATCGATGCATTCATTAATAGTTATGCAGCGCTAATTTTTTGTAGCAATTTTTCATTGTAGACATTCATTAATTTCTTACTTGATTTTATTAGCGCAATTAAATGCATATTTTACTACATTGCCTCAAAATAAACCTCTGCAACATTCATTGTCTAAACCACCTTTTTCGAAAGTCTAACACACTTCACTCGAAAGAATTTAAAATAGTTTATTTTCCTTTAATTTACCTGAAAACATTTCAGATTCCCTTCTCTGCACATGACAAGCACGGTTGAAATTAGAAATGAAAATTATTACTTTTCATTTCAAAGTCGTGCGCTTTTCACAACACTCAAAGAGAACTGCAACTTCAGCATTTTATGGAATGACGCTTCAGAATTGCAAGAATTTAAGCGATGTTCCCACCATTCTCTTGCTCCAGAAGGAAGCGAGAAGAATAACGACACATTCTAATCACAGGAGCAGAGTTTTGTCAAAAGAAAGCGCTAACTTGGCGCTTTCTACAGAACCGATCGGGGAATATTAAAACTATACGAATGGAAATAGAGAAACTCTTCTGGAATATTTACTTGTAGAATCCTTTATGTATGAATGTGTTGAATGTAACGCATGTAATATGAATTCCATCGGATATTCAGTCAGATGTTTCGTACGGGACAAACGAATGGTGTGAAATGCAATTGGATATCGTTGCACAAATTCGAAGAACGAAAGAATATTTTTATATTTTAAGATTTTTTTTTTTATTTTCTCTCCAAAGAAAAGTAAAACTAACTCCGCACACATCCAAAATATTTCTTCTGAAGAATAAATTGAATATTTCCAGTTTGTTTTCAAAGCCAAAAGATTTTAAAGTGTTTTATAGGTCTACAATGAATAAATGGTACATATGTTTTTTTTCTTCGGAAAAAAATTGGTTCATTACAATAATATTAGCAAATATTATTATGTTACTGTAAAAGGGCATAATGAATGTAAAATAATTCTGAAATATGATTTACATCTATCTGAGTTTAATATAATTTTAATAAAATAATATTAAAAGAAAATGCAAGATAGAAGTGATCAATTTATTGAAAGAAGTGATTTTTTTTTAAATCTCAATATTTAGCTAGTTTAAAAAATTGTAAACAAGTTTCTATTATATATATGTTTATGTGTATTTAAACAACAATACTTTAATCAAAAACAAGTTGGGAAGTAATCTCAATAATTAAATATAACAATATGTAAGAAATTAATACATATTAATACACGAATCCATAAAAATATACAGATAAAACATTGTAAGCAACGAAAAATGAATACAAATAAATAAATATGTAAATTTAACTGTAAAAGACAAACATTATATGTTATAGGAATTTCCAAAAGAAAGGAAATTAAACGAAAAATTAAATTGACAACTGCCAAAATTATCACAAAAAGATAGATTTATGAAAAACTGTAAAAAAGCTAATATTTGAAGAATAGCAAAAGAATCTAGTGCAATATATTTAATGTTGTAACAGGTTTCAGGTTATTTGGCTGGATTATTCCAGGGTAATCCCAACAACTCCAACTAACCCCAACAACAAAATATATCATTAAAAGGATTATAAAAACAAATTCACATGTATAAACATTTGAGAAAAAGACAATAAAACAAACCAAGAGAAATCCAAAATATCAAAATATAATGTAACTAAAAGAACATAAAATATTATTAATAACACAAAATAAACACCAATGTATATATTTTCTTTGGAAAAATTAACAAGTTGAAATTAAAACAATAATTAATTGAATAGAAAATGTTTATATTTGTTTTGATAAAATCATTTTTAATCAAGATGTAGTGCAAAATAAGTATTTTTAGAACATCGCCTTTATTTATTTTAAAAATAAATGAGAAAAAATATGTTAGCTGAAAAATGTTAAAAATTTGACATATAAGTTCTCGATTAATTATTAATATCATTAAAATAAACCTGCATATATATCTCTTTAATGAAGAATATAATTCTAATGTGCAATATTACCTTTTTCTTATTGTCACATTTGTTCGTATTGACGGATAAATGAGGCCAATATGCTATTAGTTTTAGTTTAGTTTTTATTATTATCGCACTAGAAGCAACAAGAAGGATATTGGCGATGGACCTCGTAATTTAGAATCTCGGTCAAGTGACGAGGACGATGAGATGGCACCCCCTCTCCTAACTTCCACACCACGCCACGGGAGGACTTTGGGTCCATACAGATTTAACGTGCATCAGCCCCGGCTACACGGCAGGTCTTTGGCGGCCAAGGATCGATCCCGCGACTGAACAAAAACCGCCGGCCAAGAATCCGAAACCATGACCACTAGACTACCGCGGCCTCTTGGCCAGTATGCAAAATAAAATATTGAATTTTTTAATTTGACTAATATATTACCATTCAATACTTCCTTCGAATGTTGGCAATGGACGCATTAAATGTTTTTAGTCCGGATAACACTTATATCCAGTGCTCAATTTAGGGATATAACTTACATTATACAAGTATCTTGCAAAATCACAGTAAGGCTCAGTATCTTTATAATATTTTATTATCCTTACTTTTGGTCAAGCATGGAATTAAAAAAATTTATATGTGATGCTATTAGATTAATCATCCTTCACCCCACCAAAAATATTTTTGTTACATATAATATTCGTAGCATTTAGTTTAACTCCAACTATTACCCTCGCTTAAACTATTCAGAATGTTTTTCATAACATGAAGATAAACGAAATGAGACTAATGCTTGTTGTGAATAATTACGCTACACAATCATTCTAAGGCCTTACTTTCCAGAACCACATAGATAAACATAGCAGTGTAATTAGAGCATTAAACCGCAAGAATGCTTTCCCTTTTTTAATTCAAACAAACAATGCTCATTCTACGTACATGATTTGTTCACTTGCTGCATATTATCATGTATGGAAATGTGTTACTATTTAGAAGTATTACAACTGTGATAAGTTTAGAGCTTTTCAATGAATGTATTCACAAGATTCTAATCATCATTCAATAACTGGGGCAGTCTTAAAGAGTTTTTTTTTTTTTTAAAAAAAAAAAAACCTCAATGTCTTGGTTGTAATTACTGTTACTATTTACAACCAAGTAAATACTGTTACTATTACTATACTCAATGTCATGGTTGTAAATGTTGTGTTGGCATGGTTGTAAATACCATTTTGTAACATACTTTGCAAATTATTTGAGTCAGAAAAAAAAAAATCTTGTTGAGGCGAAAAGTTAAATGGTATTGGCTTTACGAATTCACAGGATTAAAAGATAGCTGCTTGAAAATTAACACATTAAATCTTTTTCAGGGCAATTAACCATTGATGTAGTAGATTTATATTAAACAGAAAAATGAAAATTCATCAATTTAGTTTTCTTTCGAAATTATTTTCGATAAAAAACGATACAGAAAAGATCATAGATAAATATATAGGCTTGAACATATATAAATGGACTTTTCATCTATCTAAAATTTCTTAAAATTTTTCTTTACCATAACAGTCCTCTTTTTCTTGTAAGTACACAAAACACATCTCAAGAGAATCCCCTTATCATGTGTATCCTTTTATTTGAACCACACTCACATACATCACGAAGGGCGTTAATATTGTATCTTATTAATCAAAAGTAAGAAACTATAATTTTATATATTTTTAATATCCTACAAAATCATTCTCTAGCTAGATGTTTTATTCAACATTATTAAGATATTTAGATAGTTCTTACATTATTTTTTCGTGTTTCTTGAATGAAAAGTTATATACCTGGGCTGATTGCTCTCTCTTCATTTTATCATAACACAATCGAAAATTTAATTACCGATTCAGCGTTGTTACTATAAATCAAATATTTTGCACAAATTCGATTATCCTAATTTATGTATAACTGCAAAATAAAAATTATGTCCTACTTATTCATTAATTTTTACTATTTTAGAGCATTAATGTTGAATAAGTTTCAGACATAGACCCAATTTGTTAAAAACTACTCAAACTGTGCCATTATTCAAACTTTAAATAATTCGATATAAAAACCAACGTTTTTAAAAACAACGTTCTTATATGGTGGCAAAGTTTATTAAAGACAATTATTGAAATATTAGTTAAAACTGTTAGATATTTTTAACTTTAAAATTTACTTAAAAAGAGACATTTGGGAGCGTATTAAAAAATTCATAATACTCATAAAATTAAAACATGCATTTGAAAGTTTGTAAGTCATTCTATTAAAAAAAAAATGGGAACCAGAATTCAGAAAAAATTATTGTGATAAGACATGGCGCCAAATATTGGAAACTTTCTTTCTTGCGAATAATTACTGACTAAAAGTCAGCAACCCTTACTATCTCGGAGATAGTAAAGGGGAGATAATATCTCCCCTTTGTGAGTACAAAAGTTTTACGATACCTCATGTGGCATGGGGAGTGCCCGGTGTTCCCAGAGGGGGAAAGAAATTTTTTCCTCAATCCTAAAAGCGCAGAGAGGAAAGAATATTTTGACTTATTAAAACTATTGAAATATTAGTTAAAACTTGTCGCAAACGTCTAAATATTGCATTGTTAGGCGAGTACGAACGATTCCCAAAATTTCAAAGTTCTAGCTTGATGGGAAGTTGGTTAAATTAACGATCGAAAATTTGATGACACACACACCAAGTGAAATTCAGAAAAACGTTTTAAAAACGTTACCAAAATTTTAATTTCATTTTAATCCTTAGACCCTTCAAACTTGCAAAATGGCTGTTTAACAATAACCAGAAAAAATAAATGTTTTAAATTATGTTATAATTCATTCAAATAAAAGATAATGTTATGAAAATTTCTTTTTCAATACCTTCATAAAAAATAGATTGTTAGTAAAAATTAGATTAGATTGATGAAAAATTAGATTTTATTGAACTCATTATTAATTCTAATTAAGCAAAGGTTAAATGTGCGACAAGTGGCTCCATATAAAATTTAAACAATATGAATAAACCTGCAATATTGAAATATCTAACTACTATATTAATGAATATAATCAGTTCGGTTCAGGTCCGTTCTATGCAATTCCATATTCCAGATCAATTCGAGAATCTTTACCGCTGCCATCTCATCTCCCTATACAACAAAGCTTTCATTCCGGTCGACTTGAGACTGCCTCTGATGGGTCTTCCTAAAAGACCTGCCCTGGATCTCAATTGTTCCGTCGACTTTTGGCCTCCCCTAATTGGACCTGGATCTTTTGTCTTTCTCGAACTTTTCTCCTGTTGGGCCAATGGACCGACAGAACGCGAACGAAACGTTCACGGGAAAACGGAAATGTGATTGAAAGCCATTTTGACCTTGGTCCTTTTATGATGATGATGATGATGGACGAAGACTTTTCTTACAGAAAATGCCAGGTTACGTGTTCCCCCATTTGCTTTTATTCTCTCCCTGAATTTAATAGAATATTTCTTCTTTTCCGCTTCCAGAGTAGAGTGTTTGTTTCGCATCTGTGCAAAGATTGCGTTTCGTGTTGTTTCTTTTATTCTTATTCTTTTATTATTATTTTTTTTTAGCGTTGCGCTCTGTTATTTAATTGCACGCATTTATATTTGCGAAGCAGAACTAGTCGATAATTAACAGTTGCGCCTTATAACGATAAGTGGCAGAGGGCAAAGCAATTGTGGTTAATGAGATCAGTTAGAGAATGATTTGTTTTTCTATTAAATGAGAGTAATTCTGTTTCTTTCGATGGACTAATCTGCACCGGGAGCAAAAATTAATTAAGTAGCAGCGTTCTCAGATAATTAGAGGAGGTTAAATTGCGAATTAAAAACTGAGACTGAAGATCACGCATATCATGAAGGTTTGTACGTGCTAAATGAGCAGCTGATGCTTTCCACCAAGACGTAAAATACAACCAGAATTGCGTTAAAAGATGCAAGATGCAGAATGTATTGATATTAAAAAACAGGCGTTGTGTATTGTAGTTATTCCATTTGGTTACTTATTTGTAGAGAGGGAAATTAATTCTTCGGTTTAATCGAATGGTTTTTCTGATCAATTTATCTAAAAACTCAGAAAATAATGAAAATGTGAAACGGTATCCTATTATCAGTCTCGTCTGTTATCTGAAAGTGATCTAAATTTCAATTTAAGTTCAAGCATGGACCAATTATATATATATAATACTGAAAATTTATGAAAGAATAATTTAAGATATTCAAAAAGACAAAAATCTAAAAAGCAATGTAAAAATGATAGAAAAAATAAATGAAAGTATGGAACCCAGCAAGTCAAAAAGCAATTTCGGGCTGAGGATATATATATATATATATAGTCAATTACATCCAAAATATCTTTTACTTACTACTCAAATAAGGGAAATGCTTTCCGTACTTGATATTCTTTCCGCGAGAACTAACAACTTCAGTTATCTATCGGAATATTCTTACCGGGATAAGATGCGAGCACCTCTTGCAATTGCTACGACAGCGCTAAGTCCTAATCTTACTAAATCTGTTATACACACCAGAATACATCCACTCATATCACACAACATTATTTTTACTACCACGACCTTAATTATTCTCATCTCCTATCCTTCCTTCTTCCCTTCCATTTTTTTTTTTTCTTTTCATTCTCCCTACACTTCCAATTATATGTAATCTTTGCTTTGCATATTTGGAAGTTGCGTTTCATGAATTAAGTAGCATCCAGGAAAAGTCCGTAAAGACAATTGGAGGGAAATATTCCGCTATATCGGGACAAATGGTTTGCATGTAATACCCAAACCAAGATATTTAAGCCAATAAAAATTTGTAAATCAGTAAGACGAAGTTTATGACTGCATTATCTTTATTTACTGCTTTTTTTAAAAAATTATTTTTCAACTGCTTGACATCTTTTCATTTTTCAGTGTTGAAGATATTTTTTCTTCGCTTAATAGTGTATTTAAAGAAATTATTTGCTAAAACAAACTGACAGGTGCATTTTTGATACAATGCGAAATGATTATGAAGGTTAAGAAAGCACTAAGGATAGTTTAGAAGTTTGTTAAGCCCAAAATTAAGCCAGAAGCTGGTTGCTGCATTTTTGTCCCTGTCAGTTGAACCTAAACCAGAGATTTTACTGCACTACATTTACTCGTATAAACATAAATTGTGTATGTGTTTTGATTTGTAACTAATACTTGAATAGATGGCATGTGAAATAATCAATTTTTGTGACATTTACTTCGAATGATATTGCAAGATGTAAACATTTTTTCTAAATCGTTAACTATTTTAATGTTTCAATATTTTTCTAATCGAGCAAGTGTGTGTGAACAGCATATATCTTAATTTATAATTTAATTAATACTATTATCCAGATTTTTATTTTTTTTTTCATTTTTGAAATTTCCTTACAAACAATAAAACTGAGTTTTGTAACATTTTAAAAAGTCTATGTATGATTATAATTCCACAAATCCATAAATTATATCGTTGTCTTCATTTTTTGTTGCGAAAAACTCATTTACATTTGGTTTCTTCAAATAATTCTTCTATAAGCATACAGCAATTTAACCTAATTTCTCATTATTAGAATAATTGTTGCATCCATTTTAAACAGAAGCAATACGGCAGAATTGAAAATTCTCATTTTTATACTCCTTTCCGGATGTAAGGAACTCTTACTATTCATTCTCTGGCTACAATAATTTAATCTTTTGTATGCTAATTAGGTTTACGAACTTTCCTTTAAAATAGAAAATGTCTAGGTATGTTATCTTGGAATGTATTTCAAGGTACATTAATGGATTAAATACCGAGACCCAAATTCTATTAACACTTTGATGATTCACAACTATGAATAAACTTCATTTTATTTCACCTACTTAATTTGTTTATTTATAATGATTTTCAAATTTATCAATAAGGGGACATGTCATATTCATATCTAGCTATTAAGTCGTTAATTGAATAGCTTCCGATTATATCTTTATAAATCCAGTAATAAATTAGGTCATATCAGTCACATTGTTTAACAGGAATTGTTTGCTTAGTTCGAAGCCATTTTTGATTTTCTTCTCGGTTATTGTTGCTTTTGCCAACAAATAGTTTTTCACTTTTTCAAAAATGTTCTTAAAGAAATGCTTTTTGATTGTGATTGCTTATGAAAGTCGCACCTAGAAGCTAGGGCTAGTGTCAATGGATCTCGTAATTTTGCGCTTTGATCAAGAGGATGACATCTGCGTTGACACCTACCTCTCCTACCTTCCCACACCACGCCCTCCGAAGAATACAAGAAAATTAATTCTGAGGTTCTCAAGTAAATGTTCTCACAATTGTTCGTTGGTTGGTTTTATTAATATCGCACCAGAAGCAACACGAGGGCTATTGGCGCTGGACCTCGTAATTTTGAATCTCGGTCAAGTGACGAGGACGACAATTGAGCTGCCACACCCTTTAAGTTCCACACCTCACCAACGGGAGAGTTTTGGTCCTTGACATAATTTACGTGCATCAGTCGTCAATAATTTACGTGTATTACTAAACAGTGGCTTTTTTGTGGCATCAGGGCTCCAACCCATGACTCGACTAGATGCCGGACGCAAGACCGCGATCCTGACCATTAGGCAACTGCGTCCACAATGTCTTTTTGAACACACTACGATGTAGATATAATGATAACTAACACATTCCATAACTCATTTGATAGAACTGAGTACCAAAAAAAAGACATGTTTTGATTATTAAGTCTTCCTTCCGTAATAGGCACATCATGGTTAACATTTGAGAAAATTGAATATAATGGCTTCATGCACAATATAGAGAATAATTTGATAAGAGAACCAAAAATTTGCTGTTTACGCGAAGAAATATTTTACCAATTAAACCATAAGACCTAAGAATTACTTTAATTCTGTAGTTTCATGTCGGTTTTGTTTTTGGAAAATTAAGCAAGAAATTATTTCAAGAAAAATGTAATTTAGGGTCCTTACTTTACTAAAGAAATTGACGAATTCGATGTATTTAAAGGATATAATATTTTTATTCAATTTCATTACTTTCGTATATTGTGAGTTATGTTCCTTCTCACAAAAAAGAGGCACATCTGCTCGTCTTAAAGCAACTATTTCCCTGTCGCGTGAGTAGAAATCGCGTGATTCTTTTCAAGAGTCACGCTGGGGGCGTCAATTTTTACTGCCCACTTCGGATGTCACAAGAGGACTCTGATGGGAAAAGCTCTTTAGGTTATCTACAAGCGACTTTTTCCTTTGGATGACTTCTTGTTTCGACTCTCGACCTCCCAGATTTATTTTTCATGGGGATATGCAAATGTCAAAAATGTTTTCGACGATCTATCTTCCTCTTACCCATTGTATCATGTAGAATACTATAATTCCCAATGACTATACTCTCATTGTGTTTTCATACACGAAATTCTTGTTCATTTAGTTGATTGATTGATTGATTGCTTATTAACGTCTCACTTAGAAGAAGTACGAGGTTATTGGCTGACTGGTCAGTGGAGACCACGTTCATCTATCAAGGGTTTAGAGAGAGAGAGAGGATCGGCCTCTCAGAAAAAGCACCACTTTCAACATTTATAATATTAAGATTCAATAAATAAGTTACAACAAATAAGATGATTAGATGTAGCAGGAACACAAAATGCGAACCGTTTATGAGATTACGGTGTGATATGAGTGCTGTGAGTTTGCTTAGTTTAGTTTTTTTTTTATTATTATTATTAACGTTGCACTAGAAGCAACACGAGGGCTATTGGTGACGGACTTCGTAATTTTGAACCTCGGTCAAAGGACGAGGATGACACCTGAGTTGGCACTCCTCTCTCTTAACTTCAAAACCACGCCAACGGGAGGATTTTGGGCCTTGATAGATTTAACGTGCATCAGCCCCGGCTACACGGCGGGTCTTTGGCGGCCAAGGATCGAACCCGCGACGGAACGAAAACCGCCGGTCGCGAGTCCACGACCTTGATCACTAGGCTACCGCGGCCCTCAAGTGGGATTCGAGAGAGAGAGAGCGATCTTATTTATTCTTTAATTATTATTAATAAAGTATTTTATCTAGTTCCTAACTACGTATCTTCAGTTGGAGTCTAGTATTTATTGGTTGTTTAATGAGAAGGAGCAATGGCAGTAGAATTAAATAATGAAGAATGGGCGTTATAAGGTTTTCCAAAAGAAACCTGAATTAGTTTACCGGATTCAAATTTTTTTTCTTTTTTGATTATTCGAAGAACCCTTTTAATAATTATTTCAAAATTTATCAACATTTTTTTTAAATATCGACTTTTGATTAATGTAAAAATACGTCTTATTCAATCGTTTCCATTCTTGTTCCTATCCTTTCAATGAAAAAAGAGCGATGTTAACCAAACATTTAAAAGTGGTTAACCGACATATACCACATTATATCTAAAAAAATTAATATCTAATTTCTAAATACGATTCAGGGGAAAAATCTTTTAAATATTTCGAAACTAATTACTAATTTTAGAGGAAAATGCATGAAGTCCCCCAAATGGAATTTTTTTTCTCGCAAAGTGTTATTTTCAGCCATCGTGTGTCCTTGAAAATGAGACTAGGTCTTGCATTAATTTTTTCTCCTAAACATGTGGAGAAGGGGGGTTGTTTTTGGATGATGCGTCATATTTTTCCTCTTTAAAAATTTAAATTTACAAAAATGCAATCTTCTGTTTTTCGATTGGTTCCTTTTACAAAATTCTTTACCTCTTATTCAAAGGCGCGTTTTGAAATGAGAAAAAAAAAATGTGTTCGCGTCTGTCGAAATAATTAAATACGATTTGCATTATCATTTATTTTAAACTTTAAGTCAGCAATAGCATTCATACTGAAATATACAAAGGAATAACACAACTTTAGAGAGACAATATTAAAAATATTTGTTTTTATGGAGCATATCTACTATCTCTTATAATACATATAGATAAATGAATTATTTCTGTAAAGCATAACAAGAACATTCGTAAGTTTACGACCCTCACAATAAACCGCTGCTAATTGTTGCAAACTCTCGCCAAGGATTGTTGTAGATTGGAAATTCATACTTATATTCTGTACTTAGTACGTGCAGAAAATATGAAAAAGCCTTAACTCATTTTAGATTTTTAAACTGGTGAGTAATAAAACCAAGAGGGAGAATTTCGAATGAAAAGAATACTACAGGTGCAACGTAGTACATTTGAAAAGGAGTGCATGTGAGTGAGTGGCACATGAGCTAGGTATGGCGATGTTGCACCAAATAAGGTATAGCTATAATCTAGATTTTTAAGCGATTGAAAAAAGATACAAATCTGTAGACCAGAAGGAGGGTCGAAAATAGATAAAGATCCTTAGGATATCTCGGAGGCGTGGCGTAACCATGTTTACCAAAGACAGTATACCCCACGAAAAAGGAAAAATATCACTGTAGTGTCTCGAATGAGTGATGCCCCGTACTAAATAAAGAAGGATCACCAAGGCATCCCGGACGTGTTACCCATGTTTACCAAAGACAGTAAAACTCAAGGGGGGAAAAATTACTGGGGTCTCTCGGGATCAAAATGCCCTTAACTATCTAAAAAAGGTAAGCCCCTGAGGTCCCCTGATATAATCCACAGGGACAGGGTGCCCGGCTATACTCCCAGACACTGGTACCCATTTTAGTCACCTATTTTATGACATGCATGAGCTACAGTAGGACTATTCTTTTCACACCCGGTCACCATACGGGTGAATTAAATAGTGTAACAAATAGCCTAACGCTACCTAATTATTTTTATTCATTTTATTGTAACTTTCTATGTATTTTCTTAATAATCATTCTTTTATTCCACGTTCACATGCATTTTTTTTTTTTAAAAAAAATGCTAACATGTTATGTTGTTTTCAAAACATTGAGTTAACAAAAATGCATGCGCACAAAATAAAGGATACGTGGTGTGAGGTTCAAAAGAGTGACATTATGATTATAATAATTACATTTAGTTTGCTTGTGATATATTTACATTGCTAAGATATATTTAATGTTTAGTTTCGTTTGCTTTTTATTTTAATATACGAAAAGAATATTGTTGTCTTCTTTAATATAGTTTGCTTGTATTTTAATATTTAATTTAATAATTGATTTTTATGGCAGAATCGTCTGTTTTTATTCTTTTTGTTGTTAACATTGGCAACGTTTTTGTAATTTAGAATGTTTTGCTGGTGAAAATAAAAATGCATTAGAAATTTGAAGAAAATATTTTTTTTTTGTTTTTTTGTTTTTTTGTTGATAGTAACTATTTTTGAGGTGCTTTAGGCTCAGGAGTAAGTCTTACTTAACGCTAATTAATATTCATTTTAGTTAACTAGTGATATAGATTGAGAAGATGATAGCTACCCAGTATAAAGACTCGAAACTTTCATTGTCAAAATGAGCTCTCTACCAAAGACGAAGGCTTTTTATAACCCAAATAAAACTTAAATAAATAAATAATAATAATAAGTGTTAGCTCATGTCAAAATGAAGTTAGCAAAGTCAATTTCAAATTTTTTAAAGGTTTATTTTATTAATTATTATTCATCTGTTTTATTTTGCACAGACTGCAATGATTTAACGATACCCTATTGAACTGTTGGTGCATATTATAAACATCAATATAGGGTGTTAAAAGGTTAAATTACCTCAAAAGTAAATAAATATGCCGATTAACTTGTAGGATTTTCAATTTTTCTTTTCAAAATTAGGTGTTTTAACCTGAAGCAACCATACTTCTATGGTTTCTTGGACATGAGCTACTCTGAAACAGTACCACGAATATTTCCTTTGTCTGGCCATCCCTGTAACAAAGAACATAAGAGGCTAAAAGATTTACAGTTCACAGAAAGAAAATATAATCTGTGAGGGTCGAGAAAATCACTCCTTTGTTATTTCTTTTTAGTTCTCTGAAGCGTGGAAAAGTTCGACTTGTACTTAAAAATTTCCGACTTATTTTATCACTGTCAACCATCTTGCTGACTAGGTTGCCAGGAAAAAAAATCCCGACTTGGACATTTTTTTTCTCTCTTTAAACTCCACTGCACAATACCATTAAATAAACTTCTAATGCGAATATAATTCTTCTAAAATGGTTGTGTCAAGCCATAAAGTCGGACTATGAAGCGTTTAATATTCTTTGTTGGATTTACGGACTTTTAAAAATTAGAGAATATACTTTAACTTAATGGTTTATGATGCTTAGTTATATTCATATCTTCCTCCTTCATATTTATATGTATATTAATATATTGAAGATGAAGTACAATTTCAGACGAATGATAGAAAGGTAACAGGATTCCATCAAAAATATCCACTTGAATAATATCGAAATCTTCACAACAGCTTATGAATTTTACGTTATTTGTTGTTATAAAAATGTTTCTCGTTGTAGAATAGAAGATTATTTTTGAAATCCCCCTTTAGCAATTAAGCAAAAAATCATCTAAATGTAAAGGAAGTAATGAAATAAGAGAAATTTAATATATTTTTTAAGCACAAAACCTTTAAGGTCAGTGTATCAGCGATTGAAAATTCTTGCATTTAGAACATATGGGACAATCATTTTTGAAAAAGGAATACTGTGAGTTGTGAGAGTGATAAGTTGTAATTATCCTTGTAGGAAAACACACTTTAACGAAATTTGCATTAAAAATTATGATAATACAAATATCTAACAGGATTAATCATCGTATTCAAAAGAAATGAGCCATCACTTATTTTTTTTAAAAAAAGGAACTTTGTGAACTGTTTTTATGGTGTTTGATATCTAGTGTTTTTTTTTAAAAAATAATAATCAAATGAGCATTTCAGTGTTCGCATCGCTATTGATAAGATGGTTGGTTCGGAACGTACCTTCTTTCTTTGCGTTTTGTTAATGACCTTCGATTTCATCAATTAAAATGGAAAAAGAAAGACTAATCTTTTTTCTACTTATGTACATACTTTTTAAATTTTTGTTTGAAATTTTGTGAAATAACGTTAAAAACGGCCTCTGTTCCTTCTTTGGCGTTCAATATTTTCTCGAAACTCTTCCTGAATTTTCACGACTCATTCACAAGAATATTCATGGATTATCCGATTACCGATCAACCGGAAGCATTCCAATCAGCGAATTCAAATTTACGCGCTATGTAGAAGTTCGTCTGTCGGCCAGTAGCGGCGAACGAGTTTCAACTCTGAAGCAAAAGCAAATTTTGGACTTCTTTTTCTAAACTGTAGGCCTGAGACATGTCTGAACTTGTCAGATAAGACTAATCAATTATTTATGTTATTTGTAAGTTATGTGGTACAAAATACAAACAGTTTTGCATTTGATATCACTGTTTCTCTGCTTCATATTGTTCCTATGGAGCAGGTACAATTCCCCCCTTCCCATAAAGGGGATTGTTTATCAGAATACCCCAGTCCCCAATGCTCTCAACCAGTATCTAGTCTTTTTATCCACGAGCACTAACAACTTCGACAGCGTATCAAAGAATGCGTTTATCGGAATACGATGCGAGTACTCCTTAAAATTCTCAATCAATCTTATTGTGTTCGGTCCTAATCCCCTGAAATCAACTGGACATCCAAGAAGACTTTTGCGCACATCACACTTTTGCCCTTGCTATTACTGTAACCCTATTAATTCATTTAATGAATTATAACCTTATCATTTCTCAATTCCTTTCACTGTCGTTTTTATACGATTCAATTATAACTATTCACTCCACTTCTAAAGCTTACGTAATTTGATTCATCATGTATCATTTAATTGGGAAAAAGCCAGAAATTTAAATATAAAATCAAAAAGATATCCTAAATGTTAATCAAGGGAAGTTTCGTGCATAGCTCATATTATAATTGTATGGAATTCATTTTCATTAAGTACCATTAAAAGTGAAGAGTGCGGTGAAAAAGTTTGAAATTAAATATGATGCGAAAGAATTGATCTCGATTGGGCTAGTTCTTAAGCTTATAAAGCGAATAAGCCGAAATGTAGCTGCTTTTTTTTGCATATGAATATCTTTAAGTTTTCAATGGACCTAATAAAAATTAGAACATTCAAACTCACAAGTATTTCAAGAGTTTCAATGACCTAAAGAGTATTGTAGTATTAGAGTTATATATAAATTGAGAAAACCGAATTCTAAAATGTGGAAAAGGTTCAGCCAGAAAAATAGAGCCGATCACAATTGTCAATACGAATATCTATAAGAACTCATATTTGGTAGAAAGCATGAAACATACGAGTCGTGTTTTTAAACCCAAGAGTATTAATAGAATTAAATTTGTTTGATCTCTCTCACTCTCTCTTTCACTCACTCTCTCTCACGCTCACACTTTTACTCACTCACTCCCCCTCTCTCACACTCACCCACTCACACACTTTCTCTCTCTCACACACACGCAACATATTAACCTTATAAAATAGTCTTAGGTTCTCATAAATAAAATTGTATTCAAATATGAACTGTCGTAACATCAGTTTGATATTTATTTAACTATTGGTTTATTTATTATCTTAAATTCTCGCTGAAGAAACAAAAAATTTGAAGAGGAACGAACAAAAAGGGGAGGAAATGCCACAAATTTATGCTTTTGTTTCATTCAAAAAATTACTATAAGCAATTATTTACCTTAAACAATTTTTTTAATAGGTTTTTTTCCCACTAGTATTTGATTTCTATTTGTTATTTGCTTTTTCATATATGGTTCTTCATTTCCGTTACATTTATTTTTATCTTCAAAAGTTTTTTTTTTTTTTTTTTTTTTTTTTTAAAAATGATCACCGCATTTCAAATTTGGCTTAAAAGTTAAATTTTTTTAAGAAAATCTTCTTATTATGTAAGAAAAATTAATTATATATTGACTTTTTGTTATTTTGATAAAGCATTTTAAAAAAATCGCAACTGAAAAAAATATTTATTCTCAAAAAATTACCTTGCTAAGCTTAAGATTTTTTTTTTCTCTATTAACTGTCCAGTTTAAATCAAAATGGTTGTTTTATCAAAATTATTATGAAATTATTTACATTAGGTTTAGCTGAAAAGAAATTTTAATGAAAATATTATCGTAAACTATGAGAAACGATTGAAATACATATATAAACAACGAAAATTGGAATAATTCATATATTAGTATTTCCAAAGCTTTTTTAAGTGTAATATAAATGTATATTTTAATGATCATTCCTACACTAAGTTGCATAAAGATCCAACAAAAAGTAGAATTTCAACATTTTGATTTGTATGTTCCATTGACGGAAGGGGTACGCTGCTAATATTACTAATAATCGAATATAATAATAATAAAAGTAATATTTAAGAAGAATAACATTTAAATGGGTTAATAAGATATTATTTGAGATATTTACTAACACAATATATTATTCCCTCTTTAAATAGGTATTTATAACAGCTAAAAGTGTTCATAGCATTGCAATATGTACCAAAGACAAACTTATAAATCACTTTACATATTTTGAAAGAAAATTTTGTAATTTAAATTAAACGGTAAATAAAAAAATAAAATCGTGCTTAATTTAAAGTAAACAAGGCTCAAAGGAGATATTGTTTTCTCTAATTTGATCTCCTAGAACGATTATTTGAAATATGTATCGGTACTGTGCAAATGTAGGAAAACGAAACTATTTTTTCCTAATTTAAAATCTGCATTGTTTCATTCCCCCCCCCCAAAAAAAAAAAAACACACACACATTGTAATTTTTTTTTTTTTTGATACTCATATTATTTATCAACATTTTTTCTATGTAGCAAAAAAAAAATTAGAAAATTACTAATGTTCTTAATAACTGCATTAAAATCAATATTTACAATTCAATTTTACAATCCATTTGAGCGTATTTGCAGAAAAATCTTCCCGTTTAAAAAAGAAGAAAGAAACAAGAAATTTAAATTCAAAAATTAGTTCAAGTTTTGTCATTGTATTAAATATTTTGAGCCGGCAAGTAATTGGGTTTTATTTCAGAAACACACTTTGCAGAGTAAATACATTTGTATTTTTAGAGAGTTTTTCTAGATGGCAGCACCAATCATTCTAGAATGAAATCTGAATAGAAGAATCGGAGATTTTTTTTTCTTCTGCAGAAGTTATTTGAAATACCTGTTTCACAGAACAGATTTGTTATTTAAAAAAAAAAAAAAATACACTCATTTCATGACTTTTTTTCAAAATTTTTTACAGTTTAAATTAAAAAATTTAAAATTTTTGAAGTAACGTAGACGAATGATAATAATTTAATTGCACAATAAACCCGATTTTAAATGTGATTTTCTAACAATACACACCGAGTAATAATCTAATAATATATTTAAATTTATTTTATAAATTTAGCTGATAATTTTTATTCTAAATAATATGTAACGTGTCAAAATATTTTGACATGAAAAACATTTTGATTGTAGTCTTAAAACAGTAATACCAACCTAGGAATCTAAGAAATTACCTCCGGTGTCTGATCTTATTATCACGAATAAATTTAATTTTCTCTTTGACATCTTGTTACAAGAGGAAAATATATTTAATATTTTTTTTTATTTGAATGTGCAGACATCAATTCATTTCAAGAACAATAATTATTTTGACAAATCTGATAAATATGTTGCTAATATAATTCTCGAACAAGTATTATTTTCTTTCATTCATTCGAATACCTTATCGCATAACATTTTTCTTTTATAGTATTTTTGTTCACGTCAGTTACAAAGGCACAAAAAAGCATTTATTTTGTACTAAATCTCCCAAATCCCCTCCCGTCTCTAATTTTCATAATTAAGATAACTTACAAAATTTGGAAAGAAAAAAAAAAAAATCCCTAAGCAAATCGAATTTCAGATTAACTCTATATCACCAGGACTCAACTAATGATTATGACAATCCATCACATTATTGATGCTAGCTGTGCAACGCCTTCGAACACCACTCATAAATTGTTATTTTTTTTTTTTTTTTTTTATTTTTTTTTGTTAATCTATCGACCTCTTTCTGTTTCCGTATTACTTTTATGATAGAATAAATGGAGTTCAATCCTAGTTTCTGTTGTGAAAAAGAAGTATAGTTCGCAATTGTCTGATATAACTCAAACATTTAAATGAAATAAAAATAAAATTGACAGAAATGTAAAATAGAAATAATCGATTTATAGAAAGAAATTATAGATTTTTCTTACAGTTTCAATAATTAATTTTCCTGAAAAGTGAAATCAAGATTCAATTAAAATGACCCAACAACTCATATTTCCTTTGGAAGCAATTAGCGTTTAAATTATTAACATGAAACGTTCGTCTAATTGTTCCGATTCAATCGTTTTTAATCAAGGTGTACTACAAAATTTATATTCTTAACACAGTAGCTTACCTGTTTGTATAAAAATGTTAAGAAACATTAAAAGTCTGTGACAGCCTTCCATTGTTATTCAATTCCGCAGCTATCCTAAAGTCTTATCAAACAATAAGTTCAAGATTCCTTTTGAAGATTATATATATATTTAAAATATATATATACTTTACCAAGGAGTAGCTACTTTACCAAGGAGTAGCTTCAACACAAACGATTAATTACGATGTTTCAAACCAATTTACAAACACCTATCAGCCTGTCGCGTTATCCTGTATCTCCCTTTTCTTTCCTTTCAATTCTATTTCGCTTTTATATCCCCATCTCTAATTCTATTCACTGCACTTTTTATTGTCGTCTAACTTGCCTAATCAAGTTTCATTTGGTTGAGGAGCAATTGTAATTTTTTCCAATTCAAATTACCAAATGATTCCCGAGGTTAGTGAAAAGAAAATCGCGAACAGTCCAACGGCACATTTAGAAGCAATCAGAATAAACTGGAACTTAAAACTATACAAGTTTTTGATAATGAATAGAATTTTAATATTCATTATCTGCTTTTGCTTACATTCACATTTTCTCTTGTTCATATATCGATCGAGTGTTTATTAACGTCACCTTTAGAAGCAATGTGAGGGGGTATTGAGGATGGATCTCGTAATTTTAGGCATCAGTCAAGTGGCAATCTGAGATGGTACTTCCCTCTCCAAACTTCCACAGCAAGCCAAAGGGAGGACTTAGAGCCTAGACGGATTTAACTTGTACTAGCCTCGCTACACGACGGGTCTTTAACAGCATCAGGACCCGAACCCACGACTCAAGAAAAATAATGCTGACCTCGAGTTCGCGATTATGACTACTAGGTTACCGCGGCCACTCCGAAGTGATTAAGGAAAATGGCTTAGGGCAAGGTTTCGATTGTAATGTCCTCAAATTTTATTAATCAAGATGGTGTTTTCCTAGACAGTTATAACAGTTTATATATGTTTAAAAAGAACTAAATGTTCTATAATGTATTCCGTTTGTGGGAGTGTTCGGTCAACCTGATTCAGCAAAATCTATAATGAACTCTACTTAAGCAACAAAAGTTTTTATTTTTATGTAGTCATCAATAAATTTTCAAGTTGAAACGCTGATATACATTAATTTTATTTTATCACATATAGGGGGGTGGGGTTGCCTTATTACGTTTTCAAAGTGTTTATTGGTCCACCTGAGCTGAAACTATTCCGACCATGAGGCTAACCTGGCCACGAGTAATTTCAAAAGAGAAATTTATATTTCAAACACTGTTTCACGCTCATTTGAAGAAAAATTATTTTAGATTACTTTCTTTAAATATTTGGTGAACATATTAAACTGTTTTATTAACAAGAGCCGTCAGAAAAACAAATCAAAAGGTAGAAAAATTTCATTCATGAAACAGTTTCAAGAACTTAAGAGCTTACATAATACTCGTATGCGCAAGAAAAGTTTCTGTCGTAAAAAAGGATTTGTCTAGAATAGGGGTATTCAATCTTTTAAACCTTGGGGAACCCTTCGAGCTTATCATTTCCTTAAAGGAACCTCTTCATCAAAGAGAAAGCCCAACATTTCAATTTTAAAAGGGCGGCATCAATTTTACTTTAAACCTTGAAAATAGTGAAGTAAGTGGGCGATTCTTTACATAAGCCAAAAAATGGAGACTAATATGTGACCTAATGTGTCTCGATTAATGTATTTGAAGAACGTGACTGTTACGAAACTTAAAAATTTGTTTTATCCATAAATTATTTATTTATATTTATTTTTACAAGTAAACTAACTTTAATAATTTTATCTTTTATAAAAATTAAAATTTTACTAAAAATTTGGCACTTTGGTTAATCATATAGTGATCTCTTGCGGAACCCCTGTCAAAGTTCCAGGGAACTCTAGGGTTCCGCGGAACCCAGACTGAGGATGCCTGGTCTAGAAGAACTGTCTTTTGCCAGTAGAGTTCAGGACCACTGCGTGTTATTAAACGGATAAGAGACTGATATTCACACAAACTTTAAAGTATTCATTGCCTTACCTGGTGTTATGTTTTCAATTCTGGGCACGAAGCCTTCATCGCATCCGCCCACGACGGAGAATCCAAATCTTTTATCGGTAGGTCCCAAATTGATTGTAACAACGTCGTTACCCTCTTCGGGGGCGTTTGTTCCATTCTCCTGTTGAATTAGAAATAAAAGGAAAATCAGATATTATGGATATGATAATTCTGGAATGAGAGGGAAAAAAAGAAATACACGAATTTGGGGATGAAAGGAAATTTATACATCTGAATTCTGGATTGGACAATAATAAAATAAGACGTGTAGAAAAGGGGTTGCAAATAACTAACATTCTCATATCCAGTATACATCATTTTTTTAAAATAAACAACATTAGATGATATATGCAAGTATGTATTTAATGAAAGAAAATATTGCATTTTAGGAGATATTTTTTAAAGCGGAATCATACCACTTATTCATAAACAAAGTAAGTTACAATGAATTCATCACAGATTTATCTTTGCCGAAAAGTTCGGAAGAGAATGATTTTTATTACCGGCTTGTATTTCATTTACCTTCTTTTATGTTTGTAAATTGGGAATTTTGCACTCATACGTTTTGTAACAAGTATATACATCTACTATTTTTCACGGACTTCCGGAATTTTTTACAAAACTGTGTCCTAGATGTCAGTAAAGTATTTTAATATTTTTACAGAAGGTAATCATCAATAAATCAACTAATTTTAATTAAAGTTTGATTTTATATAGGAGAGAGTCATCGGGAGGAGAATTTAAGAAAAATGAAATAGAAACACAAACACATACCACACAAGCAGTGGAAATGTTTATAAGCACTTTTCTTGTGCACAGAGATAATTATTCATTACAGACGTTTATATTTTCCTTCTTGAATCGCATGATCAACAAATATTTGCTCATTACGGATTTTGTTTGGTCTACTTCTGATAAAATAAAAATATACAGTTGACTTGTGCAAGTACGGTAAAAATACGCAATATTCTATGATCTGCGTCGTTTAAAGTTCACATAATTATATGTCTACAATTTTGATTGTAGTTGATTTTTTTCCGAATATGTTTTCATTATTACTATTTTCCCTCGTAAGCATTGTAAATAACGCACTCTTTGCATGGTTAGTTATTAAAATAAAGATTCTTTCAGAAATCATAGCTGTAAAATATATATGAGAGATTCGATGGTAAAACATTTATTGAAGACTTAAAAATAGGAAACAATTTATAAAAATAATTTTTGAAAAACAAGCCAGTTTTAATACACTAAAAGGATGAATACTTTTATTTAGAACTCGAGATAGAAAAGAATTTGTAAAAACTTGAAGCATTGAAAAAATTATACAACCCATTAAGAAATTACAAGACCATTTTGATTTTGGAAATATATATATATAAGGTTCCAATAATTTGGAACTATGTGATAAATGATTACGTTATGGCTCCCGTCTACCGGTTATTTTGATTTCGTGGACGCAATGTTAATCTTATGCAATTTCTACTTTTACTCTGAAATACTGAATTCTATTTGAAAGCAATAAAGTGCATCTGAAAAAGCAAAAGCAAAAAAATAACGAAGGCTTCTGCGAAATTACTATTTTCCTCCGATTTTCAAAAATATTTTTACTCCTATTTTAACGATTCGTCTGTGAATTTACTGGTGTTTAAAAAATATTTTAAAATATATTTAAAAATTGGGGGAAGAAAGTAATTCCGCAGAAGCATTCAACATTTTTTGCTCTTTCAGATGCACTTTATTGCATTCAAATAGATCAATAGGTAAATATGTGAGAGCAAAAGTAGAAAATCCCACAGGATTAACATTACGCCCACGAAATTAAAATGGCCGGTAGACGGGAGCCTTAACAAAAATTTTAGAAATAAATGAAAAATAATGTTAATAAATCGCAAAACCACTTGTCTAAAAACAAAAGAAAAATATGACAATTAATACACACAATATTTCCTCCATTTTTTCTAATAACCTCAAACACTGTATTTTTCATTGAAAAGATCAGGTGGTTAAGTTCAATAATATCGTGCTATTCTTTTTAGCTATTTCCAGTTCACGGGCTGATGAAAACCATTTATTATTTGCATAAATTTTACGACATAATATACGCCCAAGGTTTTGCACCAGGTTCAAGTCTGAACTTAGACTTGGTTTTGGCAAAAACATCTTGACTTTTTCTTTTTTTTAAAACCATTCCAGGGGGGGATTTAGAATGTATGGCAAGAAACACTGTTTTGCTGAAATATTCAGTTAGCACCACCTATTAAAGATCCTAAAGGTATCAGATGATCATATAGCACAGTTTGATATTCTGCTAAGTCCATACGTCCCGAAATTCGCTGAAAACCGCACAATCCATAATGACAAAAAACTCCCCTAACTAATCTTTAATTTAGTACATCTAATATTGTTGACACATCTCGTGCTTATTCAGTAACGTCCGTAAATACTTAAAACATATGAGACGTTTTCTTTGAAAATGATGTTGGACCTTTTTTGACAAAAGGATAACTATGAATGCGATCTCCTTTGAGCTTTTTACCAATAAACAATTTCCAAAAAATCCTTCAAACTTTTAGTCATTTTGTCAATATAAATTTATGTAGTTAATGAAATAAATTCACTTTTTGCAAAGACATGATATTAAGTTCAAAAATTATGCTACAGAATTTCTTTGCTTCAATCATATGACGGATTTATTACCTTATATTCCTCCAATACAACATGACTATTTTCAAAAACTTTCTCATAATGATAAAAAGTGAAAATGGCACATATTGCTATAAAGTTGTAATTAAATAAATTAATTTAATTAGTTTAGTTTTTATTAACGTCGCACTAGAAGCAACACGAGGGTTATTGGCGACGGACCTTGTAATTTTGAACCACGGTCAAGTGACGAGGACGACACCTGAGCTGGCACCCCCCTCTCCTAACATCCACACCACACCAATGGAAGGACTTTGGGCCCCGAACAGATTTAACGTGCATCAGCCCCGGCTACACGGTGGGTCTTTGGCGGCCAGGGATCGAACCTGCGATCGAACGAAAACCGCCGGTCGCGAATCCGAAGCCATGACCACTAGGTTGCCGCGGCTCCACCAACGGGAAGACTTTGGGCCCCAAACAGATTAAACGTGCATCAGACCCGGCTACACGGCGGTCCAAGGATCGAACCCGCGACTGAACGAAAACCGCCGGCCACGAGTCCACGACTTTGACCACTAGGCTACCGCGGCCCATAAATTAATTTAAACAGATAAGCCTGAAGAAATATCGAAATAAAATATTTTATTTTTATTAATCCTTATTTCATAAGCATTTCATGAAAAAATTTGTTTAATTCAACTGAAATCCCATTTTTAATATTTCATAAATGTATGATTATCACATTTTGTTGGCTTCGAAAGTGGCGTAAGTCCTTTTCACTTTATCAAAAGTATAAATTTCTTTTAACTAATTCTTTCAAAGCAATCACATTATAAACTTAAACAATTTAATACTTAAAAAAATAGAAAATGAACGTATCAACCTAGACCAAAATTTTTCAAACCATTTAAATACAATTTTTCAAACTGTTCAATACCCTAAAGCATTTCCATATAATTTAAAATAGATGAACACCACTTTCAAAGGAAACGGATCCATAGCAAATGCATACAATTCATTAGTCCACTTCGATTTACATTTTTCGAATGCTATAGATAGCTATGAGAAATCCATGTGATTGTATAAATCAGTTCATATAACTCACAGCTGAATACAGCATTTCATTAACTGTTTGATTGTCTTATGAAAGTCGCAGTTAGAAGCAATACGAGGGCTATTAGTGGCTGACATCATAATTTTGAACCTCAGCGAAGTAAAGAGGACGACACCTGAGCTGGCAGTTCCCTTTCGCAGTTCCATGCTTCGTCAGTAGGAGTACTTAGGACCGTGACCAGATTTAACGTTTTAGTGGTATCAGGACTCGAACCCACGACTCGACGGAAACAATGGCGGTAATTAATAAATGACCATTAGGCTACCATGGCCAACTGATAATGATAGTAACATATGATGTCGAACTTCGAATAATAATCGCTGTACTGCTTACATTTCCTTTTAGATCCGGTTATGTTTTGTAGCAGTTACGCTAGGTCAAAAATTAAGCAATTTAAATGTAAGACATAGCATTTCAAAATTGATTACCGGTGTAAAACCTTACTTTAATCTTGAGTTAGTTTGTTTTTTTAAGTTCAAGAATTTTTTTGCTCAGTTGTAGTATTAAATAAATAAAGGTACTCGTCAAAATTTACATTCTACAAAAGTGTTAACAAATTAAGAAACTCACCTCAAGTCAACCACAAAATATCTTAATCCATTCAAAAGCAAAAAGTGATCACTTACTTTATCTAAAAATTTGGTTATACTCGTTATAGTACAAAATATTGTACCGGATAATATTGTACTGGGTTTTAAAGATCCTTAAAAATGCTACGGATGCTTCGTTTGCAACAAAACATAAAGAATTTTTATTATTTTTAGACACGTCCGCTTTATATTGTAGAAAACAGGCATCTGATGATCGGCATCTCTACGCAATCGGAGGAATTAAAAAAAAAATATTTCCTTGAAAAATACTAAATTTATTTACTGTCCTCAAAAGCTCAAAGAAGATTACTTTGATTCACTTTAACTTATGTAACTAACTACATATAATTTTGAAAATATTTGCTCATCTCTTTTCTTCTCAAAATTCAGAAGAAAAAAAAATGCAGTATTTGTTTTTGACTTGGCGTTCTTGCTACGATATTTTGAAAGGAGTTTGAAGATTTGTAAAAATTTTGGAGATTTGAAGCTGATGGTGATTGTTTATTAACGTCGCACTGAGAAACAACACGAGGGCTATTAGAGACTACCTCGTAATTTTGATTCTCGGTCAGGAGATGAGGTCGACATCTGAGCTCCGGCAGCTCCCTCTCCACATCCCGCCAAAGGGAATACCGCGTCAGCTCCGCTACACGGTGGGTCTTTAGAGGAATCAGGAATTGAAGAGCCCACAACTTGACGAAAACGTCGGATGCGGTGTGGAGATTTGCGAGATTCTAATCCGAATACCGAAAATTTTCTACCTTTTGATTCTCTCCAGTGCCGACGCAGAATTTGGACCCAAATGGCACTTTTTAGAACTCGCAAGCCTTTCGTTTGATGACTTCTATCATGGAAATGAGCTCGGAAATGAATATGGACTTGAGTCAGGAATTTGAACAAATGAATATACTGACAGCGAAGGCAAATGAATATATTGACGACTGAAAATAGTTCTTTCTTCAAAATATTTGAAATCTGTACCAAGCACGAGATAATCAAAACTGCAATTATTAGTAACCTCAACTTGTACAACAAAGTACTTTCAAATAATATGTTGGAAACTCTGATGATCCAAATACTCAAGAAACTATCAGCACCATTGAAAAAATGAATGAATTCTTCATATTGACGAGCACAACTATGGTAAGTACATTTTAGTCCTTTCCTACTCTCTATCTGTAAATTACATAACGATTACTCTATAAATCCTCTTTTTTTTCTTTTTTTTTTTTTGTTAAAACTCTTGAAGAATCAGATACCATAAAATCTTAAGCTATCTCAAGCAATTCTAATGACAAAAATAAAAACATCTGAAAAAATGTTGCCTTCCAAGCTCCAAACAAGTGAGTGAGTGAGTGAATGTAAGGTTTATTGGCGCAAGAGCCAGATATGGCTATGCTGCGCCAAACAAGATTAAACTGTGGTCTAGACGTGAAGTTGAAAAAAAGATAAGTGGTTGACAAGAAGGAGGGTCGAAAATAGAGAAGGATCGCTAGGGTATCCCGCAAGCTCCAAACAAAGGCAGTGTCGGATTAAAAAACCAATCGAAAAGAAAAATTACCAAATATTTCTCTATTAATACTCCTTCGAACAGCCCAATAAACTAACCCTGAAAATCTCCTCAAGCATGATGAGAACCTCAATTAACTATCGCGAATTCCTAAAAATTTTTTCCCTCAGTAAAAAAAAAAAATCAACTATCTGGGAATTCAACAAAATTTTCCCTGAAATATACATCATATTACATCAAAAACCCGAAATTTCAAAAAATTTGCTCAGTAAAAAAAGCATTTTCGAAGACCTACCAATAGATATCCTCCTGAAAACAAAATTCTATAGTCAAGGTTTCGGTGTCGAAAAGGTGACCCCATAATCCTCCAAATTTTCCAAATTCAAACTAAATTTACATGAAACTTTCAGAACATTTACAAGATTAAGAATTTTATGTGTATAACCATTAAAATCGAAAGTTTCAAAAGAAAAAAAAATCATATTGTAGCAAACATCTTTTTCGGTCATATGTCTGAAAATTGCAGTTTAAAAACAAGATGCTTCAAATGCGGAGGATTACATCGCACCTAGTAGTGTACTATTGAAAGGAGTTGAGGTAAAATATTAAACTTTCTAGTAATGGGACACATGGAATCCTGTAGAGGTTGTGTACCACTCACCAAACCCGAAAACAAATCAACACTCAAAATAAATAAAATAAAATAAAAATGGAACTACAATCAAAAAATTCAACAGAACTCCCAAACATCAAAACCAAATTCACTATCAAATTTTCTCACCTTCCCTCAGCTATGCACAGATTGCAGCTTCAATTATCAGTCCTCCCACATC